>WOAB01000239.1:0-432264 GCA_027886185.1 Rheum nobile | reverse complement strand
TGTATAACTCTTATATCTTCAAGTTAATTTTCAACATAGTTCAATTTATATTTATATTAGCATGAAAAACAACCATCTATATATTTAAAAGTTAGCATTCTAGGTCATTGAATGCTAACTTTTAAAGATGAATTAGTTTATATTTTCATTTCATGCCTTATTTATTTAGCACAAAGTTTAAACAATTTCTCAATTCGAAAAAGTGCTAAAGTGACAATTTCATATATTAACAATTATATCTAATCTATAATCATCTATATAATATACAAAGTTTTGGATTCACAATTATATACAATTACTACATATTAATCAATTAAAAAGTCCTCATTTTCATATCGTTGCATAACTCTTATATCTTCACGTTAAATTTTCAACATAGTTGAATTTATATTTCTATTAGGCATGAAAAACAACCATCTATATATATATTTAAAAGTTAGCATTCTAGGTCATTGAATGTTAACTTTTAAAGATGAATTAGTTTTTATTTTCATTTCATGCCTTATTTATTTAGCACAAAATTTTAACAATTTCTCAAATCCAAAAAGTGCTAAAGTGACAATTTCATATATTAACATTTATATTTAATCTATAATCATCTATATAATATACAAAGTTTTTGTTTCACAATTATATACAATTACTACATATTAATCAATTAAAAAGTCCTCATTTTTATATCATTGTATAACTCTTATATCTTCACGTTAAATTTTCAACATAGTTCAATTTATATTTCTATTAAGCATGAAAAACAACCATCTATATATATATTTAAAAGTTAGCATTCTAGGTCATTGAATGCTAACTTTTAAAGATGAATTAGTTTATATTTTCATTTCATGCCTTATTTATTTAGCACAAAATTTAAACAATTTCTCAAATCCAAAAAGTGCTAAAGTGACAATTTCATATATTAACAATTATATCTAATCTATAATCATCTATATAATATACAAAGTTTTGGATTCACAATTATATACAATTACTACATATAATCAATTAAAAAGTCCTCATTTTCATATCGTTGTATAACTCTTATATCTTCACGTTAAATTTTCAACATAGTTCAATTTATATTTCTATTAAGCATGAAAAACAACCATCTATATATATATATATATATTTAAAAGTTAGCATTCTAGGTCATTGAATGCTAAATTTTAAAGATGAATTAGTTTATATTTTCATTTCATGCCTTATTTATTTAGCACAAAATTTAAACAATTTCTCAAATCCAAAAAGTGCTAAAGTGACAATTTCATATATTAACAATTATATCTAATCTATAATGATCTATATAATATACAAAGTTTTGGATTCACAATTATATACAATTACTACATATTAATCAATTAAAAAGTCCTCATTTTCATATCGTTGTATAACTCTTATATCATCACGTTAAATTTTCAACATAGTTCAATTTATATTTCTATTAAGCATGAAAAACAACCATCTATATATATATATTTAAAAGTTAGCATTCTAGGTCATTGAATGCTAACTTTTAAAGATGAATTAGTTTATATTTTCATTTCATGCCTTATTTATTTAGCACAAAATTTAAACAATTTCACAAATCCAAAAAGTACTAAAGTGACAATTTCATATATTAACAATTATATTTAATCTATAATCGTCTATATAATATACAAAGTTTTTGATTCACAATTATATACAATTACTACATATTAATCAATTAAAAAGTCCTCATTTTCATATCGTTGCATAACTCTTATATCTTCACGTTAAATTTTCAACATAGTTCAATTTATGTTTCTATTAGGCATGAAAAACAACCATCTATATATATATTTAAAAGTTAGCATTCTAGGTCATTGAATGCTAACTTTTAAAGATGAATTAGTTTTTATTTTCATTTCATGCCTTATTTATTTAGCACAAAATTTCAACAATTTCTCAAATCCTAAAAGTACTAAAGTGACAATTTCATATATTAACAATTATATTTAATCTATAATCATCTATATAATATACAAAGTTTTTGATTCACAATTATATACAATTACTACATATTAATCAATTAAAAAGTCCTCATTTACATATTGTTGTATAACTCTTATATCTTCAAGTTAAATTTTCAACATAGTTCAATTTATATTTATATTAAGCATGAAAAACAACCATCTATATATATTTAAAAGTTAGCATTCTAGGTCATTGAATGCTAACTTTTAAAGATGAATTAGTTTATATTTTCATTTCATGCCTTATTTATTTAGCACAAAGTTTAAACAATTTCTCAATTCGAAAAAGTACTAAAGTGACAATTTCATATATTAACAATTATATCTAATCTATAATCGTCTATATAATATACAAAGTTTTTGATTCACAATTATATACAATTACTACATATTAATCAATTAAAAAGTCCTCATTTTCATATCGTTGCATAACTCTTATATCTTCACGTTAAATTTTCAACATAGTTCAATTTATATTTCTATTAGGCATGAAAAACAACCATCTATATATATATTTAAAAGTTAGCATTCTAGGTCATTGAATGTTAACTTTTAAAGATGAATTAGTTTTTATTTTCATTTCATGCCTTATTTATTTAGCACAAAATTTTAACAATTTCTCAAATCCAAAAAGTGCTAAAGTGACAATTTCATATATTAACAATTATATTTAATCTATAATCATCTATATAATATACAAAGTTTTTGTTTCACAATTATATACAATTACTACATATTAATCAATTAAAAAGTCCTCATTTTTATATCATTGTATAACTCTTATATCTTCACGTTAAATTTTCAACATAGTTCAATTTATATTTCTATTAAGCATGAAAAACAACCATCTATATATATATTTAAAAGTTAGCATTCTAGGTCATTGAATGCTAACTTTTAAAGATGAATTAGTTTATATTTTCATTTCATGCCTTATTTATTTAGCACAAAATTTAAACAATTTCTCAAATCCAAAAAGTGCTAAAGTGACAATTTCATATATTAACAATTATATCTAATCTATAATCATCTATATAATATACAAAGTTTTGGATTCACAATTATATACAATTACTACATATAATCAATTAAAAAGTCCTCATTTTCATATCGTTGTATAACTCTTATATCTTCACGTTAAATTTTCAACATAGTTCAATTTATATTTCTATTAAGCATGAAAAAACAACCATCTATATATATATATATATATATATATATATTTAAAAGTTAGCATTCTAGGTCATTGAATGCTAAATTTTAAAGATGAATTAGTTTATATTTTCATTTCATGCCTTATTTATTTAGCACAAAATTTAAACAATTTCTCAAATCCAAAAAGTGCTAAAGTGACAATTTCATATATTAACAATTATATCTAATCTATAATGATCTATATAATATACAAAGTTTTGGATTCACAATTATATACAATTACTACATATTAATCAATTAAAAAGTCCTCATTTTCATATCGTTGTATAACTCTTATATCATCACGTTAAATTTTCAACATAGTTCAATTTATATTTCTATTAAGCATGAAAAACAACCATCTATATATATATATTTAAAAGTTAGGCATTCTAGGTCATTGAATGCTAACTTTTAAAGATGAATTAGTTTTTATTTTCATTTCATGCCTTATTTATTTAGCACAAAATTTAAACAATTTCACAAATCCAAAAAGTACTAAAGTGACAATTTCATATATTAACAATTATATTTAATCTATAATCATCTATATAATATACAAAGTTTTTGATTCACAATTATATACAATTACTACATATTAATCAATTAAAAAGTCCTCATTTTCATATCGTTATATAACTCTTATATCTTCACGTTAAATTTTCAACATAGTTCAATTTATGTTTCTATTAAGCATGAAAAACAACCATCTATATATTTAAATGTTAGCATTCTAGGTCATTGAATGCTAACTTTTAAAGATGAATTAGTTTTTATTTTCATTTCATGCCTTATTTATTTAGCACAAAATTTCAACAATTTCTCAAATCCAAAAAGTACTAAAGTGACAATTTCATATATTAACAATTATATTTAATCTATAATCATCTATATAATATACAAAGTTTTTGTTTCACAATTATATACAATTACTACATATTAATCAATTAAAAAGTCCTCATTTTTATATCATTGTATAACTCTTATATCTTCACGTTAAATTTTCAACATAGTTCAATTTATATTTCTATTAAGCATGAAAAACAACCATTTATATATATTTAAAAGTTAGCATTCTAGGTCATTGAATGCTAACTTTTAAAGATGAATTAGTTTATATTTTCATTTCATGCCTTATTTATTTAGCACAAAATTTAAACAATTTCTCAAATCCAAAAAGTGCTAAAGTGACAATTTCATATATTAACAATTATATCTAATCTATAATCATCTATATAATATACAAAGTTTTGGATTCACAATTATATACAATTACTACATATTAATCAATTAAAAAGTCCTCATTTTCATATCGTTGTACAACTCTTATATCTTCACGTTAAATTTTCAACATAGTTCAATTTATATTTCTATTAAGCATGAAAAACAACCATCTATATATATATATATTTAAAAGTTAGCATTCTAGGTCATTGAATGCTAAATTTTAAAGATGAATTAGTTTTTCTTTTCATTTCATGCCTTATTTATTTAGCACAAAATTTAAGCAATTTCACAAATCCAAAAAGTACTAAAGTGACAATTTCATATATTAACAATTATATTTAATATATAATCATCTATATAATATACAAAGTTTTTGATTCACAATTATATACAATTACTACATATTAATCAATTAAAAAGTCCTCATTTTCATATCATTGTATAACTCTTATATCTTCACGTTAAATTTTTAACATAGTTGAATATATATTTCTATTAAGCATGAAAAACAACCATCTATATATATATTTAAAAGTTAGTATTCAAGGTCATTGAATGCTAACTTTTAAAGATGAATTAATTTTTATTTTCATTTCATGCCTTATTTATTTAGCACAAAACTTCAACAATTTCTCAAATCCAAAAAGTACTAAAGTGACAATTTCATATATTAACAATTATATTTAATCTATAATCGTCTATATAATATACAAATTTTTTGATTCACGATTATATACAATTACTACATATTAATCAATTAAAAAGTCCTCATTTTCATATCGTTGCATAACTCTTATATCTTCACGTTAAATTTTCAAAATAGTTCAATTTATATTTCTATTAAGCATGAAAATCAACCATCTATATATATATTTAAAAGTTAGCATTCTAGGTCATTGAATGCTAACTTTTAAAGATGAATTAGTTTTTATTTTCATTTCATGCCTTATTTATTTAGCACAAAATTTAAACAATTTCTCAAATCTAAAAAGTACTAAAGTGACAATTTCATATATTAACAATTATATTTAATCTATAATGGTCTATATAATATACACAATTTTTGATTCACAATTATATACAATTACTACATATTAATCAATTAAAAAGTCCTCATTTTCATATCGTTATATAACTCTTATATCTTCACGTTAAATTTTCAACATAGTTCAATTTATGTTTCTATTAAGCATGAAAAACAACCATCTATATATATTTAAGTGTTAGCATTCTAGGTCATTGAATGCTAACTTTTAAAGATGAATTAGTTTATATTTTCATTTCATGCCTTATTTATTTAGCACAAAATTTAAACAATTTCTCAAATCCAAAAAGTACTAAAGTGACAATTTCATATATTAACAATTATATCTAATCTATAATCGTCTATATAATATACAAAGTTTTTGATTCACAATTATATACAATTACTACATATTAATCAATTAAAAAGTCATCATTTTCATATCGTTGCATAACTCTTATATCTTTACGTTAAATTTTCAACATAGTTCAATTTATATTTCTATTAGGCATGAAAAACAACCATCTATATATATTTAAAAGTTAGCATTCTAGGTCATTGAATGCTAACTTTTAAAGATGAATTAGTTTTTATTTTCATTTCAAGCCTTATTTATTTAGCACAAAATTTAAACAATTTCTCAAATCTAAAAAGTACTAAAGTGACAATTTCATATATTAACAATTATATTTAATCTATAATCATCTATATAATATACAAAGTTTTTGATTCACAATTATATACAATTACTACATATTAATCAATTAAAAAGTCTTCATTTTCATATCATTGTATAACTCTTATATCTTCACGTTAAATTTTCAACTTAGTTCAATTTATATTTCTATTAAGCATGAAAAACAACCATCTATATATATTTAAAAGTTAGCATTCTAGGTCATTGAATGCTAACTTTTAAAGATGAATTAGTTTATATTTTCATTTCATGCCTTATTTATTTAGCACAAAATTTAAACAATTTCACAAATCCAAAAAGTACTAAAGTGACAATTTCATATATTAACAATTATATTTAATCTATAATCGTCTATATAATATACAAAGTTTTTGATTCCCAATTATATACAATTACTACATATTAATCAATTAAAAAGTCCTCATTTTCATATCATTGTATAACTCTTATATCTTCACGTTAAATTTTCAACATAGTTCAATTTATATTTCTATTAAGCATGAAAAACAACCATCTATATCTATATATATTTAAAAGTTAGCATTCTAGGTTATTGAATGCTAACTTTTAAAGTTGAATTAGTTTTTATTTTTATTTCATGTCTTATTTATTTAGCACAAAATTTAAACAATTTCACAAATCCAAAAAGTACTAAAGTGACAATTTCGTATATTAACAATTATATTTAATTTATAATCGTCTATATAATATACAATGTTTTTGATTCACAATTATATACAATTACTACATATTAATCAATTAAAAAGTCCTCATTTTCATATCGTTATATAACTCTTATATCTTCACGTTAAATTTTCAACATAGTTCAATTTATATTTCTATTAAGCATGAAAAACAACTATCTATATCTATATATATTTAAAAGTTAGCATTCTAGGTTATTGAATGCTAACTTTTAAAGTTGAATTAGTTTTTATTTTTATTTCATGCCTTATTTATTTAGCACAAAATTTAAACAATTTCACAAATCCAAAAAGTACTAAAGTGACAATTTCATATATTAACAATTATATTTAATTTATAATCGTCTATATAATATACAAAGTTTTTGATTCACAATTATATACAATTACTACATATTAATCAATTAAAAAGTCATCATTTTCATATCGTTATATAACTCTTATATCTTCACGTTAAATTTTCAACATAGTTCAATTTATGTTTCTATTAAGCATGAAAAACAACCATCTATATATATTTAAAAGTTAGCATTCTAGGTCATTGAATGCTAACTTTTAAAGATGAATTAGTTTTTATTTTCATTTCATGCCTTATTTATTTAGCACAAAATTTAAACATTTTCCCAAATCTAAAAAGTACTAAAGTGACAATTTCATATATTAACAATTATATCTAATCTATAATCGTCTATATAATATACAAAGTTTTTGATTCACAATTATATACAATTACTACATATTAATCAATTAAAAAGTCCTCATTTTCATATTGTTGTATAACTCTTATATCTTCATGTTAAATTTTCAACATAGTTCAATTTATATTTATATTAAGCATGAAAAACAACCATCTATATATATTTAAAAGTTAGCATTCTAGGTCATTGAATGCTAACTTTTAAAGATGAATTAGTTTATATTTTTATTTCATGCCTTATTTATTTAGCACAAAGTTTAAACAATTTCTCAATTCGAAAAAGTACTAAAGTGACAATTTCATATATTAACAATTATATCTAATCTATAATCGTCTATATAATATACAAAGTTTTTGATTCACAATTATATACAATTACTACATATTAATCAATTAAAATGTCCTCATTTTTATATCGTTGTATAACTCTTATATCTTCACGTTAAATTTTCAACATAGTTAAATTTATATTTCTATTAATCAATAAAAACAACCATCTATATATATTTAAAAGTTAGCATTCTAGGTCATTGAGTGCTAACTTCTAAAGACAAAATCAAAGGCTTAAATAGGCCTAAAGGTACAGTTTGCATGTAGGGTTAGTTTATCACCCTTAGTATATAATATGTTAGATTTTCCGATCGGTTTTTACTATAGGGTTTATAAAACAATATAAAATACATAAGTATAATTATAGGCTACTCTGTAATCCAAGTAATTAATTTTTTTTGTTTATTTTAATATACCATTGCATAATTATGTGTATATATAAAAATGAACACTATTTGTAAGTAATTGTTCCCTCCCCACACACTCTTTTTTTAGTTAAATCTTGCCTCTATGTACGGACTACTCTTTAGGTTATGACTCATTTTTTAACATAAATCTCAATTAGTGATAGTTACTACATACTGTATACGTTATATTTTACTCTCATTTACTCCTATTTTAATATTATCCAATTACTACATGTAACTCCCGTATTTAGTACACAGTGAATGGTTGGAAATAAATTATAGTCAAGATGTCTAACCGGTTATATGTCAAAATGGCTTCACTTTCCAAGTAACATTTTTCATCTATAAAAGGGCGAAAACGGTGGTATTCCGTTCATTTGCTCTAGGCATCCATCATCTCATTCTTCTACATGGAAATTACCTTTAGAAAGCCATATAGTGAAGCTTGGGAGATAGTGGGCAACACCTTAAAAAGACATGGTCACTGAAGTAAGCATATTTATTAAGTTAAAGATGTGAATGAGGATTCCCAATTTTCGATGATGCAAGTATATATCCACCTCACGGTAAACTATCCTTGATTATATGTATTTGGATATCTTTTGTAGTCTACAATACTTACATATATCGGTTTAAATTTATTAATATAATTGTCTTTTGATCGAGATAGGTTAATTTTATGTGAAGATGTCAGAGAATTCGATAATCTAATATCACTATTGAGGCATCGATTGTTTACATCATGCACCGATAGCTTTCACTAGAAGGAGGACAAAGGCAATCGATTTAGGATGACTGATTGTTAGTAACGAATAAAGCAAACTATTTTATGGACGATGTAAACCCTTCAACTATTGGTAGCATAACTTCAATTAGGTTTGTATTTTTAGTTCCTTTTTTGTACTAAATCGTTTTAGGTAGGTGTGTTGTTATTTTGGTTAAAGATGATTTTTACTGTTCTATTTTATACATATGAATTTTACACTCATCATGTATATATACTAAAGCTGGCCTCATTTGTGTTGGTCTAGAGGAATTAATCAAGGATGGAAGCCGAAATAATAGACATGTACTCACTCTCACATATGAAATGTACAAGGAAGAAGTTATGAATTATATTTTCGCTAAGAAGAGTAAGCATGTACCGGTAAAATAACTAATGTACTTTTATATAAAATGTAATAAGGTTTAAGAATATGCAGAGTCACCAATTATTTATATTACTCCGTATTTAATAAGAATAGGAAGTAATGACTAATATTTATTAATTAAAATGATATATATCATAGCATTTTAATCACCAATTATTTAGATTAAACTTCTGACCAAAATAAAATAAATAAAATTATACTTCGTACAATCATAGCATTTTATACCTAAAATACTTAGATATTACATTTCTTTTGTCAAGACTTAGATATTACATTTAAATCCATATCAAACAATATATCGTATAAGATAAAATATGAAACAACAATCCATATATTAGAAACTCAAATTTAAACCGTGATACTACATATACACAAAAGGCCCGTGCGAAGCACGGACTTCGATTTCTAGTCTACTATAAATTTGGGTTTTTCACCAAATTAATCCCCATCATTTAATGCTTCTACTCAAATCCTCCACTCAAATCCGCATGGGCTTGGCCAAGCTGCGCAAATTAATGACTCTATCATAAATTTCACCCTTAGGTTTTCAGTTTTTTGGTTTTGGTGTTGGATATTGTCCCTATTCAAATATAGCCCAATTAAAAGCCCAACTGAAAGCCTTCGTATTAGGCCCAATTTGAAGATTGATTTTTTCTGAACAAAGATATGCCCAGTCCACGTTTTTCAAATTTAGTTATTGCGAGCTAATGGAGGATTGGTTTGGATCTCTTGGGCCCGTAGACCAACAGTTGTTACATCAAGCGTATTTACAATAGCAAATCAATTCTTAGTGCTAATAAAGAGGCCTGGATATAATTCCTTTACACAAAAACCTCTTCGCCTCCTCAGTGTTTCAGTTTCCAACCCTCTGCATAACAGCTCATTGATTGGGAAAAAAACCCACCCACCCTTTTAAAAAGACCAAAGTGTGCTGACCTACTTTGATACGTTTCCACCAGCGTTTCAAGTTTCCAGCCACGCCTTAAATGGATTCATGTGATGCCCTACAAGTCGCTCCTGCAGCACCCCATGAAGAAACAGAAGGGTTGAATGTCTTCCATTAGAATTCCTCATTGGTATGTATTTCAAACCCAACCTAGAATTAGAAGTGCCATAGAAACCGAATTTCATGACATCTTACCTGATTCTCATTTTCAATGATGTGATAGGCAGCACAGTCAAATCGGAGGGAAGATCAAACCCACCAAGAATGGCTCTTGATACCTTGAATGTCACCTTTCAAATAAAAGGTAATTTCTATGACAACTTCATTAGGCGAAATGTTCTCATCCATATAAAGCAAACAAACAAGGCAAATAGAAATTGCACTTACTTGACACATGACTTTTCATTACATGTGCAGAGGAACGCTGATAAAGGTTATGTTGTGGAGTCATTTATGTGACAACTTCATGAGGCAAAATGGTCGTACATCGTCCATGTACATCGTTATATTGCCAGCTATGACTATCACGGAGTTTAGAGGCACTGGCCAACTTCTCCCATTAGTTTCAGGATTGTTGCTTAGAAACGATTGTCTGAAGCAAAGGTGAACACCTTTAGTCAATAGTATAATGCTAACTTCAAAAAACGATTGCATGTACGGTGAAGTATACTTACATAGCAAAATTTTCACCTTCTTATGCTGTCCTTCGCTTACACCGTTAACGTTTGTAGAAATGCAAGTGTTCATGTCAACAACATTGCGCCTGAGCTTCTGCACATGGGGAGGGAGCCAAAAACTTCAAAGAAAAGGGTATGACACTGAATCTTTAAACACGTATGACATTGAATATTTTTAGTTGAACACCTTTAGTCAGTAGTTGACGTCCTCTTGCACACCCAATAGCCTCAAATTTTGACCCTTTAAAACATTGTTTATACATACAGAGTGAGTTAACCTCTGCTGATTAAAATAATTATTTAATTCAAAAAACTACCAACTCAAATTCTCAATCAAACATCTAATGTTGTAGAAGTCAACAAAAATAGACAAAATTGAACCTAATCCACCAACAGGCTCTCTCTGAGATATCAGCAATTGCCCAACAATTATAAATACAAATAGGACAGGAGATGTATAACCAAGATGGATCTAACAAAATAGGCTTGAAACTTGACACATCACGATAACCAGTTCGAGACTCTGAACTCTACATTATACCTTGCACAGAACACACCACATTTAAGGTACTATATCACCAAAGTGTAAGTTGCTCAATGCTCAAATAGACAAAAGAGTTTAACAAATTTCTCCAGTCTGAAAATTCAGAGAACAACTGACTCCTGTAAAAAAATCAACCTCACCAACAGGCTCTCTCTGAGGAATTTTCCGGAATAGGAATTTTATTTCGCATTGGAACATACGGATCACCGAGTATAGAGGGTGTGCCGTTCGAATAACAACGCACAAAAGCAAATACTTTCAAAAAGTACCACATCACAAACACGCACAATCAAAGTCCAACAAACCCTAACTTCACAACGATGTACAAACACAAGATCTTGAACTCCACAACCTTTTCCCCAAATTCTAGGGTTTGGGTTTTCTACAACAAAAATCGACTGGCTAAACTATAAATCAGGCCGGGTAAAGCAATAAAACCAAATAATCGAAGATATATAAGCAAGAAACTATAAATTTCATACTAGAGACCGGAAAAACAAAGAGGACGGAGAAAGACTCACAAGGATGAGATCGAAAAGAGTGGCCTGGTCGACCTTGACGAACTCGGCATCCCAATCCTTGATCTCTTCTTTAGTAGTACGATCTTCGGTCTTCGGGGTTTCGATATGCTTCTTACAGTATTCGATCACCTTGGCCATGATCTTGCTGGTGACGTTGGGGAGAGGGATTACATTATCAGCGCAATCTTCCTCGATCATGTGCTTGATCGTTTGGGACTCCACGGCGACCGACTCCTCGACTTCGAATGTCTCACCATCGGAGCTCTTCAAGGTTATCTTCTTCTGAGAAGCCATTGGTTTTTCGCTTTCGTGATTCAGAGAGGAAACCTCAACCCTAGAATTAGACGACAGTGCGAGACGAAGGGGTATGACACTGAATTTTATTAGATGAACGCCTTTAGTCAGTAGTTGACGTCCTCTTGCACACCCAATAGCCTCAAATTTTGACCATAGACCCGAAGATCTATAAGACGATTTTAGAAAGAAAAAAAACCCAAAATACTTTCAAATACATAAAAATTATCAATATTTAAATCCCTGTTTCAAGTTTGAAATAACATTTGAACCTTGCATCAAGTTTAGAATATCAATTTACATCCCAACCCAACATATAGCTGATAAAACATTTTCAAATCCGATGTCAAAACTAAATCTTTAATTGTGAAGACGAATCTGTGATCAAGAACCCCCTTGTTGCTGCTGAACCTGCAAGGACTAGTTGACTGGCGGACCCGATACACCAGCCAACCGCGGAAACATAAACCGAAGTTGGTTAGTCTAATGAAAGACTAGCAATAATCATCAAGCAAAACAGTAGAACACAGGAAATAATTATCATACCATCCAACCAACGCCAAACAACAACAAACCAAAATATATACTATTACTATCACATAATCATTACTTAACCATTCCTATCCAACTCTTCAATATGCTAAACACATTCAATCCAATCTCAACCACACAGCGAGTATAAACGAGTGAGACGATCCAATCCAACTTTACTAACACATCCAATCCCTCTTTCTTTTCTACTACCAACACGTCAATTAATAACACTACGAAACATATAAATATACTACTACTAACGTATAACCAATGCTAACCAATTCTATCAAGCTCACTAATGTACCCACACATCCAATCCAACCTTTGCATCAGCGAACACATAAGCGGTAAAACAAACATCACCTAAGTAACCCACTATCCATGGCTAGTCTAAAGAGGGGACGATCACCCTCCGGTTGTGGCCTTGAACCAACGTAGGTCACACCCCACGTGGTCGGGTGAGGCGATCATCACCCCGGCCAAACTACAAGGAGTAATGCCCTCCATACACCCCAACCCATCCCATGTTGGCCCATACCCTCAAGGCAAGAAACCACACATGTAGGTTGCTGGAGAGAGTCGAACAAGTGACCTCCTCTCCCTTTTACAAACGACCCAGGCCAACCATCCCACCGGTGCCATAAGCGGTAAAACAAGGAGTAATGCATCAGCGAACACATAAGCGGTAAAACAAACATCACCTAAGTAACCCACTATCCATGGCTAGTCTAAAGAGGGGACGATCACCCTCCGGTTGTGGCCTTGAACCAACGTAGGTCACACCCCACGTGGTCGGGTGAGGCGATCATCACCCCGGCCAAACTACAAGGAGTAATGCCCTCCATACACCCCAACCCATCCCATGTTGGCCCATACCCTCAAGGCAAGAAACCACCCATGTAGGTTGTTGGAGAGAGTCGAACAAGCGACCTCCTCTCCCTTTTACAAACGACCCAAGCCAACCACCCCACCGGTGCCACCTGTTCGTTAACATGGACTGCAGCCCATACACCCCAACCCATCCCATGTTGGCCCACACCCTCAAGATGGGAAACCACACATGTAGGTTGTTGGAGTTGGGGATCGAACCCCAACCTCTCTTTAAACAAGGAGATCTTGCACTCCTTGCTACCATATAAGCTGCAACAAACAATCAACCAACAACTAACTGACAATCAACGGCTACCGACAACTACAACCAATGGCCAATAACAACCCACAGTCACAACTAACAACAGCCAACAACGACAACTAACTACAACCAATAAAGACCGCATAATAGTCCAACATAAATCAACAACAAACCAATATCCGTCAACAAAACCACTAACCAAGCTGACGGGGCTAAAAGTGCGCAATGCAAATATCGTTGATTAGCCTTATCAAAGTAAAAAGTCCTAACAGACCTACTAAACAGATGTATAGTAAGCAAGCAAGGGTCGAACCCACATGGAAGATCTGATGCAGTATGCAATTGTGAATGACAAGTAACAAGCAAGGGGGGTTTGGTTATCACGAGAAAGCAAAGCAAACAAGTTTGATTGAGTTGAGAAAATATAATGGGGAAAGTAGTCCTACTAGAGCGAGATCCACAATACAAAGATATAATTTGATCACAGAAATCTATTTAATCCAAGTTCTTTTACTATCCTTATAGTTGTTTCCACCCTGATCTTAAGTACTATCGATTCTCACAGTTGTCGATAGACTTATCACTATGTCAATGGTAAAGTACCTTCGATTCTCACAGTTGTCGGTATACTTTACCACTGACGCAGCAATAGCAATGCACACAAGGATATAGGATACATGCAAATAGAAAGACGTATTAATACTTGCATGCAACTGATTCTCACTCACAATTGTACGCTCGGAACCCCTATACGCACAATTGTATTTGCCACTAGATATGCACTCGGAACCCCTATATGCAATCCTAGCAATTGACAAAAAGTATTCAACCTAGTTGATCAGGCTAAGAAGAACAACAAGAAATCAATATTCAATATAACCAAGAGAATCAAACCAACACTTAAAAGGATAAGAACAAGGAATAGAAATCTCACAAACACATCAACTGTATTGCTTCAATCGTCTAGTAGAACAGAGGGAAGTTAGTTCTCCATTTAAACGAGAATGAAAACTAAGGGAAATAACGTCTGAAATAAAGCAGTAACGAGTTGTGTTCTAAGTGTCTCCCTCTTAACCTAGAAAGAGGGCTTAAATAGTCTTCGGAAAAAACTAGGTTAAACTAATGAAAATAATAAAGGAAACAAAATAAAAAATAACAAAATCTGAAAACAATAAAAGGAAATAAAAGTCTTCAGACGCGCGACACTTAACACGGCCACCGCGGGGCGTCAGGCTTTCCACCGCGGGGTGTCATTCTTCTCTGAGAGTCACCGCCGGGCCGCGGTGACTCTGGCGCGGGGCGGTGAGCTAGCTCACTCTCTTCTTCTACTGTTCTTTATTACTACCCAGTGTTGGTAGTCTTCTCCATGCATGCTCCAGCAGCTCCATCTCCATCCTCATGTCTCCATCTAAGCTGTAAATCCAAGAATATCTTCACTTCTCTCCATAACTTCTGGATCACAGACTTAGCCTAAAAACCACTCATAAATTCCTCCAAATCATGCTAATAATTGCTAGTAAAGGTGTATGAAATAACACCTATCAAATTCCCCCATACTTAGACCTTTACTCGTCCCGAGTAAGCTAAAGAAAAACCTACTCTCTCAATCAAACACCAAGGCCTCAGGAAGTACAAGAAAATAAGACACTAGCAATTACAACATATCAACAATAAGCTCGAGACAACCAAAATAAGGGATGTAAAGATAATTCTAATCCTAACTCCAATCTAGCTCTTTATCGCTCCAGAATGGCCTACCCGAACTCCTTATACCACATCTTCTTATGACACCTTGCCAAGAAATAGAGAGAAATCCTAAAATCACTCTTCTTCTTTTTCGTTCATCTTGCCAAGGCGTCCTTTCGGGTTTTCACCAAGCCACTCATTTCATTTTGCTAGATATCTCACATATACTCACATCACTCCAGTCCACTTTTGCCCTGGTCTATACCAGCCGGACTACCTGCTTTTTACCTGAACTGCCCTTTCGGGTTTTCATCTCATCCCAGGATTTTGATTGTCAATTTACTTCTTTTTGGCTTTTTCGATTTTTTTTAAGTCAAATGGGAAATACAGCACACGAAAAGAAAACAATCTGTACAAAGGATAGACAGATAGCAAGTCTAAATCCCTCCCCCATACTTAAACCGAACATTGTCCTCAATGTAGAAAAGAGAACAACAAATGAAATAGGGGAAGAAGAAAATAAACTCACTGCGGGCCTGATGGTGGTAGTGGTGGGAACCTCCCGAAGTAGTCCCTCATATGAGCGTACATACCGTCTAGACGCTCATCTAAATCAGCATGGAGCTGGGTCTGCCAAGTCTGCAGACCGGTCTCTACTCGGGTGTTCCAGTGCGTCTGCTGCACTGAGAATGCATCAAATCTCGAATACAACTCCTGCCAAGGTGTGGTAGGACCGTAAGAAGATGAAGGCGCATCATAAAGTGTAGGCATAGGAGTGTCCTCGCCCGCAAACTCAACAGCAGCAGCAACACCACTAGGTCCCTCTCCATACGGGCCTGAAGGAGCAGCAACAGGGGTATCATTAGTCGTCATTCTACTATCACTGGAGATCCACCAATCCGCAAATGAAGGTGAATAGGCGAACTCCCGTGGAAGAATCAGAATGTGGCCATCATATGACGACTAGACTAAATCACCATCCTTTCCCAATGGCTTCAGCATCGAGCACACCTTCATGTGTGGCATATCATATACCACGTAGGCAACAGGCCGAGGAATCTGATCGCAAGCTATCACTCCAGCACAAAGGAGGGTAATCAGACCACCCCCATAAATATCACGTGGCTCACCATCACGAATCCTCTTCAAGGAACCCAAAAAGAGGGTAGCCCAACATGGCGTGTACGTGACAACCTCCAAGATGCTCATAAATCACTGGAAATCCTTCAGAGGGACCTTACTATCATCAGCATGGCCAAAGAAGTCTTTCATCATCACTTTGTGGATCAACCGTAGACACGGGTTCACCAACTTCGAGTTCACCTCCTGACCCTTCCTGAACGTCCTGCCCGTAGCAGCCTTCCAGAACTCCATCATATCAGACTCTAGAATGCCACCAGACCACCCATCAGTTGGCAGCTTTGTAATGCCCAGGGCAGCACGCACCACCTTAGGGGACAACGAATAATCACGCCCGTTGTAAGTGAATGTGACCCTCATCATCCTCTTGTCGTCTGAGCCATCAGAGTACCTCTTTAAGGAGGCGATGAACTGGTAACAAAGCTCGGGATACGCAGGGGCAGATAAGTTCAGAAACGTCCCCAAACCACACTGTGCTAAGCACAGGGACACACATGCCAACAAACCAAACTCAGCCAATGTCGGCTTGTCAAAGAATTTTGTCGCCAACACCTTCCTTTCTTTCACCACATTGTAGACCTCATTCTCATCCCTCGTAGACACTTGCTTCCGACCCTTAGGTGCCATAAGTAATGAATGTAGAATTTCAAAACGAAGGGCAACCAAGAGAACTTACAAACGAGCAAACACGCAGCCAAGTGGTCTCGCCGTGGGGCGGTGAACGAGTCGCCGGATCGCGGTGGGAAAACTGGGAGCTTTGGCCGGGTCACGGTGAAGTCGACGAGGGGCGGTGGCAGCGCGAGGCGGAGCGACAGCGAGGCGGGACTGAAGCGACGCGGTGGGGTTGTGTTTGGCTGGTTTGTGAGGCTAGACTTCCAATTGGTGAATTGAGGGCTAGATTCGGATCAAGGTCGAGAGAGATTTGAGGGAGAATGGGGGATTTGGCTTTTGGGAGCTTGAGAGGTATGCTGGGAATGGAGTGTTTGTGAGTATGGGGGCTAGGTCAGGGAAGAAAGGGATGATGGGGCCGGGTATATACCATGGCCCAAAGAAAAATCTTGGCCCAAAGGGGCCTAATCCGTCAAATCCTTCGTAACAACTCAAGAAATAAAAATTTTACGCACCCGTTTAAGGTTTTTTCGGGCCCTTTATTCTTGTTTTTTTTTTTTTTTTTTTCGGAGTTGAGAAGGTATACCAGGCATTCACCGCGGGGTGGTGGGCTCCACCGCGGGGCGGTGAGGATCGCCGCAAGGTGGTGAGATGAACTGGGACACTGTCTCCTCTCCATTTACTTTCGTACCTGAAATGTGAGTAACAGGCGAACGAAATAAAGAAAAATAAATTATGAAAATAATCTAAAGAAAACTCAAAGAACAATTACCACGGGTTGTCTCCCGGACAGCGCCTTGGTTAACGTCGTTGGCTCGACGTACTGCATATCAATTACCACCTGGAATAGGATTCCCTCGGAATCCTCCTACTCGTCTCTTCCTGTTGAGACTTTACATGGAAAGGTTTAGACCTTAAGCCATGTTTCCTCTTTGCCATTGAATCCATGCTTACTTCCTTTGGAGTATCTCCCCCATACTTAGAGCGATGTGGGGGCCGATATGGCTCAATCTGAATATGCTGCACATCACTGATAAAGGCTTACAACCTTGTATGGTTAGTGCAGGGGGGCGAGTGCCCAAAATAGAGGGAATGGAATCTCCTATGTCATCCAACAAGACATCACCAACATGTAACTCATGCGACTCAATAGGTTCATCAATAGTAGAACACTTAACTACGGTCTCTACTGCACTAGTTTTAATATTGTCATGCACATGATCATCAATATTGCTAATGCAGCAAGGAGCAGGTAATTCAATAGAGTTGGCTTTATGAATATTATGTTCAAAAATTATTCCATCAAATTCCATAGTTAAAATTCCACTGTCTACATCAATCTTTGTCATGGATGTTTTCATAAAAGGTCGCCCTAGCATAACTGGAGCAACCTGTTCATCATAGTCCATATCCATAACAAAGAAGTCAGCAAGAAAAATCAAAGAGCCTATCCTCACAAGAATATTTTCCACAACACCCTTAGGGGGTACACAAGAACCATCAGCAAGTTGTATAACAATGTTAGAATCATGCAAGGGTCCTATTCCTAAATCCTCAATCAAAGAATAGGGTAACACATTAATTGAGGCACCCAAGTCTAACAAGGCTTTCTCAAATCGACGCTCACCTATAGTGATAGGAATAGTAAATGTACCTGGATCCTTGCACTTCTCAGGCATGCGTCTCTGAACTACTGCTGACACATGTTCACTCACTGGAATCTTCTTTTGAGCCTTCTGCTTCTGAGTCCTCTTCACGGTGCACAGCTCCTTCAAGAACTTGGCATATCGAGGGATAGCCTTGATAAGCTTGATCAGGGGAATGTTCACCTCACAGTCCCGAAATGTCTTGAACAGATCGTTGTCTTCAGCTACTCTCTTGGCCTTCAGCGCCTCAGGGAAAGGTGTTGGTGGCTTCTCAGAACCTAGAGGGGGGAACACGGGGTGAACGTAATCATCAATACAGGTTTCTTCAGCAGAGTCGGGTTCTCGAAGGCCAGGTCGTGGTAAGTCCACCGCGGGGCGTCGATCATCACCGCGGGGCGGTGAGGTCACAGCGTGTTTACTGAGTTCAGCCGTCGGGTCGCGGCCAGAGTCACCGCGGGGCGGTGGCTTCAACGTTTCTTTCCTGGCTCCTTCTTTAATTTTCGGCCAGGCCGCGGTGGCATCCACCGCGGGGCGTCCGGTGATTTTCTCCTTCTCGATCTCATTTTCCTTCTCAGATATAGGAGCAACGTCCAAGTTTTTACCACTTCTGAGGGTAATAGAGCTCACATTCTCCCTTGGGTTCACAGTAGTCTGAGATGGCAAGGAATTAGATGTCCTCTGGTCAAGTTTGGTCACAACATCAGCAAGCTGGCCAATCTGTCTCTCCATGTTCTTAATACTTGACTCAGTAGCATGCACATGTGTGGCGAAATGCTGAGTCAGAGTCTTTATCATCTCTTCGGTAGAAGCATCAGAGCTTTGGCCTTGAGGCCTCTGTTGGTATGGGACTCTCTGTTGGTACTGCTGTTGTGCAGGCTGTTAACCACCTTGAGGGTCACTCCATCTAAAACTTGGGTGGTCTCGTCCTCTCGGATTATAATTGGGCTGTCCACCAAACTGTGGTCTAGGGGGTCCATAACCTCCTATAGCATTAACTTCAGCAACATCCTGTAGCTGAGGACAAGTGTCGGTGGGGTCGTATTGATCAGATCAAAGCCCACATGCTTGAACTTGTTGAGGGGCGTTCTGATTCGCCATCCTCTTCACCATCTCTTTCAACTCAGCTAGTTCAGTCAACACTGGGCTTGGTCCTGCAGGGGTCACAGCATTGACCGCCTTCGTTTGGTATGTCTTCCCAAAACTCCTGGTGCTCTCACTCATCTCCTGGAATCTCTCCATGGCTGCATCCGGTGTCAGATTCAGAATGTTGCCACCGCAAGCAGCGTCAACCATCCTCCTCTCTTGGTCCAGCAGACCATTGTGTAAATAGAGGACAAGGTCCTGCTTGGCGTATCCGTGGAATGGGCAGCTAGAGCAAAGCCTCTTGTACCTCTCAAGATAATCATACAACGTCTCATCACCAGCCTGCTCAATATTGGCAATTGCCTTTTTCAAGGCATTCGCCTTCTTCGTTGGAAAGTACTTGTTCAGGAATGCCTTGTGCAGTTTATTCCAGGTATCTATGGTTCCTGGTGGCAAGTGATAGTACCAGTCGCTTGCAGAGTCTAGCAGGGAGAAACCAAAAGCTCTCATCTTGATTTGGTCTTCCGTCACGTTCCTGGGCTTCATAGTCATGCAGACATTGTGGAACTTGCCCAGGTGAGAGATCGGGTCTTCTCCACTCAAACCGTGGAACTTTGGGAGATAAGCAACAACTCCAGATTTCAGCTCAAAATTCACCCCTTCCCTAAGTGCAGGGATGACGACAGCCAGGGGTTGTGCTCCAATATTCGGCTCAATCAATTCTCTCAGAGTCTCAGCCATTGCGACAGTAGGGATGTTAATTGGCTCAGTCGGCTCAACGACCTCAACCTCGACTTCTTCTTCTCCTTGATCGCGTAGGTTCGCACGGAACGATCTGTCGACTTCTGGATCAAAAGCTACGAGAGGAGAGTCAGTAGAACGAGTGTCGACCATAAGATAGGTCTCCACCAAAAATCAATCACAAAAACACACAATAAAACAGAAAACTTCCCCGGCAACGGCGCCAAATTTGACGGGGCTAAAGATGCGCAATGCAAATATCGTTGATTAGCCTTATCAAAGTAAAAAGTCCTAACAGACCTACTAAATAGATGTATAGTAAGCAAGCAAAGGTCGAACCCACAGAGAAGATCTGATGCAGTATGCAATTGTGAATGACAAGTAACAAGCAAGGGGGGTTTGGTTATCACGAGAAAGCAAAGCAAGCAAAGCAAACAAGTTTGGTTGAGTTGAGAAAATATAATGGGGAAAGTAGTCCTACTAGAGCGAGATCCACAATACAGAGATATAATTTGATCACAGAAATCTATTTAATCCAAGTTCTTTTACTATCCTTATAGTTGTTCCCACCCTGATCTTAAGTACTATCGATTCTCACAGTTGTCGATAGACTTATCACTATGTCAATGGTAAAGTACCTTCGATTCTCACAGTTGTCGGTATACTTTACCACTGACGCAACAATAGCAATACACACAAGGATATAGGATACATGCAAATAGAAAGACGTATTAATACTCGCATGCAACTGATTCTCACTCATAATTGTACGCTCGGAACCCCTATACGCACAATTGTGTTTGCCACTAGATATGCACTCGGAACCCCTATATGCAATCCTAGCAATTGACAAAAAGTATTCAACCTAGTTGATCAGGCTAAGAAGAACAACAAGAAATCAATATTCAATATAACCAAGAGAATCAAACCAACACTTATAAGGATAAGAACAAGGAATAGAAATCTCACAAACACATCAACTGTATTGCTTCAATCGTCTAGTAGAACAGAGGGAAGTTAGTTCTCCATTCAAACGAGAATGAAAACTAAGGGAAATAACGTCTGAAATAAAGCAGTAACGATTTGTGTTCTAAGTGTCTCCCTCTTAACCTAGAAAGAGGGCTTAAATAGTCTTCAGAAAAAACTAGGTTAAACTAATGAAAATAATAAAGGAAACAAAATAATAAAATAACAAAATCTGAAAACAATAAAAGGAAATAAAAGTCTTCAGACGCGCGACACTTAACACGGCCACCGCGGGGCAGTGAGATCCACCGCGGGGCGGTGAGATCCACCGCGGGGCGTCAGGCTTTCCACCGCGGGGCGTCATTCTTCTTTGAGAGTCACCGCCGGGCCGCGGTGACTCTGGCGCGGGGCGGTGAGCTAGCTCACTCTCTTCTTCTGTTGTTCTTCATTACTACCCAGTGTTGGTAGTCTTCTCCATGCATGCTCCAGCAGCTCCATCTCCATCCTCATGTCTCCATCTAAGCTTTAAATCCAGGAATACCTTCACTTCTCTCCATAACTTCTGGATCACAGACTTAGCCTAAAAACCACTCATAAATTCCTCCAAATCATGCTAATAATTGCTAGTAAAGTTGTATGAAATAACACCTATCACAAGCACACAACCAATATTCAACACACAACCAATAACCAAGCACACAACCAATAACCAAGCACACAACCAATATCCGACACAAAACCAATAACCAAGCAAACAACCAATATCCAACACAAAACCAATAACCAAGCAAACAATCAATATCTAACACAAAACCAATATCCAAGCACACAATCAATATCTAACACAAAACCAATACCCAAGCACACAATCAATATCTAACACAAAACCAATAATCACACATCCAACCGTATCAAATAGCAAAACCAATATCCACACATTCAACCATATCATTCTACGCGTACACTTCTAGATCAGTTTAACGGACATGTGCATAAATCATTGCTGAAATTAATAATATCAAAAATAATTATTTTTAAACGAGATAGGTAAAAGAATGAGCAAGAATCATCTTGCCTTAAACTCATCGACACAACCCTAGAATTCACCGACTCTGCCAACCAATCCGGAACGAACCTGCAACAACAAACCGAACAATTTTCCGCATTAAATCAACACATACCCTGCCCTTACTTGCAACCCCCAAATCAGTCCAAAACTTCCAGAATTGAAATCAATACCCAAAAATTATGTACCAACCCTTAGCAAACAAATTTTGGCTGACCAAAACCTTGCAATTGCCAACCGAGCTGTCACTTTCCCAAATCTGTCCAACCTCCAATTTGTCAACAATGCAATTCAGCCCAAAACCCCCAATCTGTCAACAACAGCGAAATCAAGAGGAATTGATCTGCATCCAAAATCAGATCGAGAAGGTGTCGTTCAACAATAACATCACAGCTGCACTTACCTCGTCATCGGCCTTATTTTCGACGTCGGGACCGATCTTTACCTCACCCGAAGTGCAGCAGCAACATCGGCTCTCACGGCCTCGTACAGCAGCTGGCGGTCTCGCTTTCAACAGTGGTGGCTCGCACAGCAGCTCGCGGTCTCGCCTCAACAGTGGTTCACAGGCAGCAGCTGGGTCATGTTCACCGACAAGAAATCGAACAGCTGAAGGCGAGAGGTAAGGGAGACACGAGCTCTTCTAGTCGTTCTCTTGAAAGACAAGGGCTGGATCCCCTTTTCTACCCCCTCTTTTCTGATTTTTGACCAACTTTTCTGCCTTGTTGACTTTTATAGACATGAAAATTTTTTACCATTTTTTTTATATGTATATATATTGGGGTATTTCAGTTTATACATACAGAGTGAGTTAACCTCTGCTGATTAAAATAATTATTTAATTCAAAAAATTACCAACTCAAATTCTCAATCAAACATCTAATGTTGTAGAAGTGAATACATGCAATTGCTTTGCTTTTCCTACATTTGTTAGTGCTTAAAATATTTAACTATGCTTACATTGAAAAAATAAGTTTATTCAATGTCAAAAAGAAACATTATACTCTGTATATTTAAAGTATTAGACATATTCAAGCACAACTACAAAGCTTCATAACATTTATAATATGTTGTCATTATTTTGACTAATGGGAGACAACCATGACACTCAAAATCATAAGGCAACATCTTTAGTAAAATAAATAATTTTGAGGGTCAATTACCGGAAATCACCCGTACAATAGGCCATATTGCCAGAAACCACCCGGATAACGACTATTTACCGTAAACCACCCGTTAAACCATGTCCGTTACACTGTTACCACCCAAGTCGTCATTCCGTTTAAAATTCTGTTAAGTAATTATAGATTTAAGCTAAACTTTTTATTTTCATTCAATTTCTCCACAACTTCAAAACTTGGGTAAAAATTGTAATTAATCCAAAATTCGAAAATACCCAATTCGGATCGGCGCGGAGGAGCTGTCTCGGTTTTCTGGCTAATGCGGCGACCGGAGGTGGGTAATCGGCGGTGAGAGCTTGGGGCTTTGGAAGCTAACTTCCCTACGCAACTTTTGGTGGTAGCGGCGACTCCAACGGTGGACGGTGGTCGACGAATTTCTTCGATGAACAGACACGGCCGCGGAGCTAGGGTTCTTGAGCTTTTGGGATTAAATTGGATACCGAAAATTAATTGAAAGGTGCCCTATTTATAGGGGTTGGAAAGGTCTCGGGGAGAGCTTCGAAATCGTATAAAGTTTGACCTAAAACGATATCGAATTGGCCCCGATATCGTCCAATTTCCATAAAGCTAAAAACCGAAATTCTCTTTCCATAAATACTCAAATTCGATCTCGTCTTTGATTTTTTCCATCCGAAATCACTTGGGTTGGATGAGTTTAATCCCCTACTAAAAAGCCCATGGGATAATTAAACCAAACGAGCCCAAATGGAGGTTCGATTCGGCGAAATCCGCCATTGGAAGCCATGAATAGAGCTCGGCTGGCATGAGGTTGATGCTGATGAACAGTAACTGGTCGGGGGCCCCCAGATTTTGGATTAATTGCATTTTGGCCCCAACTTTCCAAGTTGGGGCAAAAATGCCCTTGCATAATTCTTGAAAAATTACAAAAAATTATCCAAACTTTCCCAAACTTAATTATTTTAATAATTCTATTTTAATAATTTTTAGCTTAATTACAATTTTTACCCAAGTTTTGAAGTTGTGGAGAAATTGAATGAAAATAAAAAGTTCGGCTTAAATCTGTAATTACGTTAACGATCTAATGGACGGAGAGTGGGGTAGGGTGATACGTGTTGGACGAAGATGGATATACGGGTGGTTTACGGTAAATAGTCGTTATCCGGGTGGTTTCTAGCAATATGGCCTATTGTACGGGTGGTTTCCGGTAATTAACCCTTATTTTTAAACTAACAAAGTTGGCTTGCCCTACAAAAATGTTTAAGAGCAATTTGGTAAGCCTCCAATACATACATGTTAACACATTGCTAATTTACCAACTAAGAATGCAAGATCCAATTACTCAAGATGAATTTATTACTTTGTGTATAAGAAATACTCATAAACTTAACTGCCTCAATATCTTCAAATGTAATTGCTTCACTCTATACGTCATTAGTCCGGCCCTTTGTAGGAACTACCCAGCATAGAACAAAACACAAATAGGCAATGAGTTCATAGATTTTCTTTTCTAGCAATATTTGATGCCAATACAAGAAGACACACAAGGCCTATAATACAATACAAAACCTTCTGAAACAAAAAGGATTATGACAGAACAATCTTACATCCTCACCTCAATAAGGGTGAAAGACTCAATTCGTAAACTTGGGCTGAGCAACAAATCTCAAATGCTCTTATGAGTAAAAGATGTATGTTACATGGCAATTTACTAAAAAGTCGAGTTCTAATATCTTGACTATTTTTATATACATAAAACGAGATAAGTAGTTTTTTTTCTTTCCATTGTTTAAATGGTTCCGCTAAAATAAGCAGTTTTTCTCTTCTTTCGATTGTTTAAATGGTTCTGCTAAATTGTTCAAACATAGTATATAAAGGCAAAGATCCAGTGAAACCTAGCATTTATACAATAACTGAAACAGAAACAATGATCACAAATTGTAAATTAAATCAACACACAAGAAAAATGATAAACATATAAGGACACGGTGAACACGCTATAAAAAATAGTTGGTAAAAGAGTTTAAAAACACTCTCGCCAAGTAAACACTCTCACCTATGATGATGAATATGTTACTTTTTTTTAAATAGTGATGAACTGATCACAGAGTATAACAAAATAAAAAACCAAGAATGGTGGATCCAGTAGCCGAGACACAAAATTGCATCACAATTGAGAAATCGACATGAATAAGCTCAAAATTAAATTAAATTCACCTCAACACCAAATTATTCAACGAAGATTGCAATAAATGAAGCTCTGCAAACATTCAGATACGAGGCCAAAATAACCGCTTGAAGAAAAAAAGATAGGATGTGCGTCTACCTTGGACGATCCCAGCTTGAGAAACAAAGAATGAGGAGAACCGCTCCTGAGAACCATATATTGAACAACTTAATGGTAGTTCATATTTTTGGGACTCATCTCCTTCCCTACAACTGCCAGATCGGAAGCTCCGTCTCTCCTCTTTAGATAGTAATGAACCTCTCTCCCCTTATCGCTCGAGGTAAAGGTTCGAATGGCCTTTTGATTTGGATAGCGTATAGATTTTTCTGATTGGATTCGTTCGTGAGGTTGCCGGACTGAATCAGATGAACTGGGAAGACATGAGACTATGTGATTGAATAATCGAGGATAGAAGCTGAGTTTTTGGATATTCAAAGAAAAGCCATGGCAGATTTGGATCTAGCAATGACATCGTCATCCCACATTTTTACAGAACACTATCTAACCTACAACAGTTTAAAAAAAGCAATTATAACATGCATGGCACGAAAACAATATCCAATTAGCGGAAATGGCATACAACCTCGACTGACACCCGCACAAGCAACATGCAAAACAAGACAACAACAAGCATTGAATACATGCCAAGTGATTTGAGCATGTAACCGTCCAACTACTTATTCAAGTCGAAAACTTGCCAAACCGACCCAACACTCCAGAAGAACACATTACAGGGAAAGGTAACCCAAAACCAAAATGATCTCGGGAAACACAGGGGCAACACAAAAGCAACTCGGTGAACAAACGACGGGAAATACAAAAAAAAACGAAAGCAAACAAATAAACCACTTTCACACACGCAAGTACAAAATCCATAACAAAGGAAACCGAGAATAATCCATACCCGCAAAGGCCAACGAGAGAATACACGCGGTGGAGAGAACGATGATGAACAAGAACAGAAGACGAAATGACAAGAGATTAGGACACTCGCGGATGAGGGGGGTATTTAAAGGCCTAGTGGAATTTATGACCAGTCCAACCGCCCCATTGAAACTCTTAACTTCAATAATGACAACTCTGACATGAATCACTTAAACACATTCATCCCTTTTCAACACGCCAATAGCAGTGCAAGGAGCCGAAACATTTTCCGCTTCCAACAAAGAACAATAAATGCGGATAAAAAAAACAAAACTTCAAAAACATCTAAATAGTTACTAACAAAAAAAAACCCAAAGTCATACATAGTATATCCCACTTTAGTGGTATAATAGTCAGGGCTTTAATCTGGTCCAATCCTAGATGCGCAACAACAAAAATAGACAAAATTGAAGCATACAAAAAATCATTGAAACCTTCTTACACTAAGAATTATACACCTACTTACAACCTAATTATTACCAGATGTATCCCACTTAATCGTGCATAAAAGTTGGCATTTGCCCAAATCTTATGTTTACGCAATTGGGCAGGCAGTGCAATCAGTGGACATTATATATAGTACTTAATTGAAATTTATATATGAAAACAATCAACATCAAGCAAGCCCATCCACTGAACCAAATATACACAAACCCGCATGGGCATGGCCCAAGATGATGTCAACATACGGTCCATGCAACCCATGTTATAACACCATTAGATCAGATCCATTACATCACATCAAATCTGACATTTAATTGAACCATTGGAAAAATAAGAAATCGTGCTCATACAAATTGACCCTTCTTTTTTGTAGCTCAAAAAATAAACACAAATTACACTATTCCATACTCCATATATTACACTATCCACCTAGGTCTTTTCTTTGCCATGTTATTTGAACATGCAGTAATGATTTACTCAACTATCACAAACTCACTCTCAATATGTATATACATAGGATATTTGCCTTTTCCACATGAAATTGATATTGTATATTATACGCACATAATCTATTATCTCTATCTTTGGTTACATACTATAATTCAATACAACTCTTACTATTACAACGATGCACTGATATCAACCTAAATGGATGGCAAAGTTCCAGCAGCTCACCATGAAACAAAACCATCAACATCAAGCAGACCCAATCCACAAAACCAAGGGTTTACTGAATTACAGACTCGCGCATAGCGCGGGTTTACCTTCTTAGTTTAGCTATATACAAGGACGAGATATCACAAAAAAAGGGGTCTTCAATTCCTAAAGCTAAAAAAGAAACAAGGGAAAGATAGAAAAAAGTCTGACATGTTTAAATGTTAAATGGTTTTAACAAGTTAAAGCTTACATATTGATTTTGCTTACTGTTGCTTGCTTCACACTACATAAAAAAATTGAACAAAGAAGCAACACAAACTAGTAATATCATGCTAAAGAATTCAAGAAGCATGGTGCCCAATTAACTCGAAGCAAAGGTGAAGGGTTTGGGATGCAAGAATGACCTTTTAAAATGAAGATATTACAACTAGTAATTTCAAGAAATTGGACTTGTTTAAATAAATAAATAAATTCATTGGCTAGTTGTTGTTTATGTGGGTCATTCCAAAATTGTTCTTGTTAGAACTACGTCTGATTTGATGCTCTTTTATGAGCTACGTAAGAAACTTGATACAAATATTATCGAGTTCAATCTCAAAACTAAAATTGACTTTCAAATAAAAGATAAAGTCAAAAACATAAACTAAATGTTCTATCTAGAACTACGTACGACTTGATTCTGTACTAAACGGATACGTAGGAAATTCGATATCAAATTCAAATATATATCGGATTCAGTCACAACTAAAATTTCAACCAAAGTCTGAAATAAATGTTTGTTAGAACTATGTGAAGACTTGACGCCTTTAAGGGCTACGTAGGAACTCGATATCAAAATATGATATACATCGAGTACGGTCACACATCTCAAATGAAAACCAAGTTAAACTAAAAATGGTTCTTTTTTAGAACTACGCGTGATTTGATCCTTTTCAAATGGTACGTAGGAAACTCGATACAAAGCAAACCCTTCCTTGAAGGTGGGTTTAAGTTATTTCGGTGATGCATGAAAATAACTAAAACACATGCACATGATAGTTGGTTCAAAGTTTGGGCAACCCTTCCTAGAAGGTGGGTTTAGACTTCAACCTCTGATGCGTGTAAATCAAACCCCAAAATCTCAAAACTAAATCCAACTTTAAAATTCTGAACTACGTAAGGCTTGATCCTTCTTAAGAAGGTACGTAGGCAACCCGTCATAATTCGGGTGCAGCCCAAATCAGAAAATAAACCTAAAAATCTCCAACGTATCTATATTATTAGAATTGTAAGGATTTACAGATAAGGGTCGAACTTAAAAACTAAATAAGATGTGTTTGCGCATTGTTGTTTTCTTTTAACAATTTATGCCTAACATATTTTTGGCACGCCCGGTGGGACCCTTTTCTTTCTTTGTTTTTTTAATTATATACATATTAATACCTTCTCTATATTATGATGAAAGAGAAATGGCACCAAGAGCTATCGTCAACTTCAATCAGCTACCTGCCACTTTCGTTGTGAAGGGTGGTCGTTGGGTTCGTCAACGATCCTTCAAGGTGGTGTTCAACATCGCTCGAAATACCATAGTAGCTGAAATCCCACTTGACAACAACTATACACCTCTTCAACACCTAGGAGAGGGGGCAACCACTAAATGGCTGCCAAAGAAGCAAGCTTTGTCTTCAAGTCAACAAGGCATGAAGCCTCGAGTGGGCATGATTCAAGGACCAACCGTTCAAGTCATCAAGGCCAATGGTGGGTACCGTCAAACATCAGTTCAAGCTCATCCGACGAACAACAAAACTAAGTTGTCCCAAAAAAAGAGGGGTCGCAAGAATGGGTCAAAGCACCATAAAGAAAATCACATGGCTAAACTAGCTTGTTCTCCAACTTTGGAGTTAGCCAAGGCCACCTTAAGAAAAGCGCCCATGATCTTGAAACACTGGCGAGCCAAGCCATCAAACCTTGCGTTAACAACCTGAGACAAGTTTTGATATGGTCAATTCTTATTAACCTTGACCGAGTGGAACAAGTCAATATGACCTCCTACTTGGAAAATGGCCATGGAAAAATTCAATCAAATGCTTCAAAAGCTAAAATGATATCACAAGGTTTTGAAGATGATAAACACACTTCTGCTGCAAATGGTTCGATTCCTCAATGGGTCGGATCTGAAAATCATATTGACCTAGATACGAAGTCAAGATCAAATGAGATACCCTATGCAAATGTGGTTTCTCAACCATTAACCCCATCGATTCCTTCAATGTCGAAAGAGCATGAGATAGTCGGAAAATATATGGGTTCTCCACTATATGGAGATGTAAGTTCGTCTTTTAAAGAAGAGGACTTTCCCCTAATCTTTGGCAAGGAGAGTCAACAAAGTGCCACCTTTCGAGAAGAGGTGTATGATATGCCAGTATTGACCATTAGTACTTCTAGCATTGAAGAACAAGTTCAAGAAATGCGAAGAAGGTTGGTTGAAAAAGATGCTCAAATTGCTACTCTATGTGCTCAAGTTGCTAGTCAAGCCCAAGAAAGAAGGCAAAAGCAAGTGAGAAAAAATGATGAAGGCCGAAGTTGTACCTAAAATCCGAATTGTGCAATAAGCATATCTCCTCAGGAAATTAAGGAGATGATTGCCCTAGGGTTCAAAGAGTTTCAAGTTTCCCAAAACCCGCCTATGATGGGGTATATGAAATCATATCCCACACACTTTGATGTTGTGCCATTTCCTTCGGGATATCAAAGACCCAACTTCGACATGTTTGATGGAATTCATGGGTCACCACATGAACACCTTGCTCACTTTTACTCTGCATGTGGAGAAACAACTTTAAGTGATGCCTTATTGATAAGGCAATTTGTTCAATCACTAAAGGGATCGACCTTCACCTGGTATACCCAACTTCAACCAGGGTCGATCGAAACGTGAGATGAACTGCAAAATGCATTCCTTGCTCAGTTTATGAGCACAAAGGAAAAGGTTTCTATCATGGACCTGTCAAACACTTGACAAAGGCATGATGAGTCTTCAAATGACTTCATAGCAAGATGGAGAAGTCTAATACTCTAATGCCCCAGAACATTGAGTGAGCTAGCATGTGTTCAAATGAGCACAAATAATTTGCTCCCTGAGCTGGCTGTGCATGTAGGTAGTACTGAACCACTATCTTTTGATGGTTTGGTATCGAAGGCCTGTAACGTTGAACACCAACTTGCTCGACGTAAAAGTGGACTTTATCATACTCTTGCAAATAGTGGGAAAAGGTCACAAAATGAAGAGGAGTCTATGACGACTTCCATCAAAGAAAATGGCCAATTCTCTAATGAGGGTAATTTCAAAACCCAAAATAAGAGGAAAGCCAAAGAGCCCGTTAAAAGGCTCACTCTTCAAGAGAGAAAGCAAATGAAGTATCCCTTTGATGATGATGATGTTCAAGGGATCTTTGACGAGCTTATAGTCGCTAAAGCTCTAACACTTCCCGAGCCAAAAAGGCCTAATGAAGCAAATATGTCGGGTGATCCAAAGTATTGCCCATATCATCGCATCATCGGTCATTCAATTCAAGATTGTTATGTCTTGAAGGATATCATAGAAGGAATGATCAATGTAGAGGAGATTGAGATTGAATGGGCAGGTTCAAAAGGCTCATTTGCTTCATCAAACACAATTTCAATTGTAGATGATGTGGACGCGCTCCCTGTATCACCACAAATATCCAATGCTTGTCCTTCAGACTCCAAAACGGGTGAGAAAGAACCCGACAGAAAGAGGAGCAAGAAACATAAGACAAAAATGAAGATGGGTATAAAAGAAATGAAACCCGAAACTGATTCTGAGGATGAATACATTCAACCTCAAAGAGTTCCTTTCACCTTGACGAACTTTATCCCTAAAGATATTCTCAATGACAACTCCTTAGATCATGATGATGATTCGATCCATGGAGAAGAAGTTTCCCAATGTTGCATGATTTCTTGTGTCGAGGATGATGAAGATGAAATTGAACTTTCTCGATATGAGGTGATCAAATACACACCAAAATACAAGGGCATGGTTAGGGAAAAAATTGATGATCTTCGTTATACTTTTCCTTTACAAAAGGTTGACCAATCCATCTCAAAGGAAACATTGGTTTCCACAGATACTTTAGAGAGGGAAAAAAGGAAAATAAGAGGGTGGTGATATGAGGTAAAGCCTCTAATACTTCCACTGTGCCTTCCTATCCGAGAAGACAAATGAAGCACAAAATTCCAGTGCAAAACACGATACCCTTTTCTAAGGTAAAAGCTCAAGGAAAATTTCTCAATAAGAGTGTTCTCAACAACTTGCAAGTTTCCAACGAAAGGAGACTTTTGAAAAGAAGTGTTAAAAAGCCAATGGAACAAGACTTGATTTGACAAGAAAAAGCAACTGCTCCTCGAGTGTCGGTGTTTCAAAGGGTTGACACAATATCTACAATGGGATCATCTCGACCATCTGTGTTTGAAAGGCTTGAGAAAGTTGACGGGCCTAAAAACAGGAGGGTTCAAATCAAAAGGACCAAGAAATGGAGGATCAAGAGGAAGAAGCAATCAAGTTTCCTCGTCCAAAAATCAAATGATGCCCAAGTTGGAGAAGACAATGTCTCCTTCGAGGCAAAGTTTTAAGATCCCTAGCTCTATGAAAGAGCTCCAAATGGTGATAATCTCAAAAAGTGAAACCACAAGGAGGATTCACCAGACCACATCAAGTTGGTCCAAACCATGTCACTGATATTGGAAAATAGAGGTTTACAGTTGCATAAGAACTACGTTAAGACTTGATCCCAATAAGGGTACGTAGGAAATTCGATCTCAAATCAAATCGGATTCAGTCGCAAATCTCATATCAAAAAAAATCAAAAGCCTATGCGCAAATGATAGTCGAAATGACTTGGGCAACCCTTCCTAGAAGGTGGGTTCAAGTTATCTCGGTGATGCGCACAAAAGGCAATAGAGATATGCACATGATAAGTTGGATTGAAAATTTAACAACCCTTTGGGTTTACATTGTGTCCTCTAGTGCATATAAAAACAAAACTATATTGGTTCAGAAAGAACTACGACGGCTTGATCCCTCACAAATGGGGTATGTAGGCAGTCTAGTCAATTCATATGCTAGATGCAGCCACAAAAAAACAAAAAAAAACTCTTGTCTTTTAGACAAAAAGAAGATCATCTCATATAACCATTCATCATCTTGGTTATATCAAGAGTCAAATATAATTTGAGTTCATCAAAAAAATTCAAGGGTAAAAAAGAAAGGAGAAAATGCATCTATGAAAGATGTGAAAGAGAAACTAAGGTGATTTATACCTACAATTCTCAAGTCGAATCATCAAAATCAAGTTAAACGATTGATTCAGAATTCTCATACTAAACTTTCCTCCCATGGAAATACGTGTGAATATATCCAAAACTCCCTCTCAATCTCCTCACAAAAGTTACCCTTGTCTCCCTCAAAGTCTTCAATCTCTATCTCAAATCAAGATAGAGAACTCCTATGCATCAATATCATGTGTGCAGTTACTAAAAGCCCCCAAAATTCAAAAATGTTGTCACTTGGTATGGGTATTATGATGCAATCATCTCATGAGATGTTATGCCCTCAAAAGTTTACCACAAAGGCACTCGAAAGAAATCGACATCCATGGCATTAAGCCTCATAGCCAAATTATTGTCTACAAATATGACTGGATGGCCAAAGTCAATGTCAAATGCGACCTAAGGCCTCAAAGTCAAAAGCATATACCAAGTCCAAATAAAATTCCTAAATATCTATATACCCATACCCCATAACATTATTGGTAGTCGCAAACATATGTCGACTATACAACTTTGAACATGTGACTTATGTTTCATAGGAACAAGTTTTCAAATTCCTATTAAGTCTTATAATCTCGAACTTTACACGTGTTCAATATTTCACACGCACAAAGTTCGGGGGCAACTGTTGAGGGGTAAAATTTCATGAATTTTAGGCACTCATGATTCTAAATTCATCATGGAAAAGTGATGCTAAAAAAAACACAAGATTTACATATTAAAAGTCTCGTGCCATATTATACACATGTTCATGGACATGTAAAATATGTGGCAAGTCCACTAAGAATTAGACAAGTTCTTCGCTACATATATATGCAAAAAAAAAAACCTAGTGGTGATTAAAATAACCGTAATTACCAAAATTAATGTCATTGATTTCTCTTTATAATTGGCTACTGCAAGTTTGAATGTTTTGATAAGCTAGCCATTTTTTTTAAAGGTAGAAACGGCTACTTTGAAATGCCAAAATCAATTACGGTGTTTAATGTCCACTATTAAATAAGTTTGACCATTCATAATACCTCTTCAACAGATCAAATGACAATAGCAAGGGCTTGAGTACAATCTTTATTTCTTTTCTTAAAAATTCTAAGAGAGAGGAAATAAAAAGTTAAATTAGAAGCTTCGTATGGCATATAATTGAGGGGCGTTTTAGCTCCTACCGTTCACTATTTGTATGGTGCAACGGCTGCCATAATAACTTAATTTAATCTCAATCCATCTATATATCTACTTAAAAGTTGGTTTTCTTATCATTCAATGCTAGCTCTTAAGTAGATAAGTGTGATAAAACAATAATAAAAGTCACATTTATTTAGCAAAGTTTTTTTTGTAAGGATTTTCAAAATACTTATCAGATTAAAAACAAAATTTTAAATTTCTTTATCATAAAACATTCCCTCACTCTATAAAATGTCTTAAACAAAGCAATGAGTGCCCTATAGAAAAATATCCATAAAATTTTAAATGATCGATTGAATCCTCAATGTTATATTAATGTAAAAATTCAACTATGAAGTTCAAACATTATTGGTCATATTATGGTATTTTTTTAGGAAACTCTTTGGTAGAATTCAAAAACTATATAGCAAAAAAGTTATATATCGATAAAAGTTAAAATTAAAAATTAAAAATAGATATATAAAAAAAGATAATCATGATTAAAAAATTCTTATTTAACAATCAAGAATTCAAGATTATTCAACTCTACCTCTCTTATTTTTTTCAATTCTATTCAAACTAAACCCTTTAACGACAAATCAACAAATATTATCAAGTTCTCTACATCGTGATAATGACAATCTAATAAGTTAGATTAGAAGGATTTGTTTGATGTGACTATTTATATAGACTTGTATAGAAATATGTATTTTCTTATTAAAAGTTGCTTGGATAAAATGTATTTATCAATAGAAAAATATATGTAGTACAATTAAGAGAAATGTGTAAAAAATTTTACTTTTACACAACTTTTAAAATGCTGAAAATATTTTTTCTTAAGAAATACCTTTGTGAACTCCTCAATTTTTCAAAATAAAAAGAAACAAAATTTTGAATTCCTTACTTTCTCAAAACAAAGAACAAAAAACTAGAACCCGATTTAGATAATGTTATTATTTTTAATTTCATTTTAAAAATAATCCGGTATATATTAATTCTCCTTTTTGGAGTTCTTCTTTGATATCTATATCCCCTGTCTTTTCCTTCAACTGTTACCTTTTTAGGGTTTATATCATTTCCTCCGTAGATTTTTTGTTCAATAGATCGTAGAAGCACAAAAAGCTCGATGGGAAACATTCATGGTTGCTCCACCCGCTAGAGCCAGAGTTGATTTAATACTTTCAAAATTGTATGATATTGAATGAACACACTTAATGCACAAAAATGCAAACTTTATATTAGATATAGAAGATTTCTAAAATATTCACAAAAACTTTCATCAAAATTTAAACACATCCCTAGAAAAATAAACTTTCACTTTAATTCAAAATTAAAATTATACTTCTAACCAAAATTATAAAATATAAAATAACCCGCTTCTTATGTACAATCATAATATTTTATACCTAGTATACTTACATTTAAATAAATATCAAATAATATATGTCTAACATAAAAAAAAAAACAGAACAACGATCCATGTATTACAAACTTATTTTATATATCGTGACACTATATATACACGCACGGACTTTGATTTCTAGTTTAGCTATATAGAAGGACGAGAGATCACAAAAAAAGGGGTCTTCAATTCCTAAAGCTCAAAAAGAAACAAGGGAAAGATAGAAAAAAATCAGAGGGGGGTTCTTCGGTCTTCAATTCCTAAAGCTCAAAAAGAAACTGAGAGAGGGGTCTTCGGTGGGGTTCTTCTTCTTCTTCAAAAAAAAAGAAGATCACAAATCACATATATATAAAAGAAGGCAAGTATTATTGGGAGGGAGTGATCCGTGAAAAAATAGCGAGACAATCATATATAAGAAAGAGGCCGAGAGAAATAAGTAAAGAGATTTACAAGTATCCAACTTGTTTTTGGTATATTTTCTTTACTTTGCAAATTTTCTCTTATATGCTAACAAATCTATGTGTTTGTTTTAAATCAAGCAAGAAAATGAAGACTCATGGTTTGTTTTGAGTCTATACGTTTTACATGAAACTATCCGATTCATACCACTATGTATGAAAGTCCGTAATTGGCTTGAAACTTTTAGTTTCTCCACTACAAGAAGACCCATAGTTGGGAGGGTTCCAATGGATCCAAAATAACTATATGAAAATCGAAACAAAGTGTTTCTCATTTAGATTTACAGTGTTTTGTCAAATCGAAACAAAGTGTTTCTCATATAGATTCATGATGTTTAGTCAAATCGAAACAAAGTGTTGCTCATGTAGATTCATGATGTTTTGTCAAATCGAAACAAAGTGTTTCTCAGATAGATTCATAATGTTTTGCCAAATCGAAACAAAGTGTTTCTCATGTAGATTCATAATGTTTTGCCAAATCGAAACAAAGTGTTTCTCATGTAGAGACATGATGTTTTGTCAAATCAAAACAAAGTGTTTCTCATAGAGGCATGACGTTTCTCATACCGAAACAGGTTCGTTTCTCGTATCGAAACGGGTTCGCTTCTCATACCGAAACGGGGTCATTTCACATATGAAATTAAGCTCTACCGTAAGGATGGATCGTATATGTTGATGTTGGGTTGGTTTATGAAAATTTATTCAAAGGACTAACCATGATACTATATCTTCATTATATATGAGACATTAATGTGGAAAAAAGGATTAGATACATACGTATCTAATGTCACAAATGAGCTTAAACATATAGCCAAAACACTATATATGAAGCTTGGAATTGTTAATGTACTTAATTAGTACCAATAGTAAAGGAAGGCAAATTACAAAGTTGTATTTGGCCACAAGCAACAACTTTGGCATCTGAAGCCTTTAAATGACGTGAGGGATTATATATTTATGTATATACATACATGGCCTTCATAGGAACAACATTGTTCAAAGTCTGACATGTTTAAATTTTAAATGGTTTTAACAAGTTAAAGCTTATATATTGATTTTGCTTACTGTTGCTTGCTTCACACTATATACAAAAAAAAAACGAACAAAGCAGCAACACAAACTAGTAATATCATGCTAAAGAATTCAAGAAGCATGGTGCCCAATTAACTCGAAGCAAAGGTGAAGGGTTTGGGAAGCAAGAATGACCTTTTAAACTGAAGATATTACAACTAGTAATTTCAAGAAATTGGACTTGTTTAAATAAATAAATAAATTCATTGGCTAGTTGTTGTTTATGTGGGTCATTCCAAAATTGTTCTTGTTAGAACTACGTCTGATTTGATGCTCTTCTATGAGCTATGTAGGAAACTTGATAAAAATATTATCGAGTTCAATCTCAAAACTAAAATTGACTTTCAAATAAAAGATAAAGTCAAAAACATAAACTAAATGTTCTATCTAGAACTACGTACGACTTGAAATAAATGTTTGTTAGAACTAAACGGATACGTAGAAAATTCGATATCAAATTCAAATATATATCGGATTCAGTCATAACTAAAATTCCAACCAAAGTCTGAAATAAATGTTTGTTAGAACTATGTGAAGACTTGACGCCTTTAAGGGCTACATAGTCACTCAATATCAAAATATGATATACATCGAGTACAGTCACACATCTCAAATGAAAACCAAGTTAAACTAAAAATGGTTCTTTTTTAGAACTACGTGTGATTTGATCCCTTTCAAAGGGTACATAGGAAACTCGATACAAAGCAAACGCTCATCGAGTTCAATCGCAATCTCAAAAAACAAAACAAAATCAAGATAAAAATTATCTTACATGCAAATGATATTCGAAGTGATTTGAGCAACCCTTCCTAGAAGGTGGGTTTAAGTTATTTCGGTAATGCATGAAAATAACTAAAACACATGCACATGATAGTTGGTTCAAAGTTTGGGCAACCCTTCCTAGAAGGTGGGTTTAGACTTCAACCTCTGATGCGTGTAAATCAAACCCCAAAATCTCAAAACTAAATCCAAGTTTAAAATTCTAAACTACGTATGGCTTGATCCTTCTTAAGAAGGTACGTAGGCAACCCACCATAATTCGGGTGCAGCCCAAATCATAAAACAAACATAAAAATCTCCAACGTATCTATATTATTAGAATTGTAAGGATTTACAGATAAGGGTCGAACTTAAAAACTAAATAAGATGTGTTTGCGCATTGTTGTTTTCTTTTAACAATTTATGCCTAACAATTACATGGCGTGGTATGAACCTCACACACACATGTATGTCATGCCCCCTCCCGATGCTGACATTGAACCCACATATCTTGACCGAATGGATGCACATTCTAAGGTGATAATATATGTATTTTGCGCTCGTGTTTAAATAATGTATAAAATTCACACCTATATTTATTATTTCAAATATATGTAGAGCATTGGGCGAGTCGTGGGTTGGCTCTCCCCTTTTGCAAACACAGATAGATGCCCCCTGATATTTGCGAGGTCATAATTAGATCTTTATGTGAGCTAGGAGGAGATATACCTTTCTCATACCCCTCAACCTTTGAGGGCGATTCTGGTAGTCATCGTGTTTCAGATGATGATGATGATGCGTAGTGGATGTTGTAGTTTGTTTGACACACTCTTTGTTGGATGTTTAAGTTTGATTAAACCTTTCTCAAACCTTTTTATCTATGTTTGATAGAATACTTATGGTCTCTTTTTGTTTGATGACAATTATGGTACTTAAGTAAATGATATTTCAAAGTAATTTATAATAAAAATGTGAGCAATATTCAAGACAATGCACTAATAAGGATCTGACAAATTCTGAATGATTTGCGATCACGTATGACTTTTGTACCAGCCTTGTATATTTGAAAATGCAAAAGAAACTGATCTAACAAAGGTGACGCATAGTCGAGATGATGACGATGCCACAACGTATATAGATCCGACAATGGTGAATCCTCAAACAGGGACACCTACAAAATAAAAAAACGTGTACTTGTATTTAAAAATAATATAAACTCCAAAGTTATTAAATGGTTAGTTATATACCGAAATAAAATGATGCTCCTTTGTCAACAGGCAGATGCAAATCGTCCGAATCTTCATGACATTGGACTGATCGATCAAAACATTCAGAGGTAGAAAAGTTTGGTTTGGGCCACCCACCACGAAAAAGGAACAATTGAATGTAGTAGTGACTAAGAATCACATTTATGGAACCAAGTATGTTGTGGGGCGAAACCCAATTCCAAATGATCATGGGCATGTCACATGGTATCAGCCGTATACAAACAGAAAGTTCTTCCAAACAGAAATGGGTATTCAACCAGTTTATCAGTCATGCTTTGTCTAAGGTATGTCCATTTATCTTGCCCGTGCCCTGGAGATTCTGCAATTGCTCTGTATTCCATCAGGGCGAATAAAATGGTAACCGGTCAAGTGTGTGCGCATACTCATTGGAATGACAACGAAATATGGAAAAGAAACATGTGCATTCGATGGAACCAAAATCGTGGGAGCTCTAATTTGAGACACTGGAGGTGTGAGAGCTTTAACCTGAGACACTAGAGGCGTGTGAGATCTAATATGAGATGGTGTAGCTGTGGAATCTGGGAGCTTTGGAGGCCTACCTCATTGCTTTTTTGGAGGTGTTTGGTTCAACTCTTGCCCAGTGGGCTCCTAGAAGAAGAAAGTCTTTTGTTCGGACTATTCTTTGGATGTCCCGTAGTCTTCACAACTGTCGACACTTGCAGATTACTACTCTCGGGATGAGCTAACTCAAAAACTGCACCTAACACATTTGTGTTTTTGATCAGCAGACAAATTGGAGAAGTCATTACTTTTAATTCATCTATCAACGATCTAGCAATTTTTCGGTTACACCCTTCATCTTCTTCATTTTGCACAATTTCCATGTCCAATTGTCGGCCTATACTATGCACAACTTTAGGTGGGACAGGTAATTCATGCTTCAAATATCGTGCAATAATATGACCACATGATAATCCATCTCTCACTGACATCTGGCATCTTCAAGTGGGGTCTACAAATGGATCTTCCCACGTATGTATTCCTTTATCAGACACTTCATGGTTTCGTCAGAGAACTTATACTTCAACATCTTGTAAACATCTGCAACTAACACCATACACATCATCGTTTGGTGACTCTGGTTGAAGGATGCCTTGATCTGATTTACTTGAATGTGCATCAACGAATCATAATGACTTAATACAATGTCGAACTTACTATGTGGTGTAGTCAAAAAGTTTTTTTAAAGACAACTGTTCTCCTTCTACCCTGCATTTGAAATAGAAGTAATGACATATAATTATATTCTATCCATGCATCAATATCAAAATAATGCATAAAATATATTATATTGTTCAAAGCTATTTGACGTGCTAGTTGCAAACGTCAAAACCGTATCCGTCCAAGCTGACATAATTCTTTCCTAATACGGTTCAAGCAACTATTTTCTTACATACAGAAGCATGATTTTTCTGGCACTCCATTGAACCTTGATTTTGCACAACCCCCGCTCGTACGCCTCTACAGTTGTTTCCTTAAAAAATTCCATCTAATAATTTGCAAACATTGTTGCAGTGTCTACATGCTTGATGACTTTCTTAGCTTTGGCCTCGATGTTCTTTTATACTTGACGCTTACATAGGATGTACTTCGCCTTTATACTTTTGAGATTTAAAGAAGATTTGTTGGACAATTGTTCTTCGTTCCATCTTGGCCCTTCGTATATTATACCGTTCATTATACACTTGCTTCTTGCTAGTGTACTTCAATGGATACTCATTCAGTGTATTTGCAATTTGGGTTGGCGTACAATCTGTCTATATCATTGACTTCACCGATATCTTTTGCTCATCTATGAACCGGCCAACCAATGCATGCCCGTATAGATTGGACCCAATCTCATGGTCGTGAGTTCCATGTATTACCCTTTAGGATGTTCACGAAACTTTAATTTGAATGGACACCCACATTTTTTTTTGTGTTTTTCCGGACTCTCTTTTCTCCTCTTTTTGATAGGGTGTACGTTCATTATCTTTCACAAAGCAACATAGTCTTCGCATGGTGATGTTCATTTGATCTTCTATCTCGGGAAATCTTGATGCACATGTTATTTTTATTTCCAATGTATTTAACCCACTCAATTACAACATCTTTGGTGTAGAACATAGTATTCGTGGTAAACAACTCAGAATAATCAAATGAAGCTTGGTTTACCTCCTCTATGGGCACCCTAAAAATTACAGTTGTGAATACAATGTGGAAACCCAAATTGTGTTTGATTATGTTATGCTTGTACTTGTTTATATCCACTCTAAATGTGTGATGTAGATATCATCGGTAGTGCTTCTGTAGATACATATCCAACACCAAACATATACGTTGAATTTGGCGTGTACAATGATAAAGACATCTTAGCTTCTGCAAACCCCTCATTAAGATTTAGAGATTTTCTCCTTCTGTTAAAAAAAACCTAGCACACAAATCAAGTGGTGCATGTTATACATCCCCGTCTGTGACGGATTCAGAGAGTTTCTCTGTAATGGACGGAGTGGCTTCCTCCGTGATGGACGGAGCGACTTCCTCCATTATTGATGGAGTGACCCTGTCCGTAACGGACGAAGCAACAATGTTCTTTCATACATTTTTTTAAAGAGTAAATTATTCATTTTAAAAATTTGCCCACTAAATATGGGATGAGCAATTAAATAAGCCCAAAAAGAGAAGATAGACCCATTACGGGGCTTGTCGTTATTGATTAAGTATTTATGCTCCTAATTTCATATCTTTTTGAATGAATTCTCATTCTCGAGATTGAATTGACTGCCTCCATTGAAACCTAAGGGCACATGACTGACTTGAGCGTCAGAGGGGCCTTAGGGGAGATCCGACCCTCCCGTTCACTCATTTTTTGGGTGCAGATTTGTTCGTTGATCAAGCCCTTAGGGAGATATATCGTCTCCAGTCCCCTTTAATTTTCATGGTACAATTTTATGCTACCACATTTGGCGCCGTTTGTGGGAAACGATGGCGGCAACAGACAAAACCATGCGGATCTCCAATCAAACGAAGATGGAAACAAGATTCCAACACCGACGAGCCACCGTACCATCTCTATCCTAAAATCTCTTCTCCATCAGTCTCCAATTCCCCAGATGTTTATAATAAATCGACATCATTGGATTCTGAGAGCAGATCTACGAAGACGGCACCATTTATTTGCAATTTGGTACTGAACAAGAAGAAGACATTGAGTTACAGAGCATGTTGAAGAACAAGAAGTTACACCAAAATTCGGTCTCTAATTTTGGAGCGATCGTAGATTAGGGAAGAATGTATAAAAATGGGCAAGTGTTGATCTCATCATAAACAAACACCATGGGAGCAGTGCCCGAGAATGTGGTGTCATCTCCTGACCACCACCACCAACATGCGTTCTTCATGTCAATTAACAAGAAGACCTCTTCTTTAAGGGTTTTCAACTCGCCACTTCGACGACGCCTTGCCGCCGGAGAAGGAAGCGTCGCCGCCATTGAGACACCTTGTTGGACTCCTCTCGACACTAAGGACATAGTCGCACCGACATCGGGTAATTCAATTGTTGTTCAAACTACCGTCGGGACAGTCAAAGTCGGTCCTAATTTTTCAAAACCTGAGTGTTGATGCCCAGTTTTCACCTCTTTACGCCATCATGGATGCTACGATTGCCGCCACCAATCACCTCTACTGATACCTTGAAACGTCATGAGTCCATATCCATCGGTATCGCTCAATTTTGACTCTATTTGAGCCCGTAAAATCCGTCCAAAGTAGGCTCGTTGAAGGGAAAAGTCTGTAATTTTTCTAGATTCGTGCGTGAACTAGCCTATGAAACAGGCAATTTCCAACACTGGTGGAAGATCTCAGCCACTGCAACCCACCTCATGTGAAAGCTTGTAGCGCCATGAGTCCAACGCCACCGGCCTTACTCCATGTAGACTTTGTTTGAGCCCGTACGAGCCATCACGCTCGTTGAAAGGCAAAAGTTGGAATTTCATGTTTTGTGCATAAGTCTGCTTATATAACTAGCATTTTCCCGTGCCGGTGGAGGGGAGCTCAGCCACCACGACTAACGTCTGGTGATACCTTGCAATGTCACATGTCCATTGCCACTGGCCTCTCTCCGTTTGGACTCTGTTTGAACCCATACGAGAAGTCTAAAATAGGCTTATTGAAGGGTTAAATATGAAAGTTCTCTCGATTTGCACCGTGATTCAGCTTCTTTGGCTGGTAGTTTCCAGCGCCGTTGGAGGATATCAGCTACTACGACCTACCTCAGGTGAAATTTTGCAACGCCTTGAGTCCATATCCACCGACATTGCATCATTTGGATGTCGTTTGAGTCACCTACGAGTCACTCGAACATGATCCCCCACAAAGTTATCAAATGGAAATCGAATTACGTTTATCAGAATTGCAATTGGTTCCTCCATATCTAATGGTAGAGGGACGTGAAGGTGGGTACCAGTAAATTAATAAGTTGGACGTCGATCGGTAAATTTGATATTAATTATTCATTTCGTTCAAGTAATTCGATATAGAATTTTTTATATATACTTGGAAAGTATAAATTTTATTATCACATTATCATTGTACATTCATATTATGTCGGTTCAAACTTGGGAGCCAACCACAAATATAAGTGGGATCCAAGCTTTCACTATCAAAGATCAACAATCAGGGCAGTGAAACTAACCTTTGGGGCATGATATGGTTGAACAACGACAATGATCGACACTAGGGGCATAAGCCCTTTGGAGTTGGTTTAATAAGTCCGCCTATGAAAGAAATTCGATGAGCTCAACCTAAGCATAAGCAGAATTTAGAACTTACTCGCCAACTTTATTTTCTACCACTCTTTTTGAGTTCATGATATAGCATCATATTTGTTGAAACATAGTTTTCTCGTTACAAGTTATTTGCTTCAAAGTGATAGTTGTCAATCGGGAAAATGAGAAGTGTCTCTTTAAGAAATGTTGGCATTATTAAGTTTTTAACGGAATGAGTTAAGTCATGGACTAAGAAATTGCGCGCATGCATAAGGGCAAGGCCTCATCAAGGATATATTTGTTTCTTGGAAATATATAGCATTTTATGGTGTTTGGAGAGACATGTCGATTGCAGACACACATGATTTTCAAGAATCAAATGCAGGGAATTATATTGGACATCGAAAGCCGATGGCATACTCCTCGGTCGAAGGATAACCAAGACGACTTTAGAGAAAACGTTTAATTGAGAATTTCATTTTTTAAGAAATCGAGAAAACAACTTAGGAGGATCAACATTCACCAAATGTCGGGACAACATTTCAAAGATTGTTGATTCAAAAGGAGAAAGATTCCCATAATATGACATCAAAACATAGGCAACTGGACTTACACGGATGATCTCAACATAATCCACTCGGACGAATTAAATTTAGCGTGACATCTAAGTCATCAATCCCCGGATTTTCATCATCATTTTCTTTTGTTATTCGTACTTACATTGAGTGAGACCATTAAACTATCAATTTGATGTCTCTATGAGTATATTGAAAGCATGGAATGGGTTGTTTGAAGCAACATGCTTGCAAGCCATAGGGGAACAAGCTGCCATTAACCCCCATTTTTTATCTTCTGATTATTGTCAATTTTGATGACATTTAGTATCGCCAATGAGGCAATATCTGCTTCTTTTCAATTGATGTTGATCTTACAGACTTAGGTCTAGCAAAACTGAACCTAAAACATGTGAACACGTGCTTGTCAAAGACAAATGTGTCACATGTTGTCAAAGAAACATAAAGCACAAGCTACTCAAGGATTAGAATGTGCACTAGCTGTCGCACCAACTTAGGGTTGTTCATCGGTCCAAAACCAAACTGAACCGAACGAAAACTGAAATTCGGATTTTAGTGGACCGAAAACTAAACCGAACATACTCGGTTTAGTTCGGGTTAAGTTTGGGTTAAGTTCGGTTTTATTTGGTTCGGTTCGGTTATAAATTGAAACAACAAAACATTTCGAAATAACCAAACATTTAGAAATTAGATTAATATAGGTTACTGAAACCAGTTTTGGTGAATTGAACCGAATTAGACCGAACATAATTTGGGCCGAATTTAATCGAACTGGACCGCACCGAATAAGGGTATACTAGTTTATATAAAAATCTAGGGTTTTATTATCAATTTTAAAATTTATCGGCTTTGACCGAACACTAAACAAAACCGAACCGAATCAAAAACCGGTTATTGTATTTATGTTAACCAAAAATCAAACCGAATATAATCGGTTTGGGTTCGGTTTCATATGGTTCGATTTGATAAAAAAAAATGAAAACCAAACTCGATGAACAACCCTACGCCAACTAACATGTATGTTGTGGCACATGCCTGCACATAGTATAGCACAAGCTGCTCGGAAATCAAAGGGCACACGCTACCATGGATCCCTAGTTTTTCCCTTATTTTTTATTGTCCAGACTTTATTACATTTTGATATTGCGATTGAGACTTCGCTTATATCAATTATGTTTGTCATTAATTATATGTTGTTAGGTTGTATGAGATCAAACCCAAAACAAGTGAGCCCGAGTTGCTCAAAGACAGAAGTGGCATTAGCTGCTAAGGAAACAAGAGAGTGCGGGCTGTTCAAAGGAAAACGTGGCACATACTGCCACAGACACACCAACACAAGTTGCTGATATTAAGATTTGTCAAAAATAACATCGCACACGTTGAGGTCAAACCAAGTATCCCGGAGGCGTACATCAAGTAGCCTAGGGGTATACACAAAACCGAGTAGCCCAGGGAAATACATCAGGTAGCCCAGGTGATGTGAATCACAATGCTTCACTTCATGTTGCCAGCCACAAACCAAGTGCCCAGGAGAAAGACCAAGCCAAGGCCACAGACGACACTAAGAGCTTGTCGCCGATGCCACCGATACCACCGCTAGGGCAGGCGAGCGATTTGAGCAATGTGGAGGCAAATGAGGCCAGCTTCGAGACACATGAGGCACTGGAGGAGAGTGTCAATATGCCTCAAGGAGCACCGGACAAAGTGTACACAGCCCCCACATCGCCACTAACTAGATCTGGCGTCAGGGCACTAGCTAGGCTCCAACAAGGCCACGCTGATGTCCACCAGGCCAAAGGCGTGATCACCCGGGCCCAACCAAGGCATATTCAAGAGGGCATCCAAAGAAGCCTTTTGGCACCAAAAGTGTTGAGCCAAATGCTAAATGGCTCAGTGATGGCACTCGTGCAAGTAAGGACCCCGACGCCGGGCAATGTCAAGAAGGGAAGACGACAACACTTACCATACCCCGAGTGTCCAAATGAGGTTAAACTTCTCCAACATGCTTATGAGATTCCTACATGCCAATAGAGTCAAGGAGTGCCGAGGTGTTCGAAGGTTTTCCTGGAGATGGCATTGGCTGACAACAAAAGCCGGACGCCGGCAGTGTCATGGCATTGAGAGAAGGCTATCTCACACACCACTCGTGCCTTTGCCCCCAAGTTTGGTGATGACATGGCACATTGGGTGCTGTCATTTATCTCCAACATTGAAGGCAAATGGCATTGAGAATTGACCAGGCCATTTAGAGCACCACTTTATGTTTTTCCTTAAATGTGTTCAAAGACAATTTAGGTAATTTTTGTGTTTATAAGCTGGCTTGCAACTACAATGTTTGTCATGTTAAACTTGAATATATATTGAGATTTTGAGCACAAAAAGCCTTTGAGAGCCTTTCAGTTTTACGTCTTTGTTTAGTGTGTTCATCCGAACTTAGTAGAGCCGTTTTAGGTGTGTTCATCCTCGATCCAATCTACGACCCTCCTGGTTATCTTTGGTGCGTTTATCCAAGGTTTCCCAAATGCTCGGCAAATTTGCTTATCAAGCGATTCCACCGCCGGCGCCGAGGAGGAATTGGCTTGGAGTTTTGGTGTCGAACTTTCCTTGAAGCTTGAGATCCTCACAAGGGACACATCACCAGGGGTATATACAAAACCGAGTAGCCCAAGGGCATACATCAAGTAGCCAAGGGGTGTACACAAAACCAAGTAGCCCAGGGGCATGCATCAAGTAGCCAAGGAGTTTACACAAAACCGAGTAGCCCAGGGGTGTACACAAAACCGAGTAGCTCATGTGCGTACATTACGTAACCCATGGGTGTACAAAAACTTCATGTGGAATCACTTGGTTGCCCACGAACTTGAAAAGAAAAGACTTGCATTGGCGCGCAAGAGATCTCTGTTTTTGGTCCCGTCTTTGGCAAAGTATATCTATTTTATGCATAACTCTAAATCGATTAAATCCAATGCGAGAATCAATATCAAGAAGTCTATTTTGGCTCCTCCAAAATCCACGACAAATGCACGAGTAGAACTCAGATGGCTCGGTGCCCTAATTCAGGACGCAATGCTAAAAACGAGAAATTTGCGTGAGAGATTTGTATCCGATTGATAAGAGGATTTGGACTGAATGACTGGAGAATAACTTAGCCAAGTTATTCATCAATCCTAATCTAATTTTTCATTAAAAAAAGATAGAGTTGAAATAGGTAAAACACAAAGAGTAAGAGAGATGGATGGCACGCCCAACATATGGTCGGCCCTAATCCTCTCTTAAACTAAAATTAAGTCTTAAATGATTAAATAAATTAAAGATTAAACTCTAGCTAGAAAATACCAAAAATATCAAAAGCAGGTACTTTCACTGTCATAAACTGCTACTAATAGAAAGTTCTAAACTTGAAACTAATGAAAAGCATGCAATATCCCGTGCATGTGGAAGTGTCAAAACGCATCCAAGGTGTCTCATTTGACAATGTCATGGTCCTCTTAACATCCATAGACCCTCGAATCACCATCTTCAAGTCCATCAAAACACAAGTAGGCCATGAGGCATCAAAACCTAGTAGCCTAGGGGGGTGATATGACCCAGTCCTCCATGTCAGCTACAGAGGAGGAAGACGCCATGCGACTTCCACCTACGAGTCCAATCACCCGTTCCAGAGCGAAGAGTGTCCAAGCAGCGACACAATCCTTGGTGACCAGACTTATAGCCAGTCACGGCCAGATCACTACAGCGCCCGAGCTTCTGTGTCTCGTCAGCTTATCCATGACTGACTCCTCTACAGTTATATCCAGTTCGATCGAGACATTACTTGTTTAGTACGTTATATAAACATTATTTCTATTTTTAGTAGCTGCTATTTCTGGGTGGTTTCCATTTATGTTAAATGGGCCGCCAGATTTAGTAACTAGAGAGTCTGGCCCATTAGGCCTACTCTTTAGTATAAATAGGTACTCTTGTCTTCCTTTTTCAGTTATGTCGAAATAGAGCTTTGCTTTCGAGTTGAGTAATCTCCTGAAAAACCCGAGCCCTGACGTCACAGAGTTAACGCGTTCCTAGTCGAACTATCCTGGCGCGTTAACTCCGTTACCAACTATCCAGTTACTATCCGCAATCCCGCACAAGAACTAACCCTAGTTCTTGCCTCCCCTCCAAAACACAAACCCTAATTATTCTCCACCTTTTCAAGGCAGCCTCCACCACAACCTCTCGGCCGCCGTTCCACCACCACCACTGCCGCCCCCGTTTGCTCCACCACTTCCGCCGCGTCTCCACCACCTCTTCCGCCTCTCGTTACCCTTCGTCCGCTGCTCTCGCTTCAGTCCACTGTGGTCCGAACAACCCACAGTCCACCGAACATCATCCCCATCTTCATTCCGAAGAGTTTTTTGCCCGAATACGCATTCAACGGATCCTTGACAATGAATTGTGGTCTTTCCATCGGACAAGGTCACATCAACTGGCATCAGAGCCTTCGAATCGCGTAAGTCGTTCCAACTCTTCATTCAATCGCTCATTCGTTTCCGCAAATCAATTCCTACATATCAAAGAAAAACCCCTAGATCTTGTTCTAGGAACCCAAAAAAAAATATCTCGCAATTCGAATCTGGAAAACACAAGACAAACCCTAGGTTTGGTGGTAGATAAGTTCAACCATCATCAAAAACCACAAAAAAAATTATTTCTCTGCACAACCGAACCCCTACTCACAGATTTTCAGCAATTTTCTGGTTTTTGTTTGGTTTTGGATAGTGTTTGTGGTAGATACACTTGCATATAGGCTTAGATCGTTCGTTTGCGACCTTGTTTGCCTTGATTGCGCCAAAAATCTACATCTTCGCAACCCCCATTCTTTTCACCGTGAATCACTGCAATTTTTTTTTATTTTACTGCTGCTGTGCGTGCTGAATTCCTGAGTTGCTGAATATTCTGTGCAAATTTCTGGTTTGGGATCTTCGTTCACTTTGCTGAAGTTTTTGTGCAGACTTTCTGTAATTTCTAGGATGAACTGTGTTGTTGTTCGCAGATTAAAAAAATAAAAAAAATTCGAGACCACAGAAGCCAAAATAAGGCAAGTGCGTCTCTACGCAGCACGAAGGGAGAACCCGGTCTTGATTCTGGCACCTTCAACCCCGTTATCACAGTGATTCATTTACCGTCTTCTCTATCTTTCACCGTCTGGGTTGCATATCTTGGTTGACTGTGTTGTGATTACTTATGTGCTTATATCCTTGCATATCTACTTTCGACATTTTCTTTGCTGAGCATTGCCTTGATTTTGTTGATTGTTTGTGAGTTGCCTTAAGCCTGCTCGTAACCGCCCACACGGCTAGCCAGATTAGTTTACCAAGTGATTGCTTGTTGAGTTCGATTCTGCTTACCTATTTGTTGATTCTCTGTTGCGGTTGTTGTTCGTTTTGATTATGTGGTTTGCCATTTCTTGTTGTCAGGTACCATGTCAGCAGGTGATACAACCCGTGAGACAGGCGCAGAGACTGCTGAACAACAAACGCTCCGAGAGCTGCTGGCTAGAGACAAAGTAAGAGACGCACAGTTCGCTGAACTCCAGCAGAAGTATGAAGAAATCTTAGCTCGCCAGCAACCGATTCCGGTCACTATGCTAGCTTCTGCTCAAGATCAACCACAGGAAAATGAGTTGAGCGCCTTAGCCCTGGAAAAGGCAAAGGGTAAAGTTGTGATGCTACCCTCTACATCGGAACCAGGTCAGCTGAAACACCTGGCTTCGCAACGAGACAGCACTGTAGTTCTGCAGCATGGTCGACAACGACGGCCTATGCAAGTAATGATCTGGGAAGAGAACACTATAGCTGCAGAGGCCGATGATGAGAGTTCCCAAGAGGAGCGTGAGGACGATCATGTTCATTCCAGTGGTCGACATAGGCAAGGCCGCTCACCGACATTACAGCCTACTACCGGTCGTCCCCATAACCAGCCGTCTGGTTCACATCTGCAGCAGAGACAGCGTCAGCGTCAATGACCAAACACTTTTGTGCCGTTTGATATTGATGCTTTCCAGGATCATCAGAGTGCTCGCACTCCACTTTATTATGATGAGGAGGATCAGTTTGATGAGTACGACCTTGAGGAGGATGAGGGTTAGTTTGGATATGCTGACGGTTTTCATCCGCCTCTCCAGGATCCCCCTGAGCTTCAGCACCAGCGTACCAACTATGTGCCGCCTCCTTTGCTGCCTCAGAATCAGGAGGCCTATTGGCACGCTGTCCAGTCCGGGCACCACCAGCAAGCTCACCAGCCTCAGCGCCCCGCTGCCGGACAACAGCGTCCGTGCCAACCTGCCCGCTTGCCTCCCCAGTATGGCGCTCGTCATGTCGAGCCATTGGCGGACCCTCCAGCTCTGTTTCATGACCGCCAGGCCCAACCACCTGTCCAACGCCGAGACGTGAAGGTAAAAATCAAAAACTTCTATGGCTTATATGATCCTTCTGTCTTTCTTGAGTGGGTGCAGAACACAAAGCACGTCCTGTGTCATTTGACTGTCCCTGAGTATAAGAAGGTAGATCTCGTGACTCTACATTTTGAGGGAGCTGCACATACATGGTGACAACGTATTATGCAGCAGCATTACCGAATGGGTTGGGCACCCATTACTGAGTGGCATCAGCTCGTGTACATCATGACTCGGAAGTATGTGACGTCCACTTACAAGGAGCAGATGCGGACTGAGATCGCTCGTGCACGGCAGGGCACAGATTCGCCTCAGGAGTTCTTCGCTCGCCTCGAGGACATGTAATTCAAGGCTGGCGTTAGTGTTGCTCCGGGCACCTTGCGCACGAGGTTCATCACTGGGCTTAACCAGCCTATCCAGGATCAGGTTGACGTCCTCCCAATTCGGGACCTCAACAATGTCGTGCACACTGCGCAAAAGTTCTACCTCCAACAACAGCGCCAGGGGTAGAGACCATGGCCGTCCACGACACCTTCCAAGTATGGTTCTCGACCCTTTCCTTTGATTTCAGGCACTGACTCTACTCCTACATCTAGTGCACATAGACAAGACCGGAGAAGCACAGGTACTGCGTCTGCTACAGTGCCGCCGAGAACATCCCCGTCTGTTCCTGTTCGCCACCCGCAGCCGCCAATTACAGAGGCCACTCGTGCTAACAGAGCGCGCGATGTGGAATGTTTCCGGTGTGGAGGATGACGACATTACCAGATGAATTGTCCCAATGCGAAGAAGGTCCTCTTCTCCACCCAATCTGCAGGTTATGAGAGTTACGACAACGACGAAGATGACGACGTCGAGGAAGCACCTGCAGCTGTCTATACAGCCGATGTTGATGGTTGTGTGGTCAACACTTCTGACCACCATGACGTCCAGACATACCACTTCGCCTTGGTCACACGACGCGTTCTAAGCGTCAAGGAAGGTGACCTAGCTGAGCAAAGGGAGAATTTGTTTCACGCTCGATGCCGCCTTCAGAATGCATCACTGAGCGTGATCATTGATGGGGTTTCATGCTGCAACATCATCAACAAGAAGGTTGTCCGCCACTTCAACCTTCCGACGACTCCACACCCCACTCCCTATGGTCTACAGTGGATTTCAGATGGTTCAGGTAACAAAGTATCACAACAGTGTCTTCTTTCCTTTTCTATTGGTCCTTATAGCGATACTGTGCTTTGTGATGTTACCGCCATGGACGCTACCAACTTGCTTCTAGGTCGTCCATGGTTATATGATCGTCGCGTGCTTTACGATGGATATTTGAACACTTATATGTTCAATTACCACGGGAAGCGTGTGACTCTCTTACCCATGAGTCCGCAGGAAATATTACAGGACCAGGCAGAGCGCCAACTCCAGAAGACACTGGAGGCCTCCAGAGCTCCGCCTGCAACGGCACCACCCGGGGAGAACGCCAGACGACAACTCAGCCGAGTCAGCGACCGAGTTGTGGCCACAGACGGAAACTCGGCCACCAACTCGACCGAGTTGTGGCCCGAGTCAGCACACCAGCCAAAAACTCGGCCAGAAACTCGGCCGAGTTCTGGACTGGGTCAGGGCAACAGCCTCCAACTCGACCAACAAATCGACCGAGTTGTTGACCGAGTCAGGGGCTGCTCTGGCAACTCGGCTGAGTCTCTTCCCCTTCCTGTGTCTTCACCTCCTGCGTCTTCTAGAGGGTCTTCTGCATCGTCAGGTAAGCATTCTACCCCTGGAATTACTTTGCGTTTACCCTCTACAGGTTTGGGTGGATTCCCGTCTTCGTCAGCTGCTTCTGCGTCTACCTTACGGGGCACCTGTGAAATCAGCGTTCTTCTGGCACATCTCAGGGACCTCACACCGGCACTTCAAGGCAAGTCTGCTTGTTTCCTTCTTATTCCTCGCCTTTGTTCCACTACTACGGTAGAGCCCGCACTACCGCCTGCTATTTTGTATGTTTTGTAGGACTTTGAGGATATCATGCCTGACGAGCTTCCGCCAGGTCTGCCTCCAGTGCGTGGTGAGCACCAGATAGACTTCATTCCCGGTGCTTCTCTTCCGAACCGTGCTGCCTACAGAGCTTCTCCTGAGGAAACGAAGGAGTTACAGCGACAGGTCCAAGATCTTTTGGACAAAGGTGTGGTGCGGGAAAGCTTGAGTCCCTGTGCTGTTCCTGTGATTCTGGTGCCGAAGAAGGATGGGACTTGGAGGATGTGTGTGGACTATCGCGCCATCAACCAGATCACCATCAAGTACAGACATCCCATTCCGTGCCTCGATGATATGCTGGACGAGCTGCATGGTGCCACCCTGTTTTCCAAGATTGATCTTCGGAGTGGCTATCACCAGATTCGTATGAAGGAGGGCGATGAATGGAAGACAACTTTTAAGACCAAGTATGGTCTCTACGAGTGGCTAGTCATGCCATTCGGATTGACCAATGCTCCATCGACGTTCATGCGACTCATGAACCATGTGCTACGGTCTTTTTTGGGGAAGTTTGTCGTTGTCTACTTTGATGATATACTTATCTTTTCTCGTAGTTTGTCTGCACATATTGACCATCTTAGACAGGTCTTAGACTGCTTGAGGAAGGAGAACTTGTATGTCAACAAAGGTAAGTGCGTTTTCTGCTCTGCATCTATAAATTTCCTTGGCTCAATTGTTTCCAGGGATGGCTTACGTGTGGATGACGAGAAGATACGCTCCATCAAGGAGTGGTCTACTCCGACTACCCCCACCCAGGTCCGTTCGTTCTTAGGGATGGCCGACTTTTAAAGGAGGTTCGTCCGCGACTTTAGCACCATCGTCGCCCCTCTGCACGAGCTGACCAAGAAGGCGGCATCCATCACATGGCTTCTGCGACATGATGCTGCTTTTGTCGCCCTGAAGGATTCCCTATGCAGCGCCTTTGCTGCAGTTGCTTGACTTCACTCGTCGGTTCGAGGTGGAGTGTGACGCTTCCGACTACGGCATCGGAGGGGTCTTGCTGTAGGAGAGGCGTCTGATCGCCTACTTTTCAGAGAAGTTGTCGGGTGCTCAGCTGAACTACCCGACGTATGACAAGGAGTTATACGCACTGATCCGGATTCTGAAGACTTGGCAGCACTATCTCTGGCCGAGTGAGTTTGTCATACACTCCGACCATGCTGCCTTGGCCTATTTGAAGAGCCAGACGACCCTCAACCGCAGGCATGCTAGGTGGGTCGAGTTCATGGAGACCTTTCCGTACCTAATCATGCACAAGAAAGGTAAGGAGAATGTGGTTGCCGACGCCCTTTCTCGCAGATACGTCCTCATCACTCATCTCCAATCTCGTTTACTTGGTTTTGCTTTGCTCAAAGACTTGTATGCTGATGATGTTTTATTTAAAGAGATCTTTGAGCAATGTAAAATCAGCAGAGAGCATGACACGTATTTCATGGATGACGGGTATCTGTACAAGGCTGGGAAACTATGTATTCCTACGTCTTCTATCAGGCACTTGTTGCTCCAAGAAGCACATGACAGTCGTGGCCATTTTGGGGTGTCTAAAGCGCTTGTGGCACTTCAGGAACACTTGTTCTGGCCAAAGATGGCCCAGTGTGTTACCAAGTATTGCAAGAGTTGTGTGACATGCCACAAGGCTAAGGCACGCTCAAGTCGATATGGTCTCTACACGCCCCTTCCCATTCCTGCAGCCCCGTGGGAAGATCTGTCCATGGATTTTATCACAGGGTTGCCTATGTCTCGGTGTGGTAGAGATTGCATTTTTGTAGTGGTCGACATGTTCTCTAAAATGGCACACTTTATTGCCTGCAAGAACACCAACAATGCTACGGATATCGCTGGATTATTTTTTGAGCATGTGGTGCGCTTGCATGGGGTCCCTACAACTATTGTTAGTGATAGGGATACCAAGTTTGTGGTCCATTTCTGGAGAACCTTATGGGGGAAGCTAGGCACCAAGCTTTTATTTTCTACTAGCTATCACCCTCAGACGGATGGTCAGACGGAGGTGACCAACCATACCTTGGGAGCCCTCCTTCAGACGGTTCTCAAGGCGAACCCACGAAGGTGGGAGGAATTACTTGCTACAGTTGAGTTTTCCTATAACAAGTCCAGGCACTCCGCGATGAAGCTGACCCCTTTCGAGGTCGTCTATGGAAGGAATCCGCTGACGCCGCTGGACATGACGCCATACCCGTTGCAAGATCAGGAGAACATTGCTGCTGGCAAGTTGGCTGAGCACATTCAGGAGCTACACAAGAGGACACGCACGCAGCTGGAGCGGCGTGCACTGCAGTACTCAGCCCAGAAGAACAAGGGCAGGCGGCGATTGATCTTCGCCCCAAGCAACTTGGTTTGGCTTCACATGCGAAAGGAGCGATTCCCTTCTGTCCGCAAGTCTAAGCTCGACCAACGGGGTGATGGTCCATTCAAAGTCGTCAAGGCCATTGGCGACAACGCCTATCAACTCGAGCTCCCAGCCAAGTACGGGGTGCATCCGACGTTCAACGTCGCTGACTTAGCGCCATATGTTGAGCTTGAGTATGATGAGGGTGAAGCGGGGACGCTTCACACTCAAGTGGGGGAGGGTGATGTGACGCAGTCCTCCATGTCAGCTACAGAGGAGGAAGACGACATGCGACTTCCACCTATGGGTCCAATCACCCGTTCTAGAGCGAAGAATGTCCAAGCAGCGACACAATCCTTGGTGACCATACTTGTAGCCAGTCACGGCCAGATCACTATAGCGCCCGAGCTTCTGTGTCTCATCAGCTTAGCCGTGACTGACTCCTCTACAGTTATATCCAGTTCGATCGATACATTACTTGTTTAGTACGTTATATAAACATTATTTCTATTTTTAGTAGCTGCTATTTCTGGGTGGTTTCCATTTATGTTAAATGGGCCGCCAAATTTAGTAACTAGAGAGTCTGGCCCATTAGGCCCACTCTCTAGTATAAATAGGTACTCTTGTCTTCCTTTTTCAGTTACGTCGAAATAGAGCTTTGCTTTCCAGTCGAGTAATCTCCTGAAAAACACGGGCCCTGACGTCACAAAGTTAACGCGTTCCTAGTTGAACTATCCTGGCGCGTTAACTCCGTTACCAACTATCCAGTTACTATCCGTAATCCCGCACAAGAACTAACCCTAGTTCTTGCCTCCCCTCCAAAACACAAACCCTAACCCTAATTATTCTCCACCTTTTCACGGCAGCCTCCACCACAACCTCTCGGCCGCCGCTCCACCACCACCACTGTCGCCCCCGTTCGCTCCACCACTTCCGCCGCGTCTCCACCACCTCTTCCGCCTCTCGCCACCCTTCGTCCGCTGCTCTCGCTTCAGTCCACTATGGTCCGAACATCCCACAGTCCACCGAACATCATCCCCATCTCCATTTCGAATAGTTGTTCGCCCCAATACGCATTCAACGGATCCTTGACAACGAATTGTGGTCTTTCCATCGGACAAGGTCACATCAGGGTGTTCATCAAGTAGCCCAGGGGTATACACAAAACTGAGTAGCCCATGGGCGTACACTAAGTAATCTAAAGGCGTACACCAAGTAACCCGGAGGCGTACATAAATTAGCTAGGGGACATACATAAAGTAGCAATTGATCTTGTTCAAGCAAGAGCAAAAGGCACACAAAGAGCCGATGAGACGCAAAAGCGCATGCTTCAAAGCGGAAAAATGATTCAAACTGAGTGATAAACTCAAAACAATGATTTTTTTTGGGCAAATAGATGTCTACTACAAGTAGAAATCGAGCCAAAAATGGCACACGCGATAAACAGACATATAGCATGGTCGTAAGTATTCTTTGGAAGTGGAAAGTCACCACTTTGACTCGTTCTGGCTTCTCATAGCCACAATGGTCAAGAATGTACTATGTGGTATGTTCACACTCTAAGTACTTGTCTGCGTCATTTTCCCCTACAAAGTAATCAATTTTACTCTTAATATCGTGTCAATTATTTGTACCTTGGATTTTTCGATGTAGGGGTTGATAACCAACTCTAGGGGGGTGGTAAATTCTATATGGGAAATTCCTCATCATAAAAGTCATGAAGGGGGGGGGGGGGGGGAATTTCAGGCTCAAATTCCACATAATATTCTTGATCATCGAGCTCAAGCTCATAGGCCGCGTTGGCGCGAGAGTTGGTTGTGTTGGCAGTGTTATGGTATGCGACATTACATCGGGCAAATAGTGGTGGGGTTAGAGCTTGTTGTTACTGGTGTTGGGACTCGGCGAAACCAGCCAAGTCCTCATCAAGATCATTTGAGCGAGTGGATGTACAAAGCTCAGCTCTAGAAGACCGAGGTCCCTCGAAGCAGAGCCAAGGCAACTGAACACTTGACCAAGCTTGGTCGTGAGCTTCTTCATGATAGCGTCGCGACTCACCCACTCCTTTCTATGATCCATGCGTGTCACTGAAATAATGTAGGGGATGCTCTGTCGTATCGCCTCGGCAATCTTAAGATCGATATCTGTCCCTTCCGCATCCTGCTAAGAAGGGTGAGAAGAAGAAGGGGTAGTGCGCCTCCCTTTGTCTTGTGGGTCTGCCAGAGGGAAAACAAAGAACTATGAACATATTACCTCTAGTATCACAAAGGCCTTGTTAGATATTTAAAACCTCAAAATTTTCAGCAAGGGTGAGGTAGATTAACAAGGGAAGTAATGGTACTCGAGATAATCTAAGATAGTAAGGAATTGATGCAAAGAATTCAAGTTCAAGAAACAAGAAAAGCTATACAAAAAATCCTTAATAAAGATCAACTATGCAAACAAGTCAAGAACCACTCAATCAAGAATAATCAAGCAATAACAACTTATATTCAAGGCTAATCAAGAGATAAAAACGTGATGTAAGGAACAAGTATCACGTAGGGCATGAATGTGCAATAAGGAATCAAATTTTTTGAGCAAGAAACCCTATATGCACGACTAGAATAATAAATGTTTATGTGTGCAAGTTCAAGTCTTTGCCTTTCTTGCAATTCACACAATCAAAGGGCAAGTTATTTGCAAGAAAAATACTCAATCACCCTAGATGAGTTCGTGTAAAAGAAGTCTGTTTCTTAATGTTTTTCTTGGCATTTGTTCGAGTTATTGATGAATCTTTCTATCTTTTTTTGAAGATTGTGAAGCAAGAAAGTGATCAAGCAAGCAATCTGATTTTTTTTTACTCTAACTACAAACTAGGTGAATCAAAGAGCAAATAATCAAGCAAACAACAAGGGATAAACGACTGACAAAGAGAAGAGAAAACAAGGGTTCAAGATGCAAATTGTAGAAGCATGAATATTCAAGAACAAGAAATTCAAAACTAGCATGCAAGGTTCTAACTAGATGGAAAAAAAATTCATTCAAGGCAACAAATTGATGCAAGAACAAGAAAATTAAGCAATCAAAATCCAAACTAACTCCTAAAGGGATGATCTTTAGGCACAAGAAAACCTAAAGTCAACTAGGGTTTTGACGACAAAGTTGGATTAGGTGCGGAAAAGAGTTGGGCTTGGGGTTGTGGTGAGTCGTTGGCGTGGATAAAGATGTGGTGGTGTTGGTAACACAGTAGTCCAAGGGGTGGTCGAGTGGTGGTGGTGCAATGCTAGTGGGTTTGGGTCCAGAAAACACAAGGAAATTCAAGAAAATCAAGATCTTGTGGCGGTTTAATGAAGGATCGAACAAGAAATCATGGATATGCAGAAAAATTTTAAGAACTGAAAGAACATAAACAAGCATTACTTGCCTCAACCTAGGCCTCTAATACCACTTGATGTGAAATCACTTGGTTTCCCATGAACTTGAAGAGAAAAGACCCGTCATGACGCGCAAGAGATCACTGTTTTTGGTCCCGTATTTGGCGAAATACTTCTTTCTAATAAGAATTGCAAAATCACACCAAACGCACGATTAGAACTCCAGATGGCTTGGTGCCCTAATTCAGGATGCAATGCTGAAAACGAGAAGTCTACGTGAGAGATTTGGATCCGATTGATGTTGTTGTTGAACACTAATTGCTTTGGGGTTTTGAATGTTTGATTGCAAGGAAGATAAGAGTCTTTGGACTGAATGACCGAAAAATAACTTAGCCAAGTTATTCCTTAATCTCAATCTGATTTTCATTAAACAAAGATAGAGTTTAAGTAGGTAAAATGTAAAGAGTGAGAGAGAGAGAGATAGAGAGAGAGAGAGAGAGAGAGAGAGAGAGAGAGAGAGAGAGAGAGAGAGAGAGAGAGAGAGAGAGAGAGAGAGAGAGAGAGAGAAAGCTGACAGTATGACACGCCCAACACATGGCAGCCTTAATCCTCTATTAAACTAATCCTTTGTCTAAAATGATTAAATAAAGTAAAGATTAATCTCTAGCTAAGAAATACCAAAAATATCAAAACAGATACTTTCAATCTTATAGATTACTACTAATAGAAAGTTTGAAAATTGAAACTAATGTTAAGCATGCAACATCCCTTGCATGTGGAAGAGTCAAAACGCAGCTAAGGTGACTCGTTCAAAAATGCCAGGGTCCTCTTGACCTCCATAGAACCTCGAATCACCATCTCCAAGTCCCTCAAAACACAAGCATGCCATGAGCGATCAAAACCTAGTAGCCTAGGGGCGTTCATCAAGTAGCCCAGGGGTATACACAAAACCGAGTAGCCCAAGGGCGTACACTAAGTAATCTAAAGGCGTACATCAAGTAGCCCGGAGGCGTACATAAATTAGCTCGGGGACATACATACAGTAGCAATTGAGCTTGTTCAAGCAAGAGCAAAAGGCACACAAAGAGCCGATGAGACGCGAAGGCGCATGCTTCAAAGCGGAAAAACAATTCAAACTGAGTGATAAACTCAAAACAATGATTTTTTTTGGGCAAATAGATGTCCGCTACAAGTAGAAATCGAGCCAAAAATGGCACACGCGATAAACAGACATACCGCATGGTCTTGCGGAGCCCTTGACCTGGGGCAAGAATTCGAGAATTAAAATTCTCGAAAAAACACCGATAGCACGGACGTGCATTTTTTTTCACGGGGCGTGGGTTGCCCTTGACATGGTGCATTTTTTTTTCGTGCATTTTTTTCTCGGGCCGTGCGGGCCTTAGTCCAAGAGACTGTGCCATTTTAATTGGGCCTTCATCTTGTTGGGCCCTTCTAAGTATGGATCCAAGCTTACTCAGGTTATGAATAAGCATGACGATTGTTGGATTTTGACTTCTCATGCCTACGTACACCCCGAGAACCCGAGAGGCAAAGTGAAGAGGTAAATTATTTATATTAATTAAAATATGCCCATTAAAGATGGGATGGACAATTAATAAGCCCAAAAGGAGAAGATAGGCCCTTCTGAATGAATTCTCATTCTCCACATTGAATTGGATATCTCCATTGAAACCAAAGGGCACATGACTGGCTTGAACGTCAAAGAGTCCTTAGGGGAGATCCGATCCTCCCGTTGACTCGTTTTTTGGGTGCTTATTTGTCCGTTGATCAAGTTCTTGGGGAGATCTATCATCGCCAATTCCCTTTATTTTCATGGTACAAATTTATGTGAGCTATTACAATACTAAAAAAATGCATAGGCATGTTGTGATACCCCGTAATTTTGTAAGGTTATATTGGGAATTATGGAATTTTCCCGGGTACCCGTTGTGTACGTCGGATTTAATTCAGGTAGTTTGAGACATTCTGTAATGTGCTCTGTATCTGTAATATTTTTTTCAGTGAAATAATATACAGAAAACATGCCTTGGATTTTAAATTGTCGTTCGCATACGATAATTTTTATCCCGGTTTATCGTCAAGCTCGTTCAAAGCTGAATGGGCGGGAAAAGGGAGAAACGGCGACCGCCGTTCAGAAACGGCGACCGCCGTGGTTGGGCCCGAGAAGTCAGCGTGTCAGCTTCTAGCTGGCCGCGACAGGCCTAGCGACGGCGACCGCCGCATTTACGGCGACCACCGCGTGCCCGCCGCAGGCAAAATCATGGCGACCGCCGTGATTGTCCAGTGGGCATTGCCCGTCGGTCGCCGGCGTCGTTCGAGGCACGCCGTTGCGTCGGTTGCCGCATCTTAGGGTTTGCTGGGTACTCCTTGGGGTTTGCCTATATATAGAGGAGCTTGGACATGGGTTTTGGGTCATCTACAACCCCGAATCGCTGCCAAAATTCTCCCTCAAAGTGAGTTGGGTTTCGTCGGTTTTCTTGTGCTCGCCGGAGGTGTTGTGGTGTGTTTCCAGAGTGCCTTTGTGAAGCTTTTGGTTAGCCTTGGAGGTTAGAAGCCAAAGCAAGTCGAAGGAGGCCAAACCGCTCGTGTTTTGGGGTGAGATTTCTCTCGTTCTGCGTCGTCTGAGTTCGTCACGGCGACCGCCGTGTTCTTCGCGGCGACCGCCGTGATGAATACGGCGACCGCCGCCAAGAATGGCGACCGCCGCCAGTGCCCAGAATGCCTTCTTGGCTTTGGCTTGGTTGGTTGTCGTCGTGGCGTCTTTCCTTTCGTGTTCTTTCGCCGTGTTTAGATTCGTACTGTTTATGTCGGATCTAACTTAGGGTTCCTTTTATGGGTCGACTCGAAGGTTGTTGTGCTGTCGGAACTATACCGTGTCGAGCCCGGAATCCAGTGACGTCTTTAGACTATTCTGCGGAGTAAGGAAAGTGGCGGTTCGCTCTTGCTCTTTCGTTCCATATTTACATTAATTATCAGTAGTTTATCTGAGTAATTAATTTGGAATGAATATTCTGTTTGTCTGGAAACGGTTTTGATAAACTGTTTTGAAAATCATATAATAGGTTATATATCTGTTAGAACAACGCTATTATCTGTGATCGCCTTTCGGGCCTTTATGTGGGTTTATCCTATAACTGTGGTGGTGTTGTAACTATTTAGTTAGCACTGTTAGATAGGAACGTTACTCGGACTCTGTCCAGTCGTTTCTTTATAATCTGGTAGAGGGGTGGCTCGTCCCCATCCAATACCATTCTAAGATCATGATCGGTCTCTTACACATGTGTGTAGAGACAGGACACTTAGCTGGTGTCACAAACCTTTCGGTATACGTCACTCTCGATGAAACGTATACTAAGATGTGTCGTCCCACTGGTGGGGTACACATGTAAAAGTCTATAATGTGATGTGTGTTTTTGAAACATAATCAGATAAGTGCTACCTTGACGCACATAATTAATGAACGCTCAGCGAGTAGGGCAGCTAGGTAATAGTGCCGCTAGGAAGACTCGTGTTGACTTGAATGTAGTACGTATTCTTTCCGATCTGGATTCGCTGTAAGGCGGTGAGGTTGGTCATTGACTGAAGCATCTCAGTCAGTTTTAAATCACTGTTGTATGATTCTGTAACATTCCAGATTTGTCATACTTCCTTAAAGACTCATTTCAGTTAGAGTCTTCTTTCGAGTCGATTTCTGTGAAGATTCAGTCTTCCAGAATCTTCTCTTGTGCATACCTCTTGTTTATTCCAGTAGGAATATGATGGTTGACTACCGTTATCGGTTATTATCCGAGAAGCGATGAGTCTAACCTAATATGACTGCTTCGAACCAGTCTGCTTTATACCCTTGCTAGTCTATTCATTTAGACTAACCAACCAATATTTTCCCTTGCATGGTTGGCTGGTGTCATCCGTTCGATTCGGCACATCAGTTAAGAAGTAGCTCAGAAGATTAGAAGGACTATGGAGTCGGTGGTGGTTTTTGAATGTTTTAATTATTTCTTTAATCAGGTTATGATCCTTTGGACAATAACTCCGATTGTAATGTACTTTCTTAGTCTTCCGTTGTGTTTGGTTTAAACTATGTTTTGACCTATTCAGGATTGGGTTGTAATCCCGTAACTCTTGTTTCCTTGACAAAGTTATGTTTTGGAATTTAATGCTTGATCATTGTGTATCAATCGCATTTCATAAATTGTATTTATATGGTAAAGCCTTGGGTGATCTCGGTAAGGAACACTGGGGTCACTGGCGGTAATACATTTCCAAAAGGGGTAAGTTTTGGGGGTGTTACAGTTGTGGTATCAGAGCCAGGTTTTAAAACGGGTTTGGAATTTTATAAACTATTTATCCGTTTTTGAAATGCTTTAAAGAGGGCTCTGAATTTTCTTTCTGAAAAGAATTTAAAAACACCGTTCATAGTCGTGTCTTCTTTATAGTCTGATATAGTAAGCTTGCTTCTATGTCTAGAAAGACTAATTCCTTCCTTATTGTTCGATAGGATGGGTGTCTGCTTTTCTATTGGTAGGGGGTCGGAAGACGCCAAGTCGGATCAGCCGAGGCTAGATTTTCCGTTACCTCAGCGATGTTTCGAGGTTGGAGGCCCGAGTAGCCCGCCCGAAGACGTCAAGCACGTTCTCCCCGAGTCGGTTGTCCTTGTAGCTAGGAATGATATGGTCCATGAGCCTGCACCTGTGCCGCCACCAAGGGTGGAGGAAGTACAGGAATGGGAGCAGGAAGATGAGTTATCAAGGTATGAACAAGGGGTTTACCAAGACGACTTTCTGCTGGGACCAATTCCCAAGGAGATCGAGTACGAGGAGGAGGAAGAGGAGATGCTTGAGCAAGATCCTATCGAGGACGAGGATATGATCGAGGATGATTCCGAGGATGAGGATCCCATCGAAGATGATCCCGAGGATGAGGATCCCATCGAGGATGATCCCGAGGATGAGGATCCCATAGAGGATGATCTAGAAGAGGACCCGGAGTTGGACTTTGGAGGGCAGAATCAAGAGCCCGGTACTGAATTGTCACTAGTGCCAGAGTACGCACCCATGTCAGAAGCTGATTGGGAGGCACTATATACCGAGTACAGTATTAGGAGAAGTGATAGGGAATCTCAGCCTACCCCTACTCCAAGAAGATGGAGGTCGGAATCCGAGCTGCAAGAGATCCTCCGCCAGAGCGAGGTAATCTCTGCAGAACAGCAGAGTCAGTGGGATGAGTTGACCGCCAGTACTCAGAGGAGGGCTGGAATAGGAGGACCAGTCATGGACGACCCATACTTTACCATGACTGAGCTAGGACTATGTGCTTCAGGGTCAAGCAGGGTGCGAAACCCATCACCAGAGCTCGATGGTGAGCCTAGCCCGAAGAGACCATGCACGAGTAGCCAGTCGTATGAGAGACATTTTGGAACGCCTTGAGGAGGAGTGGCGTTGCCTATCGCAGTTGTTTCGTTTCTTATTATTCCAAGTTGTACTTTGTGTAATATTTCAGTATTGCGGCAAGTACTCTGAGAAACACTTATATCTTCGAGCAATGTTGTCCAAACGCTCGAATGATAAACTTATGTGTAACTTGTGTAAGAATTCGAAGGTTCATCTATAAAATGCCAAGTTGATCTATTCTGAGTGATTTATTTACGTTGATATATTGCATAAGTATGTTGCATAATATTAATGTATTGAATGCTTGGAATTGGATCGGTAAACAGATGGTGAACCCAAGAAGCACGAGAAATTTAACTCGAGCCGGTGCTGGGACTAGCCAAAACCCCAGACCAGCAGGAAGAGGTATTCAGGATGAACACGAGTCAGAGTCTCACATCCAGCATAGGCGTGAAGGACAGGATCAGACCCGAGCGCCAGCACTGTTTGACGCTGCAGCTGTTGAGGCGATCCGTGGGATCGTGATGCAGGCAATTGCAGATGTGTTGAGACCAAGTGCGCCTCAAGCACAAGAAGTGCCTATTCACGCAGCGGTTCCTGATGTTGTGGAACCCAGAAACCCTGTGATTCAGGAGACTGCCATCAGAGCAAGAGACAGCTACGGTCGCGCCCTTAAGACCATTACTTCCATGAGACCCGACTGCTATAACGGGAAAGGGGAGCCAGTGGCAGTGACTCATTGGTTCTCCCATATGGAGAGGCTGTTCAGGAACGTGGAGTGTACGGAGGCCGAGAAGGTCCATATCGCTTCTCTTCAACTGAAGGAGGAGGCTAGCGAGTGGTGGGAGAGCACTGGTTTGGCTGAGAGCCCGGTGTTGACTTGGTCGATGTTCAAGACCAAGATGGTTGATCGATTTTTCTCTCGTGCTATGAGAGAGGAGAAGCATAACGAGTTCTTGTACCCTCAGACTGATGGTCTAAGAGTGACCGAGTTGGCATCTAAGTTCAACCATCTTCTACAATACGCCACTACCGAGATCACCAGCGAGGCTCAAAAGATCTGGTACTTCCACGAGTGGATGAACCCGGATATCAAGCCATTAATGGTGCACCACACATGCTCTACCTTGGAGCAGTATGTGGATTATGCCTATAAGATGGAGGTAACTCTCGAGGAGTCGACCAAGAGGCGTAACCGACAGAAGTCGATGCAGAATCAGAACCAGTGAGGTGGTTTTAAGCGCCCTGCGCCACCGTCTAACTTCGCCAAGTCCGGCCGAGCTAAGACGGAGATGACATAAGGGGGATCGACTTAGCAGTCAGGGCAGACCAGGAGTACAGTTCAGTGTTATAACTGCGGTACTGCTGGGCACAAGAGCACTGAGTGTCGGAGGGAGAAGAGGCCATGCTTTGGATGTGGACGTGATGGTCATCTGTAAAAGTTCTGCAAAAAGGGGAAGCAGAAGGGAGTAGAGTCGCAGCAAGGGTCAGTTCATCAGAGCAACCGACCTAGGTTTAAGCCTGCCGAGACTCCTAGCCCTTCAGTACAGACGACTGCTCAGAACAGGGGAAAGGCCCCAACTGTTTCTGGAAGTCAGGGCCAACGCTTGTACGAGATGCGTGAGGCAGATGGACCCAACGCTCCGATTGCTCAAGGTACTCTATACCTTCACTCTACTTCAGTGTGCATTATGTTTGATTCTGGTGCTACGCATTCCTTTATTTCGGATAGCTGTGTTAGCAAGTTAGATTTAGTGTGCAACGATTCGTGCGACCCTTTTGTCGTTAATCTTCCTAATGGAGAACGTTTGGTGGGAACCAAGCCTCTATCAGACTTTCCGATTACCATTCAGGGTAAGGAATTTGAGGCAGATTTAATCTGTATAGCCATGGCTCCATACGACATTATCCTCGGTATGGATTGGCTAATGTGTCACAAGGCGGTGATCGACTTCAGTTCAAGAACGGTGACGGTGTCATCCGGGGGCCAATTCGTGTGCAAGTTCAAAGGTCGAAATGACGCTGATAACGGTAAGCTGATCAATGCGATGGCTGCGTTTAAGCTACTACGACAAGGATGTGTCGGGTACCTTTGCTACTTGGATTCGCCCGAGAAGGATGGACCTGAGGTTCTTGATATTCCTGTAGTTAGGGAATTTTCGGATGTCTTTCCGAAAGAAATTCCAGGATTACCCCCGAATCGTGACGTTGAGTTTTCTATTGATCTCGAGCCTGGTACGGCGCCGATTTCCAAATCACCGTACCGGATGGCTCCGGCTGAGATGCAAGAATTGAAGAATCAACTTGAAGATCTTCTTGATAAAGGTTATGTCAGGCCGAGTGCATCGCCGTGGGGTGCTCCGGTTTTATTCGTCAAAAGGAAGGACGGATCATTCCGACTTTGTATCGACTATCGAGAGTTGAATAAGGTGACGATAAAGAACAAGTATCCTTTGCCTAGGATTGATGACTTGTTGGACCAGTTGCATGGAGCAAAGGTTTTCTCCAAGATCGACTTAAGATCTGGATATCATCAACTCAGGATTCGTGAGCAGAACATTCCTAGAACTGCGTTCAGGACCAGATATGGTCATTACGAGTTCGTAGTGATGCCTTTTGGGCTTACAAATGCTCCAGCTGTCTTTATGGATTTGATGAACCGATGTTTTCACCAGTACTTGGATAAGTTCGTGGTGGTTTTCATCGACGACATCTTGATCTATTCTCCGAATGAAGAAGTCCACGAGGAACATCTACGGATTTCCTTGTCGATCCTTAGACAACATCAGCTTTTTGCTAAATTGTCTAAATGTGAATTCTGGATGAAGGAAGTGGCTTTCTTAGGCCACGTGATCAATAAAAATGGGGTTATGGTTGATCCCCAAAAGATTGAAGCGGTGGCTAATTGGACACAGCCCCAGAGCGTGAAGGAGGTACGCAGTTTTCTTGGACTTGCCGGGTATTATAGAAGGTTTGTAGAAGGATTTTCAAAGATCGCTCTACCTATGACCAATCTACTCCGCAAGGTCCATAAAAAGTTTGTCTGGAATGACAAGTGCGAGGTCAGTTTCCAGGAGTTGAAGCGACGGTTGACCTCGGCACCCGTGTTAGCACTCCCAGAGGGGAACGATGATTATGTGGTCTATAGTGATGCTTCCAAGTGTGGTCTTGGTTGTGTTTTGATGCAAAGGGGCAGAGTCATTGCTTACGCATCTAGACAACTCAAGACTTACAAAGAAAACTATCCGACCCATGATCTTGAGTTAGCAGCGGTTGTCTTTGCCCTGAAGATTTGGAGGCATTACCTCTACGGTATAAGATGCCAAGTCTTCACCGACCACAAAAGTCTCAAGTATATATTTACTCAGAAGGAGTTAAATATGAGACAACGCCGCTGGCTAGAATTGCTCAAAGACTACGACATGGAGTTGCTGTATCATCCGGGCAAGGCTAATGTAGTAGCTGATGCACTAAGCCGGAAGACAACGCACGAGACTGTGGTTGCTCTACTTACTGCTCAAACCAAGCTAAACCAAGAGTCATGCGACATTGAAGTCTTATATGACCAGCGTAGAGGGTACCTGAGTATGATGGAAATTCAGGCTACACTGCTGGATCAGATCAAAGAAAAACAAGTCGATGACATCATCTTGGTAAAGTTAAGCAGTAAAGTGATGGATGGGAAAGCTCCCAGCTTTGTGGTTCAGGATGATGGATCACTTTGGTTTCAGGATCAGATCTGTGTGCCTGACATAGAGGGTCTTCGTCAGTTGGTGATGAGAGAAGCTCATTCATCTGCTTATTATGTGCATCCTGGCTCTAGCAAGATGTACAAGGATCTCAGGAAGAAGTTTTGGTGGCCAAACATGAAGTGGGACGTAGCAGACTTTGTGGCAAAGTGTTTAACTTGCCAAAAAGTCAAGATCGAATACCGCAGGCCAGGTGGTGAGATGCTACCTCTCCCCGTACCAGAATGGAAATGGGAGGACATTTCCATGGACTTCGTCACTGGGCTACCAAAGACTCGAAGTCAGAGAGATGCTATATGGGTAATTGTGGATAGGCTTACGAAGAGTGCTCATTTCATAGCCATCAAGACCACATGGGAAACCCAGAAGTTAGCAGAAGTTTACCAGAAGGAGATTGTCCGCTTACATGGCATTCCTAAGACCATTGTATCGGACCGAGATGGCCGTTTCATGTCAAGATTCTGGAAGGAACTTTATAAGGCTATGGGAACCGAGTTGAGGTTCAGTATATCTTTTCATCCTCAGACAGATGGTCAGTCTGAAAGGACCATCCAGACTCTGGAGGATATGCTTAGAGCTTGTGTGCTCGATCGTCCGACTAGCTGGGAGGACAGCTTGAGTCTGATTGAGTTCACATACAACAATAGCTGGCATGCTGCAATCAAGATGGCTCTGTTTGAAGCTTTGTATGGTCGCAGATGCAGATCTCCGATTTGTTGGGATGATAATGCCGACAAAATTCTGCTTGGACCAGAGTTGGTCGAAAGGACGGCTTCAGACATTGCTTTGATCAGACAAAGGATGTTGACCGCTCAGAGTCGACAGAAGTCCTACACAGATCGGAAGCGCAGGACTGTCGAGTTCAAGGTCGGGGACAAGGTTTTTGTCAAGGTATCGCCATCCAAAGGAGTTTTCAGATTTGGTAAGCGTGAGAAGCTTAACCCTCGCTATGTGGGACCATTCGAGATTCTGGATAGAGTGGGATCTCTAGCGTACCGCTTGGCGTTGCCGCCATCGGCTCACCCGGTGCATAACGTGTTCCACGTATCTTTACTCAGAAAGTATGTACCAGATGAGTCTCATGTACTTAGTTACGAGGACATCGAGATTCAAGCTAATGGTACTTATGAAGAGTTGCCCGTGCGCATTTTGGAGCGTCGGGAGAAGCATTTGCGCAACAAGATCGTACCATTGGTACGAGTGTTGTGGTCCAAGTCAGGGACCGAAGAAGTTACTTGGGAGACGTGGGAAACCGAGTCAGATATGCTCAGGCGTTTTCCTGAGTTATTCTCGACCTAAGTTTCGGGGTCGAAACTTCTTGTAAGGGGGAGGAGATGTGATACCCCGTAATTTTGTAAGGTTATATTGGGAATTATGGAATTTTCCCGGGTACCCGTTGTGTACGTCGGATTTAATTCAGGTAGTGTGAGACATTCTGTAATGTGTTCTGTATCTGTAATATTTTTTCAGTGAAATAATATACAGACAACATGCCTTGGATTTTAAATTGTCGTTCGCGTACGATAATTTTTATCCCGGTTTATCGTCAAGCTCGTTCAAAGCTGAATGGGCGGGAAAAGGGAGAAACGACGACCGCCGTTCAGAAACGGCGACTGCCGTGGTTGGGCCGAGAAGTCAGCGTGTCAGCTTCTAGCTGGCCGCGACAGGCCTAGCGACAGCGACCGCCGCATTTACGGCGACCGCCGCGTGCCCGCCGCAGGCAAAATCACGGCGACCGCCGTGATTGTCCAGTGGGCATTGCCCGTCGGTCGCCGGCGTCGTTCGAGGCACGCCGTTGCGTCGGTTGCCGCATCTTAGGGTTTGTTGGGTACTCCTTGGGGTTTGCCTATATATAGAGGAGCTTGGGCATGGGTTTTGGGTCATCTACAACCCCGAATCGCTGCCAAAATTCTCCCTCAAAGTGAGTTGGGTTTCGTCGGTTTTCTTGTGCTCGCCGGAGGTGTTGTGGTGTGTTTCCAGAGTGCCTTTGTGAAGCTTTTGGTTAGCCTTGGAGGTTAGAAGCCAAAGCAAGTCGAAGGAGGCCAAACCGCTCGTGTTTTGGGGTGAGATTTCTCTCGTTCTGCGTCGTCTGAGTTCGTCACGGCGACCGCCGTGATGAAGACGGCGACCGTTGTGTTCTTCACGGCGACCGCCGTGATGAATACGGCGACCGCCGCCAAGAACGGCGACCGCCGCCAGTGCCCAGAATGCCTTCGTGGCTTTGGCTTGGTTGGTTGTCGTCGTGGCGTCTTTCCTTTCGTGTTCTTTCGCCGTGTTTAGATTCGTACTGTTTATGTCGGATCTAACTTAGGGTTCCTTTTATGGGTCGACTCGAAGGTTGTTGTGCTGTCGGAACTATACCGTGTCAAGCCCGGAATCCAGTGACGTCTTTAGACTATTCTGCGGAGTAAGGCAAGTGGCGGTTCACTCTTGCTCTTTCGTTCCATATTTACATTAATTATCAGTAGTTTATCTGAGTAATTAATTTGGAATGAATATTCTGTTTGTCTGGAAACGGTTTTGATAAACTGTTTTGAAAATCATATAATAGGTTGTATATCTGTTAGAACAACGCTATTATCTGTGATCGCCTTTCGGGCCTTTATGTGGGTTTATCCTATAACCTGGTGGTGCTGTAACTGTTTAGTTAGCACTGTTAGATAGGAACGTTACTCGGACTATGTCCAGTCGTTTCTTTATAATCTGGTAGAGGGGTGGCTCGTCCCCATCCAATACCATTCTAAGATCATGATCGGTCTCTTACACATGTGTGTAGAGACAGGACACTTAGCTGGTGTCACAAACCTTTCGGTATACGTCACTCTCGATGAAACGTATACTAAGATGTGTCGTCCCACTGGTGGGGTACACATGTAAAAGTCTATAATGTGATGTGTGTTTTTGAAACATAATCAGATAAGTGCTACCTTGACGCACATAATTAATGAACGCTCAGCGAGTAGGGCAGCTAGGTAATAGTGCCGCTAGGAAGACTCGTGTTGACTTGAATGTAGTACGTATTCTTTCCGATCTGGATTCGCTGTAAGGCGGTGAGGTTGGTCGTTGACTGAAGCATCTCAGTCAGTTTTAAATCACTGTTGTATGATTCTGTAACATTCCAGATTTGTCATACTTCCTTAAAGACTCATTTCAGTTGGAGTCTTCTTTCGAGTCGATTTCTGTGAAGATTCAGTCTTCCAGAATCTTCTCTTGTGCATACCTCTTGTTTATTCCAGTAGGAATATGATGGTTGACTACCGTTATCGGTTATTATCCGAGAAGCGATGAGTCTAACCTAATATGACTGCTTCGAACCAGTCTGCTTTATACCCTTGCTAGTCTATTCATTTAGACTAACCAACCAATATTTTCCCTTACATGGTTGGCTGGTGTCATCCGTTCGATTCGGCACATCAGTTAAGAAGTAGCTCAGAAGATTAGAAGGACTATGGAGTCGGCGGTGGTTTTTGAATGTTTTAATTATTTCTTTAATCAGGTTATGATCCTTTGGACAATAACTCCGATTGTAATATACTTTCTTAGTCTTCCGCTGTGTTTGGTTTAAACTATGTTTTGACCTATTCGGGATTGGGTTGTAATCCCGTAACTCTTGTTTCCTTGACAAAGTTATGTTTTGGAATTTAATGCTTGATCATTGTGTATCAATCGCATTTCATAAATTGTATTTATATGGTAAAGTCTTGGGTGATCTCGGTAAGGAATACTAGGATCACTAGCGGTAATACTTTTCCAAAAGGGATAAGTTTTGGGGGTGTTACACATGCCTAACTCCAACTACCTCACTAGACATGCATGCAAAATTAAATGATCTCATCACATTACGTGCAGTAGTTGCCACATTATCTTTTGTTTTATAGAACATAAAAAAAGGGAATCAAATTCATGGTTATGTTATACTTATCGACTAAGATAAAAAGAGTTGGGAATAATAAACTCATTATATAGTAGCACATTGCAATGCAATTAGAGGAAGAATTATGTGGGGTCTAGATTTTTTCAATTTTTTTAATATTTTTTTCTTAAAAATTTTTCATTAAAAAATTTCAAAATTTCAAATATTGTTTTATGTATTTTTCAAATAATTTTTATATAAGATTTGTTATGCATCATCCTCAAAAATAAAAAAAACCCCCCATAATTTTACTCAAATTTGTGCTCAAATCTTTCAATAAAAACCACAATATCTTCTCTATAATTATCCTTAATGTGTTAAATAAGGGTTTTTGCGCCAAATCACCCGTTTTATGGCGCATTTTGCATGAAACCACCCGTTATATCGAAAATTATTCTAAACTATCCATTAAAAAGCTCCCGTTAACATAAAGTCACCCAAGAGATCATTCTGTCACTTTTTCCGTTAATTTGTATAAAAAGACCCTTATACTGCTCGTTCCTTTTCAAAATTATGAGTGATACCATGTTTTTTTACATTTATTCTTATCTTTTTATTTTTTATAAAATATTTCATTCCGAAAGTTTTTTTACGAACTTGTTTCCTAAAAATTAATACCATGGACTTTAGCATTTAATCATGCACTTTAACATACTAACTCAAGCACTTCATATGTTTATATATGCACTTAATTTTATTTTTTATTCAAAATATATGTTTTTGTCAAAAATTATTATTTTTTCAGTTTTGTTTTAAAAAATTAATACTAGGCATGTCAATGGGGCGGGTTCGTGGTGGAGAGTGGTATCCCCGTCCCCGTTTAGAAAAACACTCCCCATCCTCGTCCCCATCCTCACGTGGGGAGCTAAAGTTGTCCCCGTCCCCACCAAATCCCCGTCCTCGTTAAATTTTCTCAATTAACATCTGTTTCGGGTATTCCCGTGGAAATTCATGCGATTTCTCCACTTATAGTCAAACAAGTTTCCCATAAATATCCCCATTTAACCCCTCATGAATTTTTTGTTACTCGTTTTCCTGTTATGATTCTCCAATTAATCTACATTGTCAAACAAAATACAACAATATAATGCGTGAGTTGAATTCAATAAAAAAAATCCCTAAATTTTCATAGTACATGTGTACTAATACTTATAAATGTCTATTACACCATTGTTTCAAATAAAAAATCAATTACCAACTATAAATTATAAATATGAAAAAAATACCGCAAGCTCCCGACTTCACCCATGAAAATTTCTCATGGAAAATCTTATCGAGTTTCCAAATGAGGATAATTCAATGGGTAATCTCATGGAAAAACTCAATGGACAATACCACGGGGATTACTAATGGAGATACTCGTGGGGATCCCCGACGGGGACAGGGACGGGGCTGGGAGTGGGGTGCGGGGCTCTATCCCCGTCCCCGTCCCCATCCCCATCCCCACACGGGAATGTGTTTTTTTCCACATCTCCACCCCCGTCCCCATTTAAAATCCCCAACCCCGCCCCCATAGCGGGGAATCCCCACGGATAATGGGGAATCCCCGCCCCATTGACATCCCTAATTAATATCATTTACTATATCATTTTAATCATACAATATAACATACTAACTCATGCAGTTCATGTGTAAAAAAAATTCATACAATGCACATTAACATTTTAATCATGCACTTTAACATACTAACTCATGCTCTATATATAAAAAAAATTGAAAAAAGAATTTGTTTTTTTTGAAAAATAATTTTCCTAAAAGAAATTCAAAAATATGATTTTCGAGAAAAATATTTTAAAAATAAATATTTCTTGAAAAATAAATAAATACAAAATATAAAAAATGGTATTACTCGTAATCTTAGAAAAGAGTGGGGGTATAAGAGTCTTTTCACACAAATTAACAGAAAAAATGACGAAAGGATCTCTTGGGTGACTTTTTGTTAATGGAAGGCTTTTAATGGATGATTTAGAATAATTATCGATATAACGGGTGTTTTCGTTCAAAATGGGTCATTTAACAGGTGATTTGACGCAAAATCCCCTATAATTTTAAAATTTTAAGGTTCATAAATTTCAAGCTATTTTTAATACAAATTTGTTAAAATTACACAGTGAAAATAATATGTAATAATAAAATTTATTTAAGTTATGTAATTTTTCGATCAGTTAAATTTCATTGGGGTTCGATTTATATTATATGGACAAGAAAAATAAAGTTAGTGATACGAAAGCTAGTTCTTGGATGAGAGGTGCTACTGCTACGTACTAGAAATTCCATAGCTAATTAATTAACAATATTTATATATCATGCACATTTTGCTTAGGAGTTTGTAAGAACAAGGAAACATGAATTTCGCAGCATGAACAATGCATGGTGAGTAATGATCTAGTCTACTAGATAGCCTGTACACGGATGGGTGAAATATTTAATTATATATTGTACATTTGTAGGTCGACATGCACGAGATCGATCAGTTGATGTATATATATATAAACAGTTAGGTTGGCGCCTACCTAGCTAGCTAGCGTTTTGGATAAAACACAACTAACTTATCAACTGCGCGCGCAGCTACTATATATATATATATGGATCTGCAGGAGGAAGTAAGCAGGTTCACGAGGGTGTGGGGGTTAGCAATCTGGTCGGCAGTGTACTGCTACATGCTGATCTCAAGAAGCCGGGCGGGGGTGGGACGGCTGCTGCTGGTGTCGCCGGTGGTGGTGCTGTTCACCACCCTCCCCTTCGCCCTCGGCACCATCAACCTCGGGGCGCCCACCTTTTTCTACCTCACCTGGCTGGGCAACTTCAAGCTCCTCCTCTTCGCCCTCGGCTGCGGCCCCCTCGTCTCCCCGCCAGACAAGGAGCCCTTGTCCCTCCTCCACTTCACCGCCATCGCCCTCCTCCCCATCAAGCTCAAGGACGACGTCCCCGACCACAGCAAGTCAAAGCCCAAGTCCAAGTCGTCGGCTTCTCATCCGACTTCCTCCGTCGGCAGGAAGTTCAGGAAGCTGCTCGTTTTTCTCCTTGCCACCAGGATGCTCACCTGCAAGCACTCCGTCTCGCGCCCGCTGCTGCAGGTGTTCTATTTCGTCCACATCAGCTTGGGGATCGAGATCGTCCTCGCCGTCACCGCCGTCCCCGTCACCGCCCTTTTGGGCCTCCAGCTCGAAGATCAGTTTAGAGATCCCTATTTGGCTACCTCCTTACAAGACTTTTGGGGTAACAGGTTAGCTGCCGACGTACATTTATTATACCGTACCTCCATACAAGACTTTCATTTTATTAAAACAGAATATATATATGCATGAATAGAAACAACCTAGCTAGCTAGTAGAATTATAACCAATTTAGTACGTGGACGTATATACATATGCATGGGCGGACACAGCAGGTGGGGCCCACACAGCCCCCACTGGAATTTTGAATTTTTTTATATATTTTTTTTAAATTTATACTGGATTTTTTTCTCTCAGCCAAATTTTTTTTTTTTTAAATTTCAAACTAATTTTTATAGTTTTTCAATTTTAAAAATATAATTTACATAAGATTTATTATACATAATTCTCAAAAATACTAAAATTTATCCAAATTTGTACACAATTTTTCAATAAAATATGTAATATTTTCACTATATTTATCCTTATTTGTGTTAAAACTTTCAAAATTTAGGATTTATGGATTTGTAAATTTTACAAATTAATTTTTATACAAATTTGTTGAGATTATGCAGTGAAAGTAGTCTGTAATGATTGAATTTTGTTTAATTTGTGTAATTTTTAGTCAATTTTGAGTAAAAATTCATTTGAAGTTTGGATATAGAGTTTGTTGTTTGAAATTGAGATTGTTTGTGTAAAATAGATGGTAGAATTAAAAATTACGGTTTAGGATTTTATATAAGATAGACAATAATATTTTACTATTCAAGATTTTAGCCCCAATGAACTATAATCCTGCGTCCGTCCATTTACATATGTATAGGTGGAACTTGATGACTTCCAACATCTTACGATTAACCGTCTACAATCCCCTGGTTGGGATCACATCGCCTGTGCTCGGGAAGCGATGGGCCCTAATCGCGGGGATAGTAGGGTCCTTCACGGTGTCGGGCTTCATGCACGAGCTGATATACTATCACTACACGCGCGTGAGGCCGACGTGGGAGGTAACGTGCTTCTTCATCTTGCACGGTATATGCACAGCCGCAGAAGTGATCCTGAAGATGAAGTTGTACAAGAAGTGGCGCCCTCCCCAGCCACTCTCAATGTTTCTCACGAGCTCATTTATGGCCGCTACGGCCACTTGGCTGTTCATGCCTCAACTTCTGAGAAACAAGATCGATGAGAGACTTCTTGACGAGTATTTTATCATCCTTGATTTTGTAAGGAATATGCTATATGTATAGCTTGCCTTTTAACACTACTTACCTACACTACACTGCTGTATATGCAAGCTAGCTTGCCTCGCCTGCGCGCTACACAGGAATAAGGTTGCCCGTAAGGCCTTGTTATTGATTTACAAACCAAACTATCCATCGAATTTCATAATGTTTTTTTGTGTTTTCATGGACTGTGTTTGCAAATTTGAATATATTGTTCAATATATATGTAATGAGTGCGGATTCCGTAAAAATGAGAATACCTCATAGTCTTTGGATTTAAAAAAATCCAAAGGCTAGGATTAGACTATGTGTAATATCCCTCATTTTGATAAGGAAATTTTGGTATTTTTTTCAGCTTTTCTTGTATAAGATATTTGTGCGAGATATTTATATAAGATATTTGTGCAAGATATTTGTGCCAGGTGTGCGTACAAGATATCTGTGTACAAAATATTTATATAAGATATTCGTGCAAGATATTTATATGAGATTTGTGTGTGAGATGGTCGTACAAGATGTTTGGGTACGAATATATTTAACCCGGGGTTAAAAGAACCCGTACCCATACTTTCCTCGGCCATTCAATTGCGACCTTGTAGCAAAATCGTCATAACTCTTGATTCCATAATCCATACGATGTGAAATTTGGAAGGATTAAAATAGACTTCTAGATCTAACTCCTCGATTTGGAATCACTTCATTCGGAGTTCGGAGCTGAGAGAACGGCCCCGTCGAAGTCAGGATGATTTCCTGATGGTCACCACCGCACCCCGCGGTGAGAAGAGTGCCGCACCCCGCGGTAGACGTCAGTGAGTTCGTCATCGCGATAAGGTTTTTGCATCGTCATGCTTGGCCGATCCTTGCTCCCCACGGCTCCTCTTTTGGTTGAGACACCTCATGGTGTGCGTGGCTTGCTTGTGGACGTCTTGGATGGCCTATAAGTAGAGAGGGAGAGGCGAAAGAGAGGCCAAAAGTGAGCTTCATCCTCTTCTTCTTCCTCCAGACACCATTGTTAAGCTGAAGTTGAGCTTGTTTCGGGAGTGATTCAAACCTCTTTTCAATCAGTAGAAGGGTGGTTCTAAGAGGTGTAGTATAGCTTAAGAAGTTTGGAAGCTCAACCAAGATCAAATCGAAGCCGAAGGGGATCGATTTGGGTAAGAATTTCGCTCGAAAACTTGCTGAACTTTCGCCCCTTCTTCACCACCGCACCCCGCGGCAAAGAGACCACCGCACCCCGCGGTAACCTTGTGCCCGCGGTGTGTGGGTCTCTTGTGTGTTGGTTCGTGGGCATGGCTCGGACCCTTCGATCTTATTCCTTTAGATTCGTATATGTAGATATTGAATCTAATTTAGGGTCTTGTTATGGGTCGTTCCAAAAGGATTTGAGATCCGAGATATGTCCCTGATCAGACCCAGGAATCGTCGTCTTTAGAGCTCGTCAACTTTCGTCAGATCTAAGGCAAGTGGCGGTTCGCTCTTGCTTAATCATGTTTCATTAATTATCAATTGTTTAGTTGTTAATTAATTTGGGAGGATTATTAATTATGTTGGGAACAGTTTTGATAACTATATGTGTTTAACTGTTTAGTTAACACTTGAGGCTTTGATGTGATTTGTTGATGTGTTTAACTGTTTAGTTAACACTGGAGGATTTGATGTGATCTGTTGATGTGTTTAACTGTTTAGTTAACACTCGAGGGCTTGATGTGATTTGTTGATGTGTTTAACTGTTTAGTTAACACTTGAGGGCTTTGATGTGATTTGTTGATATGTGAAACTGCTTGTGTTAGCATTTGTGTGAATTAATTGTTAATGTTTTCCGCCCTTGCTTAGTCTATTCATTAGACTAACCCCTTGTATTTTATTTATCTGCAACGTCATGGTGGTGTCGTCCGTCCGTTTCGGCACATACAGGTCCAAAAAGGCTAGATCGACTATGAACATGAACGGTATTTGAAAATGTTTTAATCAAGCTACGATCTTTGGGCGTTGACTACTGAAGTCAATACTCTTGTAAATTATTTTAAGTCTTCCGCTGTATTGTAATAACTCTGTATTTTGTCGCATTTGGAATTGTGTTGAAATTCCGCGACTATGTTTTAAATGAAAGTTATGGTAATTTTGTATCATAATTGTTCTTTATGAATTGTGTTTCAATGGTAAAGCCTGGGGTGGCTTTGGTGTGGAAACCGAGGTCACTGGCGATAATACCCTTTCCAAATGGGTTACGATTTGGGGGTGTTACACTATGACACATGATCACTTAAGTGGATAATTAACCGGTCACCAGCCAATCAACATCGGCGGTCAACGCCGGAGCTCCGGCGTTGACCGGTCAAAGTTTTTTTCCTTTTCGGTGCCATTTTTTGACTTAAAATAACATGTGCATACATTTTGACTTATGTCAGCCTCTATATTATCCTATATGTGCATCATAATTTAATAAGGCGTTGTCCGGCCTAAGTTTTTTTTTGCAGGCCCATTTTTTTTCCGAGTCCACTTTTTGCTTGCGATGGCATATGTACCATTTTTGGCTTGTGTGTGCATCAATATTCATGACTTGTATGTGCATAAAAATTTTATGAGGTTTTGTTCAGCCATTTTTTCCATTTAATTTTTTTCAGTCCAACTTTTTTCCAAAACTATTTTTTTCTTGAGATGGCATGTGTATACATTTTAGCTTGTATGTGCATCAATATTGACATGTATGTGCATCTAAAGATTGTAAAAAATATGCATTGTTTTCTAGAGAAAATGTGCATGAGTTGTACAATGTATGTGCATAAGTTTTGACATATGCACATTCAAGCAAAAATACATGTGTTTCAAATGGTATGCACATACAAGCCAAAAACTCATGCACATATCAAGCCAAGAAAACGATGCATACAAGTAAAATTTAGATGCACAGACAATTCAAAATCCATGCACTTACAAGACAAAACTTATGCATATTCTGTAAAGTGTATAAGATTTTACATGTATGAGCATAAGTCTCCACTTACAAAAAGTCACACATATAGTCAAACCCTATGCACGCCTAGTTCAATATACATGCACATGTAATCAAAAAGACATACACTTCAAAGGGTATGCACATACAAGCCATAACTCATGCACATTTCAACCCAAGAAAACAACGCAAACAAGTAGAATTTAGATGCACATGCAGGTCAAAATTTATGTACACACAAGCCAAAACATATGCACATTCTGTGAAATACATGCAAAAGTTTTTGCATGTATGTGGATGAGTTTCCACATAGACAAATTCACACATATAGTCAAAACCCTATGCAGAATTTATGGAATTTAGATGCACATACAATAAAAAAGACATACACTTCAAAAGGTATGCGCATACAAGCCAAAACTCATGCACATTTCAACCCAAGAAAATAATGCACACACAAGCTAATACATATGCACAAGTTGAGAAGTGCATGAGTTTTCATATACACAAAGTCACACATATAGTCAAAAATCCTATAAAGATTTTATGCAATATCAATGCACATACAAAGTCAATATCGATACACATACAAGCGAAAATCAATGCACATGCAGTCGCAAGCCAAAAAATGTGCCTGAAAAAAAAATTGGTCGGAAAAAAAAAACTTTGATCAGTCACGTTGACCGGTCAAACTCTCAAAAATCATGTCATGTGCATGGCACATGACCTTTTAATGAAAGTTTAATCCTAGCCTTTGGTTTATTTGTCATCCAAATGCTATAATTTATTCTCATTTCTCACCCTATCATATATTCTCACATGACACTTTCCCATATGTAATAGCTTACTTAATCATATGTACTCATCAAAAAATAAACTCCATACCGGTGAAATTGTTGAATGGATTGTGCGCGTTAGAATAGTCCTTGGGAATAGAATATCAAAAGCAAGGTAACTATAGAGACACGTTTCCGTAGGCTGCCTTTCTAATAAAGGGTCAGCCTAAATTATCCTTTCGGATAGTCATAAGAAAAGCCTTCAATATAGGGTGAAAGGTCACATTGTTGTTAAATTAAGCTACTTACATGACCTAGGAGACTTAAAGTCACTAGTACAAAACTTGCATTTCTCACGGAAAATTTCTCAGGGGTTTTTAATAACCCCCGTGAAATAATCCACGGTCAGAGATTTTTTAAAAAACCCCCGAGAAATATAGTCTAATAATTTTATTTTTAATCTCTCAGGAGTTTTATTAGAACCCACTTAATTTTTTTTATTGATCTCGGGATTTTTATTAATAATCTCCTGAGAAATATACCTCCCTCCATATTATTCACTAATTAATTAATTTATCCAAATAATAAAAATATCTAACTAGTGTGAACAATACCCTAAAAAAAATTAAATCATTCTAACTTCGATCTCCTTGTTGCTGCCGCGCTCGACAGTACACCGTACCCTAGCCCTTTGCGAATTGCGCTCACCGGTGTCCCTCAAGCACTAGCGTCGGTCCTCGCCCACCGTCGGTCGCCCAAGTGCTAGCGGTCGGTCCTCGCCCATCGTCACCGTCGGTCGCCCAAGCGCTAGAAGTTGGACCTCGCCCATCGTCACCGTCGGTCGTCTTCGATTGCTCGGCGCTGCTGTCCGCTTCAATTTCTGGGTGCCCTCTGTGTGGATTGGCTGCTGTCCGCTTCAATTTCTGAAGGAACATCACTTTCTGGCTGCTGTCCGCTTCAATTTCTCGCCCACCGTCGGTCGCCCAACTTGCTCAATTAACCGTAAGTGTCCGCTTGAATTTCTGGCTGCTGTCCGCTTAAATTCAGCTATCTAGTGCTCTACTGCTCTTATGTGAATTTACCTTATGTCAATTTCTGGCTGCTATCTAGTGCTCTCCGCTTAAATTCCGCTTAAATTTCTGGCTGCTATCTAGTGCCTCTATTGCTCAATTAACCGCATGTGAATTTCTGGCTGCTGTCCGCTTCATCTCTTTGTATATTTTGATCTTTATTATTCTTTCCTGCTTTCTATTTGGGTGTCTGAAAATTCGTTTGAAAATGCCTGGACACATTAAACTAGTAAATGACAGTAGATAAGTTTCCTGGGAATCCTTGCCTAAAACAAACTGCAAATTATAAGGCTATAGAATGCACTTCAGGCAGATGACAGTAGATTGTACGTGTCCAGATTATTTGAGAAACTCTGACTTGTCAATTCATAACCACTTATTTTGCACTCCTGACGAAGATGCATATTATTTACATTATTTATGTTAGAACGAATTAAATTTTCATTTTGCAACTGTCCTTTTACTATATACTTGTATATGATTGGTATGCATATAACATTATAACCCAACCAATTAACTTACCCTTAATGGATTCGTATTAATTTGAAAGCATGAAAAACATTTCGATTCAAGTTTCGCTTTCGGGTATCAGCTTTTAAATGAAATTGTATAAAATATTTGATTTTATAAAATGTACTTATAATGATTAATGAGAAAAAAATTAAGCAAACTCGAATAGTTTTTGACATTAATCTAACAACATGTCGTTTGAAGATCATTTTTTTGTTTGTGTGATTAATTAGCATTGGCTAATTAGAATATTAAGAAAACCCCAAAAGAAATATTGTGATGTATTTTATCCCTAAAATAATAGCAACATGCTTCAAAACAAATAAGTAGCAGTAGAAGAAAATAATTCTAAGAGAATGCAATCTTCATAACTTTAATGACCCTGAGGAGCTCATACCCATTGATTTGGCAGAGACTCAAAGAGAGTGGAGATCTTTATTGAACAAGGAGTGTTCTTAATCGGGTTTTCAGTGATAAAAATTGCTCTTCATCCAGTTATTATAAAAATTGCTCTTGCACAATCAAGTACTGATGGTAGCATCATGTTTTACAGCGGTTGCTGCACATTTTACTATGGACTCTTTGCTCAAAATATCTGGCATCAAGCTGCTTTTATCCACTTTGCTTAGTGATCAGTTTTGTCTGGGAGGGATTAATATGAAACCAGCTACTATTGTCATCTTAGTTAACATGCATTCACTGCAGTAATTATCAAGCATCGCCTTAGGCAATTCACTTCACCTCTTTCCTCTTTTCCATAACCAAAGCACGTTTTTTTGTAAACTGCTCTCAGTTAACATGCATTGACTGCAGTAATTTTTATCCAGCTCATGTGTATTATGATATTAACGCTAATGCTCTGATTTTTTAAATGATGTACAGGAGAAATTTGTTATAGATCAATCTAATATGAAGTTGATAACTTTAAGTGCTGCTAAGAAGTGGGGTGCTTTCAAACATATTCTCACAAAGGAGTATTTGTACATGAAAGAAGACAAAGGTCAGATTGGTACGCAGCCTCCAGAGGAGTTTCCTTTCATTGACAAAGATACATGGGCTGAGTTTATAAAACAACGTTGCACAAGCGAGTTTCAAGTAATAACTACTACTTTGTTTACACATTCAAATTTTGAATTGTGATATTAAATAAATTAATGTGAACTGTTAATTAATGATTGTAAGCAGGAAATTAGTGAGCGCAACAGTGAGCTTGCAAAGCAAAACAAATATCCTTTTAGATCATCTCGAAAGAGTTATGCTCGAATAGAGGAAGAATTGGTACGTAGAATACATTGTCGTGTTAAATGCTTGTATCTTAATATATATTTATAAATTGATAAATGTCTTTTAGCTTAGAGAACAAGGGTTGGATCCTACCAATTCCTCCTTACCAAGATGTGAGTTGTGGATGGCTGGTAGGCAGACTTATAATGGCAACTTTGATGGGGGAGTTGTGAATGTTGTTAGAAATATTGTAAGTTTTCTACAATACCTTGTATAATCAATATAAAATATGACAACTTGTTTTAAAGTTTGATTATATATTGTTGTGTTAGGGGTCATTAAAGGAACAAGTTTCTCTAGGCCAAATATCGCCTGAAGGTAGAGAAGATATTTTGGATCATAAGTGCACTGTCATCCCAATCAATGTAAGTGTGTGATATAATCTATACAAATTGATATTATGTGTATACATATACATATATATAGATTTAATATTGGCATGCAATGTATATGTATTTTTTTTGTAGTATTTTCAAGATTCACCAAGCGTCTACGACATACATCAGATTGATGAGATACGAGAGGAATGGTTTCAATATTTGGAGACACATATTGCAAATTAAGTAGCTATTCCACTTACACGTTAGAATTTGGATGTAAAACAATGATATTCTGTCAGCTTGAATTGTTTGCAAACATTAGAAACGTGTAGGATTTATTTAACATTTGAATATATATATACTTATGTAAATGATTTATTTAATATTTGAATATATATAGTTTTTGTATTTAATTAATAATGATTTCTTTTATTACTATTTTTGATATAATTGTTATACATGAAAGCAAATACTAAAAGAAGCTGATTATTATAAAAATAATTCTCGGCCAAAAGCAGCATTTTTTTAAAAAAACCGCCAGAATATATCTCAGGGGTTATTAAAAACCCCCGAGATATGTTTCTCAACAGTTATTAAAAAACCCCTGACAAATCATTTCTCGGGCGTTTTACGTAAATCGCCGAGAAACATATCTCGGGGGTTTTTTAATAACCGCTGAGATACATTTCTCAGGGGTTTTATAAAACCCCTGACCGTGTGCAACATTTCTCAGGGGTTTTTAAAAACCCCCCGAGAAATGTTTCTCAGCGAAGCGTATCACGGGGATATGAAAACTCCCTTCCGTTTCGTTAAAAACCCCCTGAGAAATCAATATTCTGTACTAGTGAGTCTCAATTTCACATTCTTGAGAAGCTAGAAAGTGTACAGCTTGGTTAGCTTCGCGGTACCAGTGTCGTATTATAACATCCTCAAAGTATGTATAAAATCTTCTTGTATCTTTGATTATCATGTCGATCTCCCATGAGGTGTCCCACATACCTTGTACTGCATTTATGACTGCAAGGTTGTCTCCTTTAATTTTGATCTTCTTGATGCCTAGTCGATGGGCCTGAGCCACACCTACCCACATCGAAATTGCTTATGTCTGTAAAATAGAAGTTGGCATGATCTTTACACTAGTGGAAAAAATCCTTATAGAGACGGGCCTTTGAACACTTATTGAGACGAACACCGTTCGCTTCAACTAAGGGGGCTGTAACAAGTAGGGACACTTTTTGAGGCGGACATTTTACGCCTCTAAAAGGACCTTATTGAGGCGGGCCTCCGAAGCCCGCCTCAACAAGTCCCTCACTTTGGCGCCAAAATAAGGGACTTGTTGAGGCGGGCTTCGGAGGCCCGCCTCAACAAGTCGTGTTGACCCGGCCAAGTTCTCGGCCGAGTCAGCGCCAGTGGACTGCACATCTAGGCCCAAAATATAAGTGGTCCTTGTTCATCTGTTCAAGGACAAAGATGACTGTATGACAGCAAAAACAACTACATATAATACTAATCCTATAGACTTGCATCAAACTTAGCTTACATTTTGAAGCATTCAAGTAACATCGTCCAAGGGAACACATCTAGCATTATATATTGCTAAAAACATACAAGTAACATCATCCGATTTAGAATTTCTCACATCTAAATTTTCAAAATTCAACCCAATAATTAGGAATTCACTATCTAAAGCTCCACAACCAAACCCCAATTCCAACAACAGATTGCAAAGGAAACAAATAGGCAGAGATTTAAATTCAAAGAACGATGCATTTACCTCACCGCATCACAAGAAATGACCTTGAAGCCCGGTATATCCCACTTCTAAGTGAATACCTGATTTCAGCATGATCCATCCCGTCGATCGAAGTTCTTCTCCCTAATTAATTGTAGGACAGTGAGAATAGTCATGAGCTCCGCACACAGAGCGGTAACTAATCCAATCTGAGATTTGAAGGAGAGCAGAAAATCACCCGTAGGAGTCCTCAAAATTCCACCACAACCTGCATCTCCTGGATTACCCTTACATGCACCTTCGACATTGAATTTCACCCATCCCGTCGGCTGTGGCTCCCAGCAGGACCGCTAGTCATTAGTGAACGTAGAAGCTGAGGACAACCTGTTTCTCCTGATGTTAGTGACAACGACAAAGTTCAACGCAGTTGTGCACACCAAACTGTGCAAACGAAGAGCATCATCAGTAGCTACTTCAAAAACAATATGATTCCGTTGTTCCCATACTAACACCTAAGAGGGAAGTTCTTCCATCAATTGCGAGAGATTTACTGCCTCCCCTGTTGAATTGATGAGTAAATACAATATGAGTTCATGTGAGAACATGGGTGGAGAAGAATGGGACAAATGTTGAGTGCAGTTTTAATGAGATCAAAGCAGTTTAGTGCAGATTTGGGTGAAAACGTGGGTGGAATCAACAGTAATTGAACAGAAAAAGTAACCGCATTTGGAAGAAGCGGTTCCACAGGGAACGTGAAGGTAGATAGTGGAGCATTGGGAACACATGGCATCAAACTGGAGTGCCAAATGTCAATAATGTAGAAGGCCAAGTGGTGCAAAATTTTATACAGACTTGCCTACAACTTTAATTATATAGGGTAGATATGAACTCACAATTCAACAACAAATATATCTTAAATCAACACAATAGTAATTCTAAGCTTAAAATGATCCGAAAGTTTCACCTAATGTACTTCCAAAAGAAACAAAAATTTGAACCTTAGTTAAAAAGAACTGAAATCAGACGCAAAAGATGATGCAAGAGAAATTTTTACCTTGTAAGTTTGTCGAAAAGATGATACATGACAAATTATGCTCTTCTACCCATCCCTAAACAATTGCATAAGAATAGAAGATCTGCATGTAATACAAATTGATAATTTCTGTTAAGTATTCAACAATAAAAACATTCAAAAACAGATACACAATAACAAATGACCTAATCCAATTAATTGACACATCTCTTTTACCTTCAATTTCAAGTTCACACTAAAAGGGAAGGATTGAAATACAGAGATATACTCACTTGATATGGATTCTTCTAAAGCGTCTAGAGACAGCATTCTATGCACCTCAATCTACCCAACGATAGTGATATAGAAATATAAGAAACCAATTGCATAACCATGATCTCATCATCTGTTTGGATTCCCTTAATAATGTATTAAAATGTATTTTCTTGCAATAAATTGATGATTAATGCAATTTAATATGAGATAATGTATTTTAATGCATTCTCTAAGGGAAATCCAAACAGACCCAAAGTGAGAAGAAACTGAGATTTTTTTTCCTAGTTTCTTACTTCTTTAACCTTCTTGTCTTGCACGAAAACATAATCAATCTCGGCGTGGTCTATGATGTAATTTATAGCACTAGGGCATGTACCCACAACAACAGAATCAATAAATTTGACATGTAAAAAAGTTTTTACAGATTAATCACAAAGGAGTTATACCTAGTGTCATAAAGAGGCACACAAATCAAACTATGAGCTGCACAAACCTCCATTGCAACAATCCATTGAGGGCAATTGGGGCCATAAATTACAATCCTAGCACCCTGTAAAGTTACAAAATTGACATAGTGAATGTAACTAAAATCTGATTGATTTATAAGGTAAGTTGTAACAAAATCTTCATAGACTTGTTTGTATGGTTTCCACACATATGAACCAAACTATAATGCACAAATTGAGGCAACTGTTATTTTGTACCAGCAAGATTTGTAATAGCATTTGAAATAGCAAGGGCAGTGCAAACACCCTTCCCTCCTCCAGACATGTCCTCTCCAAGCAACAGCTTTGCAAATCTTTCCTTCATCAACTCTACCTCTACAAATGGATACAACCAATGCAAGAAAACAAAAATCCACAGACAGTTAACAATGGATAAGCGATAATTTTCAAGAAAATTTCATAACCCTAATTCTCAAATCGTACATGATTTCACCCTACACAGATGCACACATCTCTCAAATCGTGTGCCCCCCCAAATAAAAATTTAATAACCCTAATTCTCAAATCGTACATGATTTCACACCCGATTACCTCGATGACGTTCATCAACCTCTCATCAGATTCACCCTACACCAACCGCGTCGTCAGCGTCCAACTCCACCCTCCCGTCGGCCACCCTTCAAAATGAAGCTAAAAACTTGGAGGATGTAGAGATAAAAAGCAAGGAAATGGAGAAAGTGAAGAAGAAAATAGAAGAGACGTGGGAGAAAACTTAACTGAAAGGAAATTAGGGCTTCTTGTCTCCGTTAATTCTTTTGGCTTTCGTCTTCTTCGTAGCGGTGATTCGAAGTAACAGAAGGGGGAAATCGAGCGAAAAGCTGGGGTAGACGGAAGTCGTGAGCGAAGGCGGCGACAGTTCGCCGATCTCGGAGGCGGAAAGGATGACGCCGATGAGCTCGGGAAGACGGAGCTCGGCGAAGACGGAGGAGATCGATGAAGTCGGAGCTCGGGACGAACGAATTGAAGACGAAGAGGAGGATACGAAGAGGAAAATGAAGGCGCGTGCAACTGTTTTTTTTTTAATTAGGGTTGAGCTTATAGAGGCGGGCCTAACATGCCCGCCTCTATAAGTATTACGACTCGGCCGAGTCGGCAGAGACTCGGCCGAGTAATGGTCTAATAGAGGTGGGTCTTACATGCCCGCCTCTATTGGACATACTTGTTGAGGCAGACTTTAAGAGGCCTGCCTCAACAAGCTTTAATTGAGGCGGGCTACTTGGCCCGCCTCAATTAGTTAGCATTAGAAGCGGGCCTTACCCTGGCCCGCCTCTAATACTTTAGCGGAAAATGTTTTTTTGGATACTTGTTGAGGCGTATATTAATTTGCTCGCCTCAAAAGATGTTTTTGAGGCGTATAAATTAATTATCCGCCTCAAAAACCAAAAAAAGTGATTGCCTAAGTCGTTGTTGAGGCGTTTTAAACTATGTACGCCTCTAAAAGGGAGCCTCAAAAAGTGTTTTTTCCACTAGTGTTATACTATCCATAAAGATTATATATATTGCTATCCATGTTCCTAATAATATAACCTACTTTCGATTCACCATATTTATTTTTTGACCCGTCAAAATTTAATTTTAAATGATCTCTTGCCGGTTTAGACCAAGAAATATGTTTAGTCTTGTTTCCCTTATTGATTCCCTTGTTTTCTATTTCAATATTTTGATAGCTTTTATATGAATGTACAATAGGATCGCAACTGGGAAGATCTTGTGTTGCGTTTCGAAAAATTATCGCATTCTTGTAGTTCCAGATATGCCACTAGGCAAAACTCGCTAGTTCGAAGTTAGGGTTGGCTCCTCTGTTATAAGATCGATTATCAATAAAATTATCACCTATTGTTATAGTATTTATAATTTCATTAAGTATTTTTCCGGTTTCTCTTAGGATCCTGTTAGTGTATGAGCACTTAAAGAAGATATGGTTTGTATCTTCATTCGAGACTTTACAAAGGATGCATTGTGCTGGGACTCTATTATAATATCTATTAAGTCATTCTTTGGTTGGTAGGGAGTCAGAGCATGCTTTCTAGAGGAAAAAGTAGATCTTAGGAGAGATGTCTAATTGCCAGATCCATTCAATTTACTTTTTATATTTTCTATTACTATGTGTTTGGAGTGACAACTGATCTTCAAAGTTATGGATCAGAATCTGAACTTCTTTTATTGTCTCTACTATGTGTATCGACACTAAATTTGAGAGTCTAATCTCATTCCATTCCTTATTTTCCGAGATAAGATGAGATACTTTCAACGAAGGGTTAGTTGTTGTCATAATTTGGTTTATACTAGTGTTGTAGACCCATCTGTCATTCCAAAAATCTATTGATTTATCATTGCCCAGTTGCCATCTTAATTATTTTTAGAACTCCGGTCTAAGACTAAGCAATCTAGAGAACTACCATGAGAAGTTCCTAGGGTTTATTTCAAAAATATTGCCTTCCTTTATGCATTTTTCCTTTATGATTCGTACCCATGCATTATTTGGTTTTGTGATTATTTTCCATAGTAATTTCATCTGTAAAGATTTGTTGTTTACTTCCGCTGTACGGAAACCTAGTCCTCCATTCCTTTTAGGGGTGCATATTCGATCTCAACTAATGAGGGGGTGATATCCTGTTGTGTCCATTTTGTTCCAGACAAAATCCTTATTTATTTTATCTATCTCTTCTAGAATTCCTTTGGGAGCTAAAAACTTTGTATAAGGAAATTTACTTTTGAGATGAGATTTGTTTGGATTAGGACACTCCGGCCTGCTTGAGACATGGAAAGTGGTATTGTTAACACGCCCACGAAGAATAGGGATGCCGATATTTTTTTTCTCCAAGTTCCTAGTTATTGAGACTTCTAATATTCCTGCTAAATTAGTCGATAATTGTGGCGATGCATTTGACGAAAACTGGACTGAGCTTTTTATAAAGTTGATTATTAGTCCTATTTTTTCTGAAACGTACTGCGGAAAGTTCTTGATGTACATTATAGATGTAGCATTAGCCTCTACAAAGATTATATTATCATCAGCAAAAGTCAAAAAAGGGATGGGAGTTCAATTTCTGACTAACTTGATTCCAATCTTAGGGTTTGGTTTCTCCGATTCAGCAGATATAGTTCTAGCCAGGAATTCCATTGCTAGGACGAAGATGTATGGTGTCATTGGGTCTCCTTGTCTAATGCCACAAGAGAGTGTCTATATGTACTAAGGTTCATTGTTGACAACTAATAAGAAGGAAGTTGTTGTGATACATGCGATAATGAGTTTGACAAATCTTTCATCTAAACCAAAGTATAACAGAATTTGTTCAATGAAATCCCATCGAATTTTGTTGTAGGCTTTTTCTAGATCTAATTTCACGGCCATCCAACTTTGCTTCCCTGATTTTTTTCTTATAAAATGAGTGGAAAATTTCATGTGATATTAGTATATTGTTCTGGATTAGTCTGCCTTCCACAAATGCACCTTGAAGAGGATAGTTTAAGCGGGGAAGCAGAGGTTTTAGTTTATTTGCTAAGATTTTAGTGATAATTTTGTACGTTGTATTACATAAACTAATGGGTCTGAAGTGGTTGATGCTCAAGGGAGTGTCTACCTTTGGTATAAGTGCAATACATACATGATTTGCTTATTTTATTATATTTCCATAGTGGAAAAACGCTCTTGTTGCATTTATGACTGATCTATCAACAATGTTCCAATATTTTTTATAGAAATCAGTAGGAAAGTCATCCGATCCTGGGGTTTTGTCTATATTCATGTCATTTATGGCTTGTTTTATCTCTATAGTTGTTGGCAGTTTTACTAGCTTACTGTTATCGTCTTCTGTAATTTTTTGTTGTATTATGTGTAAGGGTTGCAAAGTACTTACGATATTGGTGACAAACCTAGCCCCCATTTCCTTTGAGATTTCATTTTGATATCGATAGGATAAAAAATCAGTAATCCATCTTTATTTTGGGATTTAGTAATAGATTGTTTTGCTCAAATTTTTGCTATTGTCTTATAGTATTTTATGTTACGGCATGCTAATTTTATACGAGTAGTTTTTGCTCGTTGTTTCCAATATTTGTGTTGAAACTTTAGAATACATTGATGTTTATTTGTTAATATTTTAAGTTGATTTATTGCTTTATTGCTTTATTGCAAGTTGGTGATTACATTAGTTGCCTTTGTACTTCTTCTAGTTTTGTTTCTGATATTTGCAACTGTTTAAAGTTATAACTAAGAGTTTCTTTTGCCGATGTCTTTGAACATTTTTTCAATAGGTTCAATTTACTTTATAATTTAAACATATATGATCCGTGAAATTTATATTTCCATATCTTTTGTACTAGTTTTTCGTAGTCCTTAAAATGTGTCCATGCATTTTCGAATCTAAAAAGGTGTGTTTGTTCTTTTTTGCAGTTTTCCAAGAGTGAACGTAATTAGGCAATGGTCAGATGTTGTGAATGGATGGTATTTTATGATTAGGTCAGGGGCAATGTCTAAAATGTCTGAATTCATTACGACTCTATCTAGATTTTCATATAGTGTGTTGACCCCACATGTATTTTTCCGCCAAGTGAAGGGAAAGCCACACATTCCGCTGTTTATAAATCCTAAATTATTTCTAAATTTAGTTAGCCTTCTAAATCTGAATAGACTGATAATTGCACCTCCTAGTTTCTCCATGTCATTTTCTAGTTCATTTAGGTCACCTACAAGAATAATTGGCAATCCAAATTGTTCTATTTCTTGTTCAAGCTGGGACAAGAAGTCATGTTTATTTTCTTCTCTTGATAGTGCATAGACAAAAATGCATAATAATGGATTTGTGTCATGATCATATTTATAAATAGCCATATTATCATAGCTTTTTAGAAAGTATAAATTCTTTGTATCTTGGTTATGATTCCAAAGGATCCATAATCCCCCTCTAGTGTCAATGTGAAAAGGATCTCTTGGAATCCAAGCTTTCGAATTGGGTGATCTGTAGAAATTACATTACATTTGGTTTTTGCAAGAACTAGGATATTTAAATTATTTGCTTTCTTGATATATTTGATATCTTCCCAAAAGCATGCGCGTCTAATCCCTCTAGCGTTCTAGTATCCTATTACTCGATCAACTAGTTGATCAAGAAAAACCTCTACATTTAGATGGTTAATCTTGTACGATTTCAAAAAAAATTAATTGTAATATTAATGGATAAAAAACAATAAACCAAGCAAGGACTCAACGATCTAGTGTCACAAATTCCTATAGTCTAACCTTAATTACTTTTAAGGAAATGAATGTAATCCTAATACAACAAGTAAACAACTCAACCCTAACAACAAGTATTAACATCAAACTCTTAGAACAAAGATCCAAGTTTCCACCTTTGCTTCTCTCTCTTTTCTTCAAAAAACTCTTGGAATCGGTAACCGAACGAAAACACTAGACTCGATCCAAATATAGATTCTAGAAGAGATCTCAACTTATCTCTATTTTGGTTAAAACATACCAACATTAAATATTGTGTTTCCATCTTATGTTATTACCATAAATATATATTTTTTCTAAAGTATCTCAAAAGATAATTTTCCTAACATAACGTACTCCTAACCATATATATCCTAAAATAAAGCGTTGGATCCCAAGTTTTCATAAAGATCTTGTTCTCATATTTAATTAGACTTTCCATTAAGTCACAACTGTCATATCTCTCGTTTGACAATTCCTCTCCTTTGTTGTTCCTTGGCTTCGCAAACTTCACAACACAATCGTTCCTCCACTTCTGTGTTTTCACTCTTTGTTGACTCGATCTTTCTTTTACTTCTTTGTTTTGCCTCTTTCGTTTCCATTCTTCCATAGCACACTCTTTCATCATGAAATACACGGGAACAAACAAACCATATAATCTATGGTGTTTTTCATAATCAAACTTAGAGCGAACAATCTTGTTCCAACAACTTCCCCTTTTTGATCATGACAAATCCATCAAAATGGTTCATAAAATAGATAAGTCATCCACATCAAATATAGTCAATCAACATTAGTCAATATACACAGTTCAATATTCACATTGTTTCTCCTTAGTTAGATATCTCAAAGTCTTACTTCAAGTAGAAAAAATATTCTCCCTTAGCAAAAACATCGCTAAAAAGTTAATTCAAAGTATGGAACACGATTGTCAAATGCGTTGAGTTGAGCACATCTCAAAATTTTACAACCGTCCTCCTTCAGGTGCCATCGGATAATTGAAATTTAAGAAAATATAGCACATATAGTCAAATAATTAGCATCAAAAGATTATTTCATTAGATAGATAATAAAATAATTACATAAGCACGTATGTCACATTGAAAAAAGAAATGAAAAACATAAGAAACAAAGAGCAAAAGACATATAAAACATAAGAACAAAAAGACAAATAAGCGGTTAGAGAACAAAGAGAGGTTTCCACTATGGTTTTCGGATCTGGGTGTTACCATGGATTTGAGATGAGCTTATAAGGATCGAGATGCTATCTATGTTAATAAGAGATTTTCCTTTTCAAGGTTCAAGTAAGGACAAAGAACTTTGAAGTTAAGCGTGTTAGGCGGAAAAAGTACCAGGATGAGTGACCTCATGTGAAGTCTTCGAGTTGGCATGTGTAGACGCTTCTAAGACCTCGGGTCTTAAAATTTTTATCACAGTCGACTCTAGGTTACGAGTGGGCTTGGTCAGGTGGACAGTCACTCGACCTAGAGGGCGGTCTTTGGGCCTTGACGAGGTCGTCAAGGGGTTTAACAGGAGGAGTTTGTAACACCTCGGACTTGAGATTGATTTATGAGGATTGGGGTGCTACTCATGTGAACAAGAGTGCTTCTTTTTTAGGGTTCAAGTGAGGATAAAGAACTCTGAAGTTAAGTGTACTAGAGAGGGAGTCATACTAGGATGGGTGACCTCGTGGGAAGTCCTCGAGTTGGTATGGACTGACGCTTCAAAGGCATCGGGTCATACACCGGATCCTTGCCCTCATCCTTGTTCAATGGGAATTCCATGAGCATATTAGCTTTGTCATTCAGCTTGATCAACCCTCCAAAATACTCTAATTCACAGTCCCACATTCGAATAAGTTTCAACATTTACCTCCTTGGGAATGGTCGTCTTCAGCGTTGATCCCTTCATATCCCTTTGATAACACATTTGTGCTAATTTTATTCATGTCAAGTGGAGTACCAAGTGTTTCATCCAGATAACGCTTGTACAACTTTTCCTTCTTTTATATCTTCTTCTGTAGCCCTGTATATTGAAACGAGTGAAGCTTTCCTGCATACTTTCCCATGTGTTTGTAACACCCCAATAATAATGATGTGACCTTGGGTCCCATCATGACCAAGAGCTTGCGGACCATAGCTAGAGCACTTCAAGAGAACCAAGAGAGCCAAGATGAACAAGGTGACTTGAGCCAAGTGTTCAAGACGGGCCAAGTGAAGCCGTGGACCAAGATGATGAGCTTCCACCTGGTTCCATCACAAGGGCCCAAGCCAAACAACTTCAAATGGAGATAAAGAAGGGACTCACAAGCCTTGAAGCTCCAAGTCAAGCGCCACTTGAGCCGGTCACACTCATCATGGCTCGTCCAAGAGATTGATCTATGTTCTAAAAACAATCTGGATTCTTCCTTGCATTTCATGACATTTCTAGACTAGATTTAATTGTTATTTTCAGGTTTTAAGTTAATTCCAAAGTCAGGTTAGTGTGTCTAGAGTAGTGGGTCTAGAGTTAGTTTCTTTTCCATGTGTTTCCTTAGCAGCTATATATTGCTGCCTTGTTAGTTTTAGAAGGCACGTTTTTTTAAGCAAAATAAAAAAGACTATCAAGAAGCTCTCTTTTCTATCCTGAATTTTCAGAATAACTATCCCTTGTCCGTGTGTAATATCGAACAACAATCGATCTTCTTCTTTTGGTGTGTCATATCCCTTAGGTGTTGATCAAATTGCTCTTCTTCGGGTGGTGCGTACTATCCACTGAAAGGAGTTCACTTATCCAAAAACTTCATCCCAGATCCATCTCCATTCAACTTCCCCTTTCACGTCCTCCATCCAAAACACTTTTCTCGTTGAACTCCTTCTCAAAACTCTCAGCGACCTCTCAGTAATCAACACAAATTTAAATTCCTTGGTCTGATTGCGTTCAAAATTTGAGGACATCATCTAGACGTCAAGATCCAACTTTGGATATTGGAATCACCCAATTCGGAGCTCAGACCAGAGAAAACGAGCTAGTTGAAGGTAGGACGGATTTCTAGAAGTTTGCTGTCGAACTCCTTGGAGGTCTAGGGGCTTTACCTTGCACTGTGGACTTCACGATGCTTGAAACTTATCACGTGAAATTAGAGCTACATAAGGTATTGCTCGAAACCTTGGTTTAAGATGATAGATAATTCAGTTCTGCAAGCTTAGATTTCGTGCCAATTGAATCTGAACTGTTTGCACTTGTTTTTTCTTGAATTTAGTTGCGTCTTTTCCTTGTTGTTGTGTCTGGTTTGAGTTGAATTTTTGGTCTGCATTGTGTGTGTCGAGAGGTTGAAGACAAAGTTGGATAACTGATTTGCACATCTCCTAAAAATCAGCTAACAATTCAGTCAATAATTCAACCCCACATCCAGAATCTTTCTGTTATTTTCCCAGTAGTTGTCCACAATTTTGAATTTTCTTTTCATTATTTTCTGCATTATTCCATGTTGAACATGTTGATTACTTGTGCATAAACTGAAATCTACAACGTTTAAGTAATGGGAAAGGCTCCTTATTCAAATTAGTAATTCTTGTTGCATTTTATTTTTGTAATTGAGCATTTATAGTCACAAAAAAAAGATCAAAGAAAAAGTGATTGAAATCATAAGCTCAATCAAAGAAAAGAAAAGTGGTTGAGTCAGAAATACCCGGCCAAGAAACAAAAGGGAAGGCCAAAGAAAAAGTGAATCAACATAGAAAACGAGTAGGGCAATTGCCTAAGTTTTTCAGTTGTACTTTGCTTTGTACTTCAAGTGTTATCGTTGCAAGTGCAAGAGAGCTTAGTAGCTTCTTTGACGTTGTTGATCTGGTTGAATGCACAAGTAACTCGGGTTCATTTGTGGAATGTGCTACTTTGTTGTTCTTTTACTTTGTTTGAGTCTAGGACCCTAAGCCTACTCTGTATAGGTGAGCTTGCTTGGCTGAATATCTTAACTTTTAAATCGAAGTTGAAAGCTCTTACTAGCTAATGGTCCATTGACAAGCTTAAGTTTCTATGGTCCTTGTGATTGGTTTTGCTTCAACTACTAACCTTGCAAGGAGAGTACATGGAGATGTCTAGCTTGGGCAGAATGTCACAAATGGATTATCTTTACTTTCGGGCTTATGGTGTGTAACTCCCAAACTCACACGAGCACCTACAAGGAATTTTGTGGCCAATGTCAAGGAGCTAGAGAGCCTATCAATAGGCCCATAGCGCCACAAAATGTTCTAAGACACCCACCTCCAAGGGATCACATTAGAGAAATGAATCTCCCTCCACTTAGGCGGCAACAACAAACTCCAAGGAACATGCCACCAAGGAGGTCCTCTTATGGAGACAATGGCTATGACTATAGCTATATAGAAGAAGAATGATGTCCCGCCCCGACAAGGTATCAAACCATCCCTTCTTTTGAGCCTTATTGTATTTCTTCTAACCCTTCGTGTGCAGACCAAGGGAGTCTATGACTCACCTAACATATCTTCTAGCATGTCCAAGGGCAGAGAAAGAGTGAGCCCACAACTCCGGGTTAGAGCACGTGACATCGTGTGTGTCATGTGTGAAGGGAGAGGCCACTTGGCCAAAATTTGTCCAAACCAATACTACACTTACAAGAATAAGGATCCTTTGAGAGTGAAGCTTTGGTTGTTACTAGTGAGGGAGAGGGGGACAAAAGTGCAATGAAAGCTAGCCACCCTCATATAGAATTAAGCAGCATTGAAGAGCCACCTAATGGGATTGATGTCGAGGAAGTTCAAATTCAAAAATTCTATCAAGAACCATGTGGAAGAAGTGGATGCCAAACCAGTCCAAGAACATCCTCAAATGGCTGAACCAAGTGCCGTTACAAAGCCAATGCAAATGGTCAAGCCTCCTATCTTTGAAGGAGAAACCAAGAAAAAATCATGTCAATGTCTTTTGCCTATGTCCGTTGAGGAGGAGAAAGAACTAATAAAAGAGGTTGAAGTGGTGGAACCATTTCCTATGAGAAGCAGGCAGCTTCTTGCCATCAAGCGTAGTTCCCTCAACTCGTGGGCTACCCCATGGTTGGTTGCTACCCCCAAGGTCCCCTCATGTTCTCCATTTCAACACAATGAATGGGAAAACACAATCAATATAGTCATAGAAACTATTTCCAAGGAAAAAAGAGGAGTTCACCAACCTCTTAACTACTTTCATTTGTGCCCAAGCTCGTTATATTTTTATTCTTCATCTAGGGTGCTTGATTTAAGTCTTCTTGAGGTGTTAGCTAATTCTGTCTATGATATTGTCACTTCGTAGCCCCTTATTGGCGATGACATGATTAGACTTAAGAAAGGGAGTTTCTTCTTTGTCTCCACCTTGACTTTGAACCTCTTAAAGGAGGAAGTCCCAAAAGCAACCTTTTTGAAGTTTAAGAGGGGCACCGCTGCAAGTGAGTTTATCACTCAAAGGAACCTCATGCGGAATCTAGGGGAGTGCCATTCTCTTCCTACTCCTTAACGTCATTAAGTGATGTTGTGCATGATTATAAGAATGCAACTATGGATAGAACATTTTCTATATTGGCAAGCAATTTTACATCTAGGACTATGTTCTCTTTCTTGCATTAAGTACCATGTCTCAAATCATGTCCAAGAAGTTGCATCTAGTTCATTTTCTTACCTTCATGTCTAAGTATTCTATTAGTTTAAACTGTTTTATCTTGAGGCATATGCTTAGGCAAAAGAAGGGTAGTGGCATAACATGTGCATGCATCCTTGCAAATCATATAGAACTTAGAAATTTTGTGCTTACATTCTTAAATTTTCTTGGTAGAGTTCGAGAGCCTCATTTTACTGATTTTTTTGTAGGGCACTTGAATTCGAGGTCGAATTCTCCTCAAGAAGGGGAAGATGATGTGACCCTGGGTCCTATCATGACCAAGAGCTTGCGGACCAGAGCTAGAACACTCCAAGAAAACCAAGAAAGTCAAGAGGACCAAGGTGACTTGAGTGATGGCTCAAGTGTTCAAGACGGGCCAAGTGAAGCCGTGGACCAAGATGATGAGCTTCCACCTAGTTCCATCACAAGGGCCTGAGCCAAACAACTTTAAATGGAGCCAAAGAAGGGAATCACAAGCCTTGAAGCTCCAAGTCAAGCGCCACTTGAGCCGGTCACACTCATCATGATGAGAATCAAACCTCCTAGCCAAGGTTTTTCTTCCCGGAAAGCTAGATCGTGGCCAAGCTATAACTTCTCCTTCCTTCTTGAGCTTGCTAGACCTCCAATGGTGCTTGGGAGAGACTCACGACCAGGTGGGGAAGAGATGAACCGATGGCTGTCGAGGGGGAAGTGTGACTGGCGGCGGAAGAGGTGTGGAGGCCGGCCCTTGCTAGGGCCGGTCGGCGGCGTGTGCCTAGATAGCCAAGGGAACCTCTCTTGGAGGTTCCTTGGCTGGATGGAGTGTGGATCTACCGATTTGAGTGATTTGCTTTAAGAGAAAATGAGATTGAGAGGGAGAGGAGAAGAGAGTTAGAAGCTTGAGTTGAAAGAACTAAGTGGAGGCCTTAGGGGAGTTGTCCTCTAACCCAAGGCAATGGCCACTTCTCTATTCTTCAACTAATGAGCAAGGAAGCCAACAAAAGGCTTAAAATGTCTAGGGTTTTTGGATGGACTAGGAGCCATTTGCAAATGGGTCCACACGTCCCACAATAGAATGATAAATGCATGATTAATTAACAAAAGGGGAAAGGGGATAAAAGCCATAACGGCTTGGATATAGACGTGCGCATAAATGCCTTGGAATCGAAGCATGGTCGATGCTTGAGTGTCGTGGCATTGATGCGCCAGCATCTTAGTGGTCAAGGCCTTGACTCCTTGTTGATGGGTGTTTGGCACTCATCACTCTCCCCTTTTTGAGGGAGAATTATCCTCAATTCGATCGCGCAATCCGGGGGCATAAGTGGGAAGAGGGTTGCCAATATGAATGCGGTGTAGGCCTCGGGAAGCGTCGCCATAGAAGCAACATCAACCAACCACTTGATCACTTGGTAGGCGTCTTGGCCGTATGGGCGAGGCTTAGAGCGACGCCGGGCTGTAATCCGTGCGAATGGTAGAGGCATGTGTGCCGATGAACTAGAATAAACAAACTCAACAAGCCATGGAAAAGTTAGCCACCGGTGCGGTGGGGCCCTAAGGATGGCTCTAAGAAAGGCCTCGGGGTGGAGAGGACGACGAGTGTCAAGGATAATGCGCATCCCAAATTTCAGCCACCAAATGCCCCAAAAATGACTCACTAATGTAGGATCCCAAGCCATGACAAGAGCGCGATGGAATCCATAAAAAGTTACCCCGGTGTCAAGTGGTAGGAGAGCTAGCTCGGTAGTAGGGTACGGGGGTGGATAAGGAAGGCCAAGAGCTATCCTAGGTGGGTTCTTTCCCAACACACAAATGGGATCCCTTCCCTTCTTAAACATGTGCAATCCAGTTAGAAAGACCATAGTTAGGTCTTCCCAAGGGGTGGGAGAGATAGATGCGGGTGTGTAAGGGCCGAGAGGGTGGAACCTAGGCAAACAAGGGGCTAGTGTAGGTTCGAAGGCATAATCCTCGAAAGTTGCCATGGAAGTAGTGTTCCCAAAATCTGTACGGTGCTCAGTGGCATCCTCAATCAACAACTTCCTAAAGGAGGCTCTAAGGGCACAAAGCTCACCCTCTCGGATAAGGAAAACATCATCCCAAGAATGTCCCACAAAGTCACCCAAAGTGGCACACATCGGTAATAGAGGACTAAGGAGGGTCTCGGGGTCATGTGAGGACAAAGAAATGGAAGTCAACAAAGTGTAAGCATGACAAGGATAGGGGGGCACAGACCTCAGAGACAAGATGTTAGCAATCTTGTCTCGGTCCTTCTTGTTCGGGCTAAGGGGTGCATGTAACTTCAAGAGGGCAAGAGCTTCATGATGGCCATGGGGTGAGAGCGCCTTGAGTTATGAGTGGAGGGGGTGTCGGCCCCCTTGGTAGCTTGGCAATGGAGACGCCGCAAGCGGCAATGCACGGCAAAAGGGAGGCGCCAATGTGGGACAAAGGCGCCTGGTATAAGGCGCCGACGGGAGGATGCGGCGGCGGGCCACAAGGAGGCAGCGTTCACAACGCCCTTGTAGGGCAGCCGGTGGATGGTGTGCCGGTTGTGGGCTGGACGGCGCCGACACGGTGGCGGGTGCCGACCCGGGGGTGAGCGCGCCGAAAGGTGGCGGGTTGCGGGTGGCCGTGCACTCACCCTTGCCTTTGTGGTGGGGCGCTAAGGGCTTGTGTGCTTCAAGGGCCTTGAGCCGATTTCTCTCAACTTGATCTTCAAGAACCTCACCTGGGGACATAGGCAAGAGAGTGATCCGCTTCCCATCATGGACAAACACAAAGGTATTGAGGAAGCCATCATGGATCACTCGCCGGTCAAATTGCCATGGCCTTCTTAGCAAAATGTGAGTGGCATCCATAGAAATAACATCACACAAGATTTGATCAACGTAGGAACCAATAGATAATGCAATGTGGCATTACCTAGTTACCACATCACTTTTACCGTCGGCGAGTCCGTGGGGGCTATAAGGATTAGGGTGAGCCATGGTGGGGAGACGGAGATGCTTGACCACACGCTCATTCGCAAAGTTAGCACATGACCCGCCATCGATGATCACACTAATGGAGGTGGTACCCATGATGCATCTAGTGTGAAAGAGGCTCCCTCGTTGGTCCTTTGTGTCACCTTCTTGGACCGAGAGCACACGGCGAGTCACCAAGCTCAACGGGGTGGCGGTGCCATGCGCAAGGGGGGCGCAATCATAGTCCTCATAAATAGCCTCCGTGGTGGTTTCATGCTCGTTTTCCAGGGACCTCATCTTCATCATCAAAGGACTCATAGCCACCATTGGAAGTGAGCAAGACCCGCTTGTTGTTGGGGCAATCCTTGATGAGATGACCAAGGCCGTCACACTTGAAGCAAGATTTGTCACGGGCACGCTCGGGAGGTGCCGGGGCGCGCGCGTTGTGGTCTGGGCCTCGGGGTGGAGCGGTGAGGCGAGTGGCTGCAATGGGCGCAGCCGTGGCTTCGGCAGGGCTGGGCACGGCTGCGGGGCGGCTACGGTGGCCGGCTGCGGGCCAAATGAAGAGCTAAGTGTGGTGGCATACCTTGGCGGTTGCGAACGGGCCCAAGCGGCCTGCTTCTTCTGTTGGAGTTGGTTGTAGATCTCCATGGCCGTGTGAGTGAGGGCATTGATGTCCCGGATGGGGAGGAGGATCAAAGGCTCTCGAATCTCAACGTCAAGACCGCGTAGGAACATGGTGCAGAGAAAGGCAGAAGTGGTAGACACGCCGGCCTTGTGGATGAGCTCCTCGAGCTCGGTAAAGAATTCAAGCGGCGTGCGGGTGCTTTGGCAGGCAAGGGCAATTTGGAGGCGCATGTGTTCAAGGTAGTCCTCCGGCACATACCGCTTGGTCATGACATGGACAAGTTGGTTCCATGCCACAAGCGGGGGTAAGCGGTGCCGCTCTCTCTCGGTGGTGAAGCGGAACCACCATGCACGGGCATTGCCGATTAAGTGAAGCGTGGAAATCTCAACCTTGTCATGATCTTCATATCGGCAATGTTAGAGAACGTACTCCGTGGCTTGCTTCCAATCGAGAAACTTGGCCGCATCATACTCGCCCTCAAATGGCTCAATGCGGACCTTGACCTCCCGACGTTGGCCAAAGTGTTGTGGAGGGTCAACGGGGTCACACCGCTCATGGTGTGGGCGAGAAGCGTGGTCACGGCCGCCAGAAATTTTCCGGTGGCGGCGGCAACCAATGTGGGTCGCGGCGGGCAAGTGGGCGGCGTCGGCGGCCTCAGGCACGGCTAGGATCCCGTGGAAGGAAGTCTGCCAAGGGATCTTCCTCAAAGGGGTCGTGGGAAACCTCATCAAACTCATCATCCTCCTCATGGACACCAAAGGCTTCATATTCGTCATCGAAGTGCTCAAAGTTTCCATAGCCATACCGGGCATTCGGCAAGTCATCGGCGGCGGGGTCCCGGGCGGCGCGCGGAAATGAGGCACCATGCACGGGGGCTGCGGAGTTGTGACGATGCCGGCCCGGCAGCGGCCGAGCATCCTGATTGCCGCGGGATTCAATGCGCGCTGGCGGATTGTCGTAGTAGGAGGGCTCCCGGGGTGACGGTAGTCTCTCGGCAAAGGCCCGGGCATCGGAGGGTGGGGAAGGGTGCATGGGACCCTGGCCCCAGTCACACGTCGTGTGATCAAGGGGGGCTTCAACGGGGCCGCGGGAAGAGGTGCCGGTGATGATCGGCGACGAGTGGGGCGGTGCCGCATGCGGGTCAACGGTCGGAGAGGCGGCGGAGATAGTGGCTCGGCCGAGCTCAAGGGCTGCCACATGAGCGTCACTTGCCTCCTTCTCTTGGCACAGCCGAGCCAATTCAGCGAGGACGACGCGCAAGGTTGCGGATGTGGCTTCCTCACGGCGGGCGGCGGCCTCCGTTGCTTGGCGCTCCTCGGCAAGCTGAGCCGCAAATGACTCAAGGGAGAGGGTGGGCGAGGAGCTCCGAGAAATCCTATTGCCGGCATCCAAGTGATCTTCCATTAGGGACTCACCTACAAGAGGCACAAAGCAAACCAAGTAACACGTTCAAAGAAACCAAGGAAATAACTTAATGAAAGAAGGAAAGGAACTAAGCCTAAGACAACCACACAAGCAAAAGGAGGAAGGCTCAAACAAGAAGGTAAGGTGGATAAATGCAAGTGAGTTGAGAATTTGAAAGGGGCCAAAGCACTTTCAATCCAATCCAAATTGTATTATGTAAGCGAAGGAGTATAAGCCAACCTTGGAACTTAGGATGATGAGTTAAATCAAGAGAGCAATTCGGCCCCCTATGGGTCCAAGGAGAGTTGGAGTGTAGTGGCAACAGACTAGAGGAACATGGAGGGATGGGCTTAGGGGACCAAGATGTTGTAGGCCAACCGACAAGACAAGAAGAACAAGGGCTAACGACCCACTCCTCTTTGCTTTGTTTATTTTTTTTGATTTTTTGCTTCTGTTTTTTTTTTTATATTTGGGCCTTTTTGCCTTTTCTTTGTCTCTTGACATTCCTTAGGCTCTTTTTAATGCAATGGGAGTGGTGGCCGAAATTACAAGGTGAAAATTGAATGAAACAGGTGTGGGGCCACAACAAATAATGTTGGAAGATGAAGAGTGGTGGCAACAAGGGTAGTGTTTTTTTTTGACTTGCGAAGTCCCTTTTTTTTGGGGGGGGGGGGGGGGGGGGGGACAAGAAGAAATGGAAGGTGCCTTCTTGCCACTAATATTTCTAGCACTACTTGGAGGCCCACAAAGGAAGCTTCCTAGATTTCTTCCCCCCAAGGTCTAGGTTGTCTTTTACCCAATTAGGTTAAATAAGCTAAAAAGCAAAAGAGGGAAAAGTGGGTGTGGTTCCTTCCAAATGGGCAAGTCACATGCAAGTGGGTGGGAATTGAAATTGGAAACAAGCAACACACATGGCTGGCTGGGGTAAAGGTGGGGCGGCAAGAGGGGTGGTGGTGGGTGGTGGCATGGTGGTAGGGGTGACGGCACGGTGGCCGGCGGTGGTGGTGGGCGGCGGCGGTGACTTTTTTGTAGTTTTTGAGGTTGGGTTTGGGAGGGCTAAACAAGGAACTAAAATAAACACACATTCATCATGCAAACAAAAAAAAAATCATACTAACAAGCAAAAAACTAAACAAGGCAACCGAACTCAACAACAAGAAGGAGCAAGAAAAATTTTAAGCTAGCAAGAGAAGAAATGAGCATAAACACATGGTCACCATGGAAACAAGAAATGCACTCATCCAAGCTAAGAAAATGAACATAAAAACTGAATTTGAAAGAGGAGAAAGGGGACTTAGCTTGGTCTTTCGCTCTTGATACCAAATGATGAGAATCAAACCTCCTAGCCAAGGTTTTTCTTCTCGGAAAGCTAGATCGTGGCCAAGCTAGAACTTCTCCTTCCTTATTGAGCTTGCTAGACCTCCAATGGTTCTTGGGAGAGACTCACGGCCAGGTGAGGAAGAGATGAACCGAGGACTGTCGAGGGGGAAGTGTGACTGGCGGCATAAGAGGTGTGGAGGCCGGCCCTTGCTAGGGCCGGTCGTCGGCACGTGCCTAGATGGCCAAGGGAACCTATCTTGGAGGTTCCTTGGCTGGAGGGAGTGTGGATCTACCGATTTGAGTGATTTGCTTTGAGAGAAAATGAGATTGAGAAGGAGAGGAGAAGAGAGTTGGAGCTTGAGTTGAAAGAACCAGGTGGAGGCCTTAGGGGAGTTGTCCTCTAACCCAAGGCAATGGCCACTTCTATATTCTTCAAGGAAGCCAACAAAAGGCTTAAATAGTCTAGGGTTTTTGGGTGGACTAGGAGCCATTTGCAAATGGGTCCACACATCCCACAATAGAAAGATAAAGGCATGATTAATTAACAAAAGGGGAAAGGGGATAAAAGCCATAACGGCATGGATATAGACGTGCACATAAATGCCTTGGAATCGAAGCATGGTCGATGCTTGAGTGTCGTGGCATTGATGCGCCGACATCTTGGTGGTCAAGGCCTTGACTCCTTGTTGATGGGTGTTTGGCACTCATCACATCATGGCTCGTCCAAGAGATTGATCTATGTTCTAAAAACAATCTGAATTCTTCCTTGCATTTCATGACATTTCTAGACTATATTTAATTGTTATTTTTAGGTTTTAAGTTAATTTCGAAGTCAGGTTAGTGGGTCTAGAGTAGTGGGTCTAGAGTTAGTTTCTTTTCCATGGGTTTTCCTTAGCAGCTATATATTGTTGCCTTGTAGTTTTAGAAGGCATGTTTTTTTTAAGCAAAAATAAAAAAGACTATCAAGAAGCTCTCTTTTCTGTCCTCAATTTTTAAAAAAAAAACTATCCCTTGTTCGTGTGTAATATCAAACAACAATCGATCTTCTTCTTTGGGTGTGTCATATCCCTTAGGTGTTGATCAAATTGCTCCTCTTTGGGTGGTGCGTACTATCCACTCAAAGGAGTTCACTTATCCAACAACTTCACCCCAGATCCATCTCCATTCAACTTCCCCTTTCACGTCCTCCATCCAAAACACTTTTCTCGTTGAACTCCTTCCTGGAACTCTCAGCGACCTCTCAGTAATCAACACAACTTTCTATTCCTTGATCCGATTGTGCTCAAATTTTGAGGACATCATCTAGACGTCCAGATCTAACTTTAGGTATTGGATCCACCCAATTCGAAGATCCGATTAGAAAGAACGAGCCAGTTGAAGGTAGGACGGATTTTTGGAAGTTTGCTATCGAATTCCTTAGAGGTCTAGGGGGCTTTACCTTGCACTGTAGACTTCACGATCCTTGAAATTTATCACATAAGATTGCTTTATGTGCATTGAAGTTCCCATGTGAAAAATAGCTCTTCCGTAGGTACAAGTAAGGAAAAAGAACTCTAAAGTTAAGCGTGATAGGGTGAGAGTAGTACCACGATGGGTGACCTTATGTGAAGTCTTCGTATTGGCATGGGATGATGCTTCTAAGGTCTTAGGCCTTACAAAGTGTATTAGAGTCGACTCTATGTTACGAGTATGCTTGGTCCGATGGACGATTAGTTGACCAAGAGGGCAGTCTTTGGTCCTTGACTTGTACATCAAGGGGAGTTTATAAGGATTAAAGTGTACCCATGTCAACAAGAGCTCTTCCTTTTCATGGTTCTAGTGAGGACAAAGAACTCTGAACTTAACCGTGCTAAGACGAGAGTAGTACTAGGATTGGTGACCTCTTGAAAGTCCTTGTATTGGCATGGTATGATGCTTCTAAGGCATCAAGTTGGGCCTTACAATGTTGTATTATCAACTTGGGCAAATCCAGTTGTTCCTTCCTCAGAACTTCTCAAGCATGATCATATCATGATGGTGTGCTACTCTTGCCTTGGCACCACCACCTTTGTGATGTACTGGTGTGCTGGCCTCCTAACCAAACTGAGATCGTTGGTCAAGTAGCCACCTTGGGGCATTTGCCCAAACACTTGATGATGTGATCCTTTTCTTTTTGTAAGGGGCTCAAGGTGTGCGGTTCACCAAATTCTTCATAATGAACACTCAACAACTCTACAATGGTAGAATTTGAGACAAAGATCATCTCAGATCCAATCTCTGTTGTTTCCAATGGAAGGGATATCTTTGTACCGCTGATGTTCTTGGAACTCCCTAAAAAGCTCCGAGTTTACAATGACTTTTTCTGTTCATAACTATTCCTACCCTTGGAGTCAAATGAGGTCTCAAAGCTCCTCAAATTGATGGTCTTTGAGGAACTCTTGAATATGGGTGAAGGCGACCTCGTGTATTGGGTACATTAGAGGGTGCATACCTCAGAGTAGGCCTTCGATGTGGTATGTACAGCCATACCACCGACTTGAGGTTGTGACATTTGTACAGATATGGACTTCCAATATGTGATTTGCTTTTGCCAATATCCATAGTGTGTGTGGTCAAGGTTACAATTAAGCTAACCTTGTGTGTGTGTGTGTGTGGTGGTTAAGGTTGCAATGAAGCTAACCTTGTGTATGTGTTAAAAAAATTCAACGATGCTGACCTTGTGTGTGTGAACGTGCACTCATTGTCATTTATGTAATGATATATGTGTTTGTATTTAATGTTCTTTATGATGTGATACATGTGTTGATACATGAAGTGATCTTAACTATATTATTCTTAATATGGATAAGTGTTTTGAATATAATTGCTAAACAATTGTCTCCTATGCCCTTTTTGGTTGTAACATATGGTATTTCTTATATAGAAGTTGTGACTAATATATGAGGGTATGCTTAGAGCAATAAATAGGAACATGTGTGTCTTTGATGTATATAAGGGGGCAAAAATGTGTACTATGGATTTAAATTGGGATGTGCAGAGTTATGATTATAATTGTGTTAAGTATGAATTGTTTGATGTTTGTTGGGTCGTTTGAGTTCTTTTTAACTCAATGATATTGGTGATATTCTATACTCGAGGGATATAGATTATGTTGTGATGTTTCTTTGAAAGTTTGAGTTTCTAACTTGATGATATTTTATATTCAGGGAATACAGATTAAGTTGTGAGGTTGGTTGAGTTCTTGACTAGATATAATTTTTGGATGTAGATTATGAAGTGGAAATTCTAAGTTGAGGTTATTTAATGAACTTAGATGTAAAAGTAAGATTTAAGATCGAGGAAGTGCATGATAATATGCGAGTTTTATGATCAAGGAATAAACATCTTGGTATAGGATACAATTTACCTTATTGATCTTGGGATAATTAAGTTGCATCAATTGATTGAGAGGACATGTGATATTTAAAGGTACCTAGTACAATGATTTGGGAAGTAGGAGATGAATCGACCATACTACATTTTGGTATTAAGCTATATCGAAATCGATATGGTTGAAGTAGATAATCTTTGATGAGGTGTTAGATGTGTTGCGAGTTAGTGTGTGTGTCCATCTCTTTGTACTCATTATTAGTTATTACTTATGATTATGCATCTTTCTTATAAACGATATGTTTCAATGAACCTATAACCAGGTACATTTTTTATGAGTAGACCAACTGACCCCAGTGAGGGCTATCTACTTGTTGTAACATGTAATTCTTTACAAATATCATTAACGTGAGATCACTCAAGGTGAAGATGATGCATGGATACCAGGATACCATGTTACTACACATGAATGCTTAATTGAAATTTGGAGATTTACTATTGGAAAGGTTGAATCCTATGCATTAAAGTTTTAATAAGTCTCTCGCTATACTTAATTCGTGTATGTCTGTTAAAACTAAATCTCCACACTTTAAAAGCAGAGTTTATTTAAGAAGTTGTTATTTAAAAAGGATTCCGCTACTTAATTATTTGTATGATTTTATTACATGTTTTACAAGGTCACAGGCGTGTGACACTTTCGACATAAGTCGGGGGTTTTAGAAGGATTGGAGCAGTTTGGCCAAAGTGGAGGCAAAGCGTGGTTGTGTTTTGAAGATCACGATGATGGTCGATATGATAGCTTAGCAACGCATCAATGATGGAAAGGCCAACATGAGGAAAATGATACATATGTTGATGCCATGTAGGGCGGCAGTAAAAATGTAACATATTGTCATGCCACGTAAGTCATGTGTAGAATATAATAGAAAGATGTATACTCCCTATAATGAATAAAAGAAGTAGTGCCATTGATCGAAATTATCGCCTTGTTCCTGCATCTTCTGATTAAGATACCATATTGTACCATTTAAGCCAAATAACTTCTTTTATGATTAGAATATTGCATCAATGATAAGTTCCAATATCTATATGCCAAGGGCTTTACCATAGACACATCAAAGGCATGAGTCCCGCATGGGACAAAGCTTTTTTTTTGATGAAACGATTACCTTCAAAGACACAAAGAATAAAAAGAACCCTTTTAATTGAAAGGAAAAATGCACAAGATGTGTTACCCATGGTAATTGTAGTTGCTTCAAATAAGAACGAAGAAGATCGTAACGTCTATGTTGACGGAGACGATAATAGCGCGATGATGTCGATTGGAGATCTAGAAGCTAGCAATGCCGTCATCGTAGCAAAGTCGATGAAGAAGTAAGTGGTCGAGATGATTGCGATAATGAAGATAATAGTGACCATAGAGGTCGTGTCAACGGGAATGCAGATGAACACATGGATCATGTCGTGGGGACATAAGTGATCGTAAAGGTCGTGTCAACGAGGACGTAGATGATGGCAGGGATCACGTAGCGGGGACGTAAGTGACCATGGAGGTCACGTCTACGGGGAAGCAAATGATTGAATGGTTCACGTCACAGGGACGTAAGTGATCGTAGAGGTTGCATCAACGGGGACACAGATGATCACAAGCATCATGTCGCAGAGATGTAAGTGACCATAGAGGTCGGGTCAACATGGACGCAAATAGTGTTACGATAAAGCTCACAGAAAAATAACGTCGGTATAGCTAAAGAGTATGATGTAGTTTGATTAGGCGTTGCCTTAGGGGTGAAGTGTAATAGCAAGATAGTGAAACTAGTTGTTTTTCTTTTATTAAATGATCTTAATTTCAATAAGTAACACGCATGAACAGAAATAGATTAGAAATACTACTTATTAAGATGTGTCGCATTCTAGCTTCGGAAGATAGGCACATCGGCTGGTGTGGCAAGCTCGTAGGTGCCTTGACCGACTACCTTGGTGATTTGATAAGGGCCTTCCCAAGTCGGTTCCAGCTTCCCAACTCGTCAACAGTATCCAAAATGAATCTCATGAGCGACGTGTTCCTTTTCTTCGATGAGTAGACGATAACGAGCTGTAGGATTTGAAATTCGACGAGCAAGAAAAGGGAGAAAAGTGTTTTACCTGTTGCGGTTTTTAGAGTCTTGCGATTTGATCAAAGAATGGACGCAACTCGTCTGTCCATAAGCCCTTTGCATTTTTAGTCTTTTCATCAGGTTTTTGATGATAACATTATTGCTGGACTCGGCCTGACTGTTAGCCTGTCGGTATCGAGGTGTCGACATGACCAGCTTGATGCCTAACTCTTGACAAAACACATAGATCTGGTTGTTGATGAATTGTGATCTGTTGTCACAAACGATGGTGTCGGGGATGCCAAATCTGAATAGGATGTTCCTTCTAATGAAGGAGATCACATGTGTGTCTTTGATTTCCTTGAACACCTCTGCTTCGATCTACTTAGAGAAGTGCTCCATCAAAGCAAGCATGAAAACGCGTTCTGATGCGTGAGGATCGGGATGCAGCCTTCGGTGCGAGGGAGTGTGAAGAGCCAAAGGAAATGGCTAGACAACACCAAACCGGCAAGGAACCTTGGCGCCGGCGAGATAGATTTTGAGGGTAACTTTGGGCGCTCCTTAGGTCGATTCTTTGGGAGATCTTGGAGTGAACCAGAAGAGGATTGGGTGGAGAGATCGGTCTCAAGTCGAGAGGAGATGGACTTGCAAGAGTCGGATATGACACACCTCTTCTTGCAAGAACTAGTGAAGGATTTGCCTTGGATATTACGCACCAAAGGAGATCCTTGCACGGAGGTTGATACCACTCACAACCTGTATTTTGTAGCTACTAAAAGAGGGAATCAAACACAAAAATTCTGCAGAAAACCATTGATGAAAACGAGAGAAAAACAAAGGGTTTGTTCGAGTTTAAGCATCCCTAAACAAGGGCCGGCTACAACCTATTTATACCCAAACATTTAATGCTGGAATTCAACCATAAAATATTCAAGACTAAGGTAGAAAATGTCATGAAGACCAACACAAAAATCGGCAATAAATGCCCCTTCAAAACAAGCCCAACACGGCTAAGGAATCCTTGCGCCTAAGCCCGATTGTTGCACCAAGGCACACATGGCCTTCTCTTCCATTTGGCTTGGTGCTCCCATGGCCATCAGGCCAGCCTGGAGTCCTTCTTGCAATGCTCGAGCCCGAGCTCGAGTGATCCGTCCCGGAAAGACCCGAGCGCCGGCCTCCCTTGTGCCAACAATAGGTGTGCCTTGGTGCAACAATCGAGTGATCCGTCCCGGAAAGACCCGAGCGCCGGCCTCCTTGCTTCAACTCCAGTTTCACAGGCATTCTTGTGCCCAACATCTCCTAGAGGACCAGTGGAGTCATCCCCCAAAAGATGGCTCGAAGAGTTGTGAGAATTGCCATGCCAATTTCCATGCCCTAGCTCAGATGCACTAGGCGCGGCGGCGACGGTGCTTGAGTCACCATAGCTTGAATGGCTTGAGTCTTGCTCGAGATGCGACGTAGTTACATCATCCTCCCCTTCTTGAAAAGGATTCGCCCACGAATCTTGATCCTGAAATTCATCATCATTGTCAAGAAAGAACGGTGCAAGGTCGGATACGTTGAATACCTCATGAACGCCATAGCTTGGTGGTAACTCGATCTTGTATGCATTATCATTGATTCGCTCCAAAACCTGAAAAGGACCATCACCCCTTGGCTTGAGTTTGGAGTTCCGAAGTGACGGAAAACGCTTCTTCCTCAAGTGCACCCATACGAGGTCGCCGGGCTAAAAAATGACCTCCTTACGCCCCTTGTTAGCTTGACGCACGTATTGCATTGTGCGCCTCTCCAATTGAAGGCGTGTATCCTCGTGAAGCTTCTTGATCCTAGCAGCATGATCAAGTCCTTCACGGGTCTCTCGGTCCTTAGTTGCATAAGGCATCAAGTCAAGTGGTGTAATGGGGTTGCGCCCATAAACCACCTCAAAAGGAGTCTTCTTGGTGGCCGAATGCACCGAGCGGTTGTATGCAAATTCTATGAAGGCTAGGCACTCTTCCCACCTGTACAAGTTAGTAGACAAAAGAGAGCGCAAAAGAGAACCAAGGGTACGATTCACTACCTCGGTTTGTCCATCCGTTTGTGGATGACAAGTGGTGGAGAAGAGCAACTTTGTGCCCAACTTAGCCCAAAGCGTCTTCCAAAAATAGCTCAGGAATTTGACATCACGATCTGAAATAATTGACCTAGGGACTCCATGCAATCTCACAATATTATCAAAGAAAAGACTAGCTACATGAGATGCATCATCAGTTTTGTGGCATGCGATAAAATGAGCCATTTTCGAGAACCGATCTACCACAACATATATGGAGTCCCTCCCCCTCTTAGATCGAGGTAATCCTAACACAAAATCCATGGAAATGTCTTCCCAAGGAACTTGTGGAATAGGAAGGGGAGTGTACAAACCATGCAGTTGTACCCTAGACTTGGCACGCAAATAAGTCACACATGAAGCACAAAATTTCTCAACGGACTTAAGCATGCGTGGCCAATAGAAATGCTCCCTAAGTACATGCAAAGTTTTCATTACCCTAAAGTGTCCCGTGAGACCACCACCGTGGGCCTCTTGCACTAGCAATTGCCGAATAGATCCCTTAGGCACACACAATCTAGGACCCTTAAACAAAAAGCCATCATGCAAATAGAATTGGTCCTTACTTCCCTTAGCTAATCATGCTTGAAAAATATCATGGAAATCAGCATCATCCACATACAATTCACGCATAAAAGCAAATCCAAGCAACTTAGCATCAAGAAGGGAAAGAAGTGCATACCTCCTAGAAAGGGCATCGGAGACAACGTTGTCCTTGCCCTTCTTATGCTTGATGACATAAGGGAAGGATTCAATAAACTCGATCCACTTGGCATGGCGCTTGTTGAGCTTGCTTTGCCCCTTGAGATATTTCAGCGCCTCGTGGTCGGAGTGGATCACAAACTCGCGCGGCAATAGGTAGTGTTGCCACACCTTGAGAAGTCGGACAAGGGCGAGCAATTCTTTGTCATAGGTGGGATACTTCAGTTCAGCCTCACCCAAATTCTCGCTGAAATACGCCACGAGTTTGCCCTCTTGCATATGCACGCCGCCCAAGCCAATGCCCGACGCATCACACTCAATTTCGAACATCTTGTTGAAATCGGGCAAGGCAAGGAGAGGTGCTTGTGTGAGCTTCGCCTTGAGGATGTTGAAGGCGTCTTCTTGAGGTCCCTCCCACCTGAAGGGGACGTTCTTCTTAGTGAGCTCGGTGAGGGGCGAAGCTAAGGTGCTAAAGTCCCTCACAAACCGCCGGTAGAAGCCCGCCAACCCTAGGAAGCTCCTAACTTGCGTCATGGTCGTGGGAGTAGGCCACTCTCGGATGGCTTTGACCTTTTCTTCATCCACCTTTAGCCCATCCTTGCACACCACAAAACCAAGAAACACCACGTGATCCGAGCAAAAATGACATTTCTTAAAGTTAGCAAATAGGCTCTCTTTCCTTAGGACATCTAGCACTTGCCTAAGGTGCTCAATATGCTCTTGCAAGTTATGGTTATACACTAGGATATCATCGAAGTATACCACCACAAACTTGCCAAGAAAGAAGCGGAGGACATGGTTCATCAACCTCATAAAGGTGCTAGGAGCATTGGTTAGACCGAAAGGCATAACCAACCACTCATAGAGCCCATATTTGGTTTTAAACGCCGTCTTCCACTCATCCCCCTCTTTCATCCGGATTTGATGATAGCCACTTTTCAAGTCAATCTTTGTAAAGATACTTGAACCGTGAAGCTCATCGAGCATATCATCAAGCCGCGGAATAGGGTGGCGGTACTTGATGGTTATGTTGTTGATTGCTCGGCAATCAACACACATACGCCATGTACCGTCCTTTTTAGGGACAAGAATTATCGGAACCGCGCAAGGACTGAGGCTCTCACGCACATAGCCCTTGTCGAGGAGCTCTTGCACTTGACATTGAAGCTCCTTGGCCTCCTCGAGGTTGGACCTATAGGCTGGACGGTTCGGTAGTATAGCCCCCGGGACAAAGTCGATCTGATGTTCTATCCCACGAATTGGTGGTAAACTACTTGGCACCTTGTCTTGAAAGAGATCCTCGTAATCCTGCAAAAGACGAGAGATAGGTGAGGGAAGATCATCCAACTCTTGAGAAGACAAATATACATCATGATACAAGAGTAGGAGACAAGTGTTACTTCCCCGGATGGCGTGGACAACTTCCTTAGTCTTGGCCAAAATGAGTTAGTTGGATGTGCCCACGCTACCACCAATGGACAGCTTCTTATTCTTCTTCTCCTCACGGCCTTGGTGCTTTTTCCGCTGCTCCTTGGCCACATGATCAAGCATGATCTCATGAGGAGACAAGGGGTGCAAGGTGACCTTCTTGCCATTCTTGTGGAAGGAGTACTCGTTGGAGACGCCATCATGAATAACGTCCCTATCATATTGCCAGGGCCTTCCAAGAAAAAGGTGACATGCGGTCATCGGGACCACGTCACACTCAACCTCATCCGCATAAGGACCTATGGCAAAAGAAATAACACACCTTTCCCTAACTTGAATAAGAGAGTTAGAATTGAGCCAACACAAAGGGTAAGGCATAGGATGGGGAGAAGTAGGAATGGAGAATCGCTTAACTACCTCCTCATCGATGATGTTACAACAAGATCCCCCATCGATGATTACGCTACATACCTTATCCTTGATGGCGCAATGGGTATGGAAGATGTTTTCCCGTTGACTTGGAGTGGTGGAGCTCTCCGTCATGAACAAGGTTCTTTGGATGACGAAGCACTCACCCACGGCTGCCACCACATGGAGCTCTTCTTCCTCCTCTTGCTCCTCGGGCTCTTCTTCGACTTGCTCAGCCAGTTCCTCTTCAAATTCATAATCACCTTGAGAATTGAGGAGCACCTTCCTTTGATTAGGGCAGTCCCGGGCATAGTGGCCTCGCCCAAGACACTTGAAGCATTTGAAGTCACCCGCTCGGTCCCCATTTTCTTGCTTTGGCCGAGGTGGTGGAGCATCTTTCCTAGGCTGCGTGGATGGCAACTCACGCCTATACTCTTGCTTCCTTGGTAGGTTAGAGGTGGCATTGGGTGTAGAGTAAAGCCACGCCCGAGAGGTGGAGCTCGGTTGCCTCCTTTGAGGTTGGTTCTTGTTGACATGATTCGTGTAGTATAAAACCTCCTCAACACTTGTACCCCGGACGAAATGCTGCATGTTAACAATAGCACGAAGATCAGAATTCAAGCCATTGACAAACTTAGAAATAACATACCCATCGGGAAAGCGGAGGCCGGATTGGAAGATGAGAGTCCGAAGCTCCTTGAAGTACTCATCGGGAGTACGACTTCCTTGGGGCACTTGCTCCAGCTTGGCGTGCACTCTCTCAGTATAGTCCCTTGGCATAAAATGCTCTGAAAGAGCATCCTTGAGCTCTTGCCAAGTCCTAATGGGATCATATCCCATGCGACGCCGCTCCGCCTGTTCCTCTTGCCACCAATGATAGGCGAAGTCGGTGAAGTGAATTGCGGCAATGGCGACCTTCCTAGCATCATCATATCCATAGAACTCGAAGATGGATTCAGTTTTGGCCATCCAATCCAAGCATTCATCCCCGTTGGAAGATCCCGCAAATGATTGCACATGGAGCTTAACACCGTGGTGTTGATCCCTCCCTTGTGGCCTTTCTTCATGGTAGGCCGGGGGAACATAACGTTGGGGAGGCATGGGAGGGAGCAAAGCTGCACGGACTTGAGGTCCCCTCATCACCATTTGTGGAGGGAAAAGGTTGGCGGTGGGCGTAGGGGTAGCTTGAGATCGCCCATAAGAGTCATAGCCTCCAACTCCATAACCTGGAAGGTTAGTGGTACCATTAGCAATATTATTAGGAAATGTAGCAAAATCATTAACCATACCTACCCCCGAGGTCGCTACAAATGGTGGCGCTTCGTACGCCGCATATGCCCCTTGTGACACCAACGGCACCCTCGGTGCATGAGAAGAGGACGCTTTCTCCCGGAATTGCACATGGTCCACATTATTAAGAGCGGACCCAATGACTTCCCTTTGAACTTATGGCACCACATGGGCGTGGCTTGGAGGGCGGTTAACACTCAATTGTTGCAATTGCTCGGCGGTATCCTCATGGTTGCGCTCCAAAGTTTCCAGCCGTGCATTGATCGATAGCAAGGTTTGTTGAATGTCTTGCAAAGTTACATTCCCTCGTGGAGACGTGGCTAACTCCTTCCCGAGTTGGTTATCATCCACCATCCCTAGTCAATTGCAAACAACCAAACACCAAAGCAACAACACAAAACCAAACAAAATGTAGTATACCAAGCCAAACAAAGATAGCCCCAAAACTGTCATAGGACTCAAATCACAACAAGATGCAAGTGAATATAGGTCAAGGCTAGGAAAAGGTTTGGCTAGGCGAACAAGGACTAGCTAGCTTGCCCGGGCCTATGTCTAGGAAGCTACTAAGTACGCACTTGATTTGGAAAACTCTTTCTCACTCATACAAACTGAATTGAGCTCTTATGTTGACTCACTTTTTTCTATGGCCTCTCCTTTTTAGACTGGGTTTTTCTTGAGCACTTTTTCAAGAGCAAACAACAAACTGAATTGGGCTCACTTTTTCTATGGCCTCTCCTTTTTAGACCATTTTTTTCTGAGCAATTTTTTTTATATATATCAAGTCGAGACAAGCAATAGCAAAGTCACAATGAGCATGCAACAAAAATCAACCAAGGCAATCGTTCCCGTATCCTAAACACAAGACTAGGCAAGCATGCTAGTGAAGATTGCATAAAATGCAAGGTCGGTCCAGTGGATACAAGGTTCGGTTTCTTGACTCAAAATGTTCTGTTTTAATGTGTTTAAGGCAGCCAAAAATCAGTCACAAGTGGTACTAAATTCGGGCAAGTGAAAGTTCACAAGGAACCGAAAACAATTAATGCACAAGACCTTTCATCAAATCGCAACTTCAATTCAATTATGGCTGGCATTCAACCTTCATCTTCAACCTTTCCACACTCAAAAATATGCAGAAACGAGCCCAGAAAATTGCAGAAAAATTTCCAAGCTCAAGTCACAAATCGCAAGGAAACACAAGGCCAAACAAGCAATCGGCTAGAACTCACTTGCAACGGTTGTAACTTGAAATTCTAAGCCAGATTTAGGACATACCTCGCGTAGCTCTGATACCACATGATGCGTGAGGATTGGGATGCAGCCTTCGGTGCGAGGGAGTCCACAAGAGCCAAAGGAAATGGCGAGACAACACCAAACCGACAAGGAACCTTGGCGCCGGCGAGAGAGATTTTGAGGGTAACTTTGGGCGCTCCTTAGGTCGATTCTTTGGGCAATCTTGGAGTGAACTAGAAGAGGATTGGGTGGAGAGATCGGTCTCAAGTCGAGAGGATATGGACTTACAAGAGTCGGATATGACACACCTCTTCTTACAAGAACTAGTGAAGGATTTTCCTTGGATATTACGCACCAAAGGAGATCCTTGCACGGAGGTTGATACCACTCACAACCTGTATTTTGTAGCTACTAAAAGAGGGAATCAAACACAGAAATTCTGCAGAAAACCATTGATGAAAACGAGAGAAAAACAAAGGGTTTGTTCGAGTTTAAGCATCCCTAAACAAGGGCCGGCTACAACCTAATTATACCCAAACCTTTAATGCTGTAATTCAGCCATAAAATAGTCAAGACTAAGGTAGAAAATGTCATGAAGACCAACACAAAAATCGGCAATAAATGCCCCTTCAAAACAAGCCCAACACGGCTAAGGAATCCCTGCGCCTAAGCCCGGTTGTTGCACCAAGGCACACATGGCCTTCTCTTCCATTTGGCTTGGTGCTCCCATGGCCATTAGGCCATCCTGGAGTTCTTCTTGCAATGCTTGAGCCCGAGCTCGAGTGATCCGTCCCGGAAAGACCCGAGCGCCGGCCTTCCTTGCGCCAACAATAGGTGTGCGGCACTTCCTTGCTTCAACTCTAGTTTCACAGGCGTTCTTGTGCCCAATATCTCCTAGAGGACCAGTGGAGTCATCCCCCAAAAGATGGCTCGGAGAGTTGTGAGAATTGTCGGGCCAATTTCCATGCCCTAGCTCGGATGCACTAGGCACGGCGGCGACGGTTCTTGAGTCACCATGGCTTGAATGGATTGAGTCTTGCTCGAGATGCGACGTAGTCACATCACGTTGCCCATATGCTACTGGTAGTTTCCCAACAATGTCCATCCCCGACTTCATGAAAGGCCACGGGGACGAGTTGGGATGTAAAGATCCTGATGGTTGATGAGACACTACACCGTGTCTTTGACAAGCTTCGCACTTTCTTGTGTAGTCGATATAGTCTCTCTTTATAGTATGCTAGTAGTATCCTGTTGTGACAGGACAAAACGACAGGTCATCGCCCCAAAAATGATGGCCACATTCTCCATCATGGAGTTCTTACAACGCGTTTTAAACCTCGTCTTCTCTGAGACATCTTAGGTAATATCCTGAAGCTGACCACTTCAGTAGTACGTCTTCCTTAAGAGAAAAGGAAGACGCCTTGGCACGAAGTCGTTGTGCCTTATTCTTGTCGATGGGGTAATTCTCCATTCTTGAGCCAATTATAAAGTGGTGTTATCCAGGATGTAGATTTGTTAGAGTAACTAACCTGTATCGAGAGTGACATCTTGGCCAATTTGTTTATGGTTGGGATTTCCACGTGCAAGAAAGGGATTATTTGATATTCTCTAGGGTCAATGACTATGCCGAGGTTGGTTAACGTGTCAGCTTTCACATTGGCGTCTCTAGGGACTTGGTTGATGTTGAACGTGTCAAAGCATTTGATGATGTCATGGACGACTTCTAAGTAAGCTGTCATCTTTGAATATCGAGCCGCATATTTTTAGTAGAAACCAGAATGAGATGTAAATGAAACCTTACTCGGAAACAATCATAGAGTTGCCTTAAAAACGTTGTTGTGGCATGATATGATGTCCACTACCTTAGAACCAAATTTGCCCTGACCCGCGGTGCAAAGTCAGACAAGGCATTGCCCCCCAAGGATCACACATCACCCACCAATCGCGTGCACTCGCCAAAGGAGGGCAGGAATCACCGGGTATGTTCAGAACCAAAAAGCCGAAATATTAGAGAGAGAGCCATGAAGATGGTCCACTAGTTGCCTGTCTATTATGTGAGTAAGACACTACAAGACGCGAAGACAAGATACTCACTCATGGAGAAACATATGTTAGCCCACATCACCTCGTCCATCAAGCTAAGGCCCTATTCCAAGGCTCATACCATCATAGTCAAAACCAACTATCCCATCAAAAACGTGATGAGCAAGTCGAAGCTATCAGGAAGGATGACGGGTGTGCCACCTCAGCGGTTACGACATACAGTCTGAGACACACACACCAATCAAGTCGTAAGCTTTGGCAGATTTTGTAGCCGATTTCATTCCAACCTACGAAAGCCAGATAACATGAGAATTATTGCATGTCGAGAATCCTACTCCTTCAAGTGGACCTTGTTCACCGACGGCGCCTCCAATCAGAATGACGTATGACAATGAGTTATCCTAAAATCGCCACAAGGGGATAGGATAGCCCAACCTATGCAATGCGAACTCAAAGCAACAATCAACGATGCAGAAAATGAAGTACTCGTGACCGACATCACTGTTGCCAAGAAGATAGGCGTGAAGAACTTGGAAGTAATCTGTGATTTGATGCTAATCATGAACCAAATCAACAGAGCATATACCGTTCAGGACTCAAAGATGACGGGTTATCTAGAAGTCATCCATGATATCATCAAGTCTTTTGATGTTATAGGCTACCGATCACACTCCTCGCGTGTTACATTGTGACGCCATCGGCCAAACCGGTCACACTCCCAACGTGTTACGCCTTGACACCATTAGCTATATCAGTCACACTCCCTGTGAGTTACGTTGTGATGCTATAGGCTGTATTGATCACACTTCCCGTGAGTTAGGTCGTGACGTCATAGGCTAAATCCGTGACACTCCCCTTGAGTTACGTTGTGATGCCATAGGCTAAACCGATCACACTTCCCACGAGTTACACCATGACACCATGAGCTATATCGATCACACTCCATGCAAGTTACACCGTGACACTATTTTTATGACCCTTGATGGTCATCTATTAACATTAAGAAACAAATCCCGTGATCAAACTTGTCTTTATCAAGTCGAATCACGACACAAATCTCGTGATCAGATTGTGCAATGCATAACGAGGCTCTTTACCTTGTGATCTTAGCATCTCAACAACAATGTTTTCTCTATCTTCATTCAATGCCATCATTCTTACCCCATGTATCATGTCTTACGCATCATTTCAAACTATCATGTTTTGATATTGCTATTTCTTAACGAAGTTACTGGAGAGCATCGCACGGGGTAGATATACTTTCTCAACATGTCTATAGTAAGATTCTACTCATATAGACATCATTGCTAATATTTGATTCATATAAAGAAGAACACAAAGGTCAAGCGCTAAAGCAATTGTTATGATCGAACAAGCTGGTTTTATTACTCATTCATGGAAGATATAATTTCCTATATTACTTTGTACATATTTTACACAATATGGAAAGACTACTACGTACATATATTTTCACCCTGAATGGCATCGACGTCTTCGACATCTACATTGCGATCGACTTGGTCATCGTTGATGCATTTTTGAATGCTTGACCTTGATCACCATCAACACCTTCAGGACGTGACTACATCGTGCTCTTCTCCAGCCATGTTGCTCCAAATCTTGATGTACATGCACAGTCAAAGAAAATGGCATACAACATATACGGCAAGCAAGATATGCAAAAAACTACAATATCTTAACCTCGTTCCCATGAACGGGGGAAAATACATTGTTAAACCACCCCAGATGGTGGGCCAGAATGTTCAAACACTGTCCCACTACGGGCAATTGTCACCAACAAGTTTAGAAAATATTCAAGAAATGCTGGAGGGGGTCATGCTTTTTCTCCTCTGCCACGGGGTCCTACTTGTCCTTCACATATGCAGGATCCAGCTTTTCTTTACCTCCGGCGTCCTTGAGCTTTCGATGCATCATACTTGGGAAGATCGATGGAGATGGATACACCTCACGGAATGCATGCCTTCCTTTCAGGAATGGCATCCCAGTCACTATGTATGCTGACAATGACGTCCTCCATAGCTTCAATCCTGACTAGCTAGGAATAGAAGGCTTCAACTTCATCTGGCTCTACCTCCAGCATCTCGCTTTCCTCCGCAACAACCTTCATCTTATCCCTAAGTGGGAACATCTCCTCCTAAAGTTTTCAAATCTTGCCTTGATTAGCCTTGACGCTCTGAGACACCTCAAACTTCTTGGAGGTAGGGGCATCAATTGAGTTTCGATCAATCACAACTTCCTTCTCCGAGACGTCCATCTTCGATGAGAGCTCCCTGTCGTGGTCCTATGCACATAAGGTGGCTTGAAGGCCCTTATAAACAAGACTACAAGAGATAAACGACAACAAGATAAATAAACACACGAGTTAGACACATAAGTCTTACCTGCCATTACATAGCGAGGGTGTATCCAAACACGTCAGTCATGTTGACTCCCGCATAGTGCTCTTTGACCAACGACGACAAGATAGTCTTCATGACTCGTAGAGCCTGCCTCGTAGGGATCGTCGCTGACACATGCTACCTAGGAAGTTCTGATACGCTCGAAGGAGATGACACATTCCCCTTGATTGATTCCTCTTTGTCCACAACAAAAGTGAGCTTGGGCATCTTAGGAATGTCCTTGGGAATCACAACCAACAGAGAAGAAAAAGAACCCTTTCTAAGCAGTTTTCTCTTATTTTCCGCAATTTTGTTTGCCATCTAGGCTTGGAAGCTGTGTACATCGATCAAGACAGTCACGCATCAGATGCAATACCAACGTGTCATAAAAAAGAAGAACATGAGCAAGAAGACTTACATATTTTAGAAGGTGGCATCGCGTCAATTTCCTCAATGATAGACTCGGGAAGTGGGACTTCCACAAACATTCGACGTCTGCATTGCAAGGATCCTTTTGGTAATCACCTTCGACTATGCTCTAGGGTGGATACCTTCCTGATCCACTATGAAACACAAAGGAGTGAGATGTAAGGTTAATCGGCATCGAAGAAATAAAGCAAAGTAAGCACGGAATTACCCTATTTGCGCCACTCATGGCGCATGAAGTCACACTTTCTCCTTAAGAGATTCTTTCTTGACAAAGAAAAAACCATCAGACCAGCCACGATCGTTCTTCATGGTGTCAATCACCAAATCCGGTTTTCTAGATGTAGACTTTAGAGTGACGCGACCTTGTCCACATAGAGCAATGGAGTAGGAGTGGAGAAGGTCATGTATCGTAAAAGCAATATTATGGACAATGATTTATCGGTCTAGGGTAAGCAGAATTCTCCAAGGTTAAGGAAGGATTTAACCAATTCCGATTTCAAGGGAGATCAGGAAGGAGCGTACAAGAAGTGAGAAGGGAAGCCTATGACCTATTTGAAAGGGATACACAAACATGCATATCCACCCGTGGCAATAGTCTATGTAGATGCTTTCACTCCACACCATCATGACGACTTCCTCTGGAAAGCCGACGGTCGTGACAAAAGATTTAGGGTTTACGACGGACGAAGTCCTTTGATAGGGTTTGACATGAATGTGTTGTGGGAAGAAAATAAGACATTTTGTTTTAGGGTTTTGAGGGTCCATTGAAGTGGCAATAGATTTTTCAACCACATGAGAAGATTTTCGAAGGGATTAATTAAGAAGAGAGATTTTGTACGTGTGAGAGTTGCTGAGGCGCAGAAGAATGAAGAAAAAGTCGAGCCTACATTGCTTTAAATGGGAAAAAGGTTGCATTTCAAATTTGAAAAGATTTGATGTGATTGGTGAACTCCGATTTTTGAGGTGGTATAATGAAGACATTTCCCCTGTCAAGACGATTCGCTTGCGAAACTCCTTAGGGGTATTGTTAGGGTCCTAGGATCATGTCCACGTATAAAGCTCAAATGAGTCAAGACATAAAGACGCTGGTCATGATCAACACTATTAAAGGAAGACGATATGGATATGACCATTATGGGTGTCGTGAAGATTAACTGTCAAACAATGTGACAAGAAATATCTTGTTTCCATTTATGAAATGCCCCTATCTTGGAAGATGGTAGAATCTAGCGAGGCTTCTGCGTTAGGAAAGATAACGCTTTAGGGATATGATATTCCTTATCTTATATATGGAATATCCGTTACCTTGTTTAAATATATAATCTTAACTCCAAGCCATGATATTATCTTATTTTTATTGTAAGTCCTATCTCTTCTAGGATTATCATTGGACCTCTATATAAAGAAGGTGCCAACCTCTTGTATTGAAGACAAGCATATGCTTACAACCATATTGTCATACATCAATACAATCTCGATTTATTCTCTCAAAAGCTTATTCTATTTTCATAACATGTAATCCTTGACACCATACGTCACGATATGATATCTTCCCAAAACATTGGACATGTTAAGTACGTTTTTTGTTCTTGAAATGCTTCTTCGTTCTCTCTTGTCCACTCGAATGATTTGTTCTTCTTCAGAATGTCGTAGAACACTCAATTTTTGTCTTATATCTATGATATGAACTTGTTCAGAGAGGCAACTTTGCCTGTCATCTTTTGAACGTCTTTGACGCATCAAGGAGACTACAAGTCGAGGGTGGATTTAATTTGAACGGGGCTAGCTTCGATCCCTTATTGCGTCACCATGTAGCATAAGAATTTGCAGGACGAGGGGGCAAAGAAGAATTGGTAGGGTTCAACTTCATATCATACTTCTCTAGGATCTCGAACGATGTTTTCAGGTGTTCGATGTGGTCGACCATCTTCTTTGATTTGAACATCATGTCGTCGATGTATACCTCCATCGTGTCACCACTCTGGTTCTCGGACATCTTGTTCACTAGCCGTTGGTATGTTGTTCCGAGATTCTTGGTGATGAAGGCGGTGTTCTCTTGATATTTTGGACTCATATGGATTTGGTAATATCCGTTGAAGGCATCCATTAAGGTAAGTGTTTTGGGTGGATTTCATATCAGGATGTGATCCGTTGTGATTATGAAATATAGGGCCAATGAATACACAATTGAGATAAAAGTTAGTTTTTCGTAACAAGCGTATTATATTGATCAATAGTTGGATGTGTTGTCTTACAAAGTTGGATACCCTCCTTATGTAGGGGTCCATGGATAATCCTAGTAGAGACAAAATTACCATAAATACAAAATATTCTATCTACTTGGATATATGATATATGATCTTATATCCCTTAATGTGGAATATTTCCTTAAGCAAGAGCTTGGCGGGTCCAATATCTCTTTTCGGGCAAGACAGTTTTATTTATGGAAACATGATATTTTTGGACGTGTTTCTCGACAGTTGTACCTCAATGTGCTTTGTGACCGTCATCTCTATCATGTCCCTTCCAATGTTGATCTTTGGCAACATTTCATGACGACTAACAGAGATCTACATGGAGGGGATCATAGGACCCTAACAACACCCCAAAGGCATTTGGTAGATTGACCGGTTGCATGTAAGAAACGCCTTGAACATGGCTCCTAGAAAATCGAAGTCCACATTTGAATTTTAAAATCCTTCCAAGATCTTCTGCAAAACCATCACATCAGTCTATTTAAGGCAAGTTTGCCTTTCTCTTTTCACATCTACACATCTTTATCTCTGCAAGTAATGATTCTCCATCTTTGTCATCTATCTTCTCCTTCGTTTCTCATTTGCATCGTTAAGAAACCTTACAATGGCCACCGGAATTCCTAATGTTCCAGGCTCCCAAATATTAGACGACGAGCAACTTCTTTTCCATTCTTCTCATGTCCTCACCCCTCACTGTCAAAGAGCTTCCTCCATCACCGAACCTTGCCCCTTCATTAGGGCAACTGATTTTCCAAAGGACGCGATCATCACTATGACGGACGAACTCGTGTTCTCCGATATATTTTGTAAAGGATAGATTTTGATGTATGAATATTCATTTCGGATCGGACATCTCCTCCCCTTCACGCCTCTAGTATGTTCATTCATTCTTGTTAGTCATGGACCTGAGTGTTGCCCAGATTGTTCCTCAAACATGGAGGATCTCTCTCATTCTTGATCGAATCATGCAAACCCATAATATTCCCTTTATGATCCAAAATCTTTTCTATTCTTACTGTTTGGATTTGTGTGGCCAAGGAAGTATCACATGTAAGTCCAGATCAGGGAAACCTTGCCTAGTGATCCATGAGACCAAGACATGGATCACTAGGCAAGGTTCCTCTTCGTGAAGAAATCATATGTGGGGTCGGATTGTGAATTCATGCGCCATGCTTGGTGCAAGAAGGGTAATTTTTGTTTTGATTTTATTCCACATCCTCATCGTATTTTATCTCTGTTCTCACTCACTCTTATTGGAAGTGGATCTTGAAGCTATCATTGGCTCAAGCATGGCGAGTTACCCACAGAAATGTATGAGGCTCGACGACTTTGTTTGAAGGCGTCATCATTTGTCCTCAAAGACGACATGCTACTCCAGTGGTGGACCATTGGATACTATCTAAGGTGTCTCCGAGAAGACGAAATCCAAAACGTGTTACAATAACTCCAAGATGAAGAATGCGGCAATCATTCTTATGAAAGGAACTTAGCATTGGGCGCCCATACTACACATTATTATTGGCCCACCATGAAGAAATACGCGAGTGATTATGCAAAGAAGTGTGGTGCATGTCAGAGACACAGTCCAATGTCTCATCTACAATCCGAAGGTTTACACCAATTTCCTCACCTTAGCCGTACAATCTTTTTTGCAAGCGTACATCTCATCAATCTTCCTTCATAAATGCATCTGTTGCTCAAGGATATCATCAAATTTAAAGGGGAAATGTTTCCTAACATTTTTCTCCCTTCATCTTTTGGTAAGAACTCTATTTTGTTTGGATAATCTATTCATTTTGTTTAGCGTTGTAGTTTTCTACAAAGGATGGCTGATTCTAACCTAGTTAGTGACCCAATTGTCTTCTCTTCTTCGAATGAAGAAGTTTGTGAACCATTTTTTTTAAACCAACATTTTAGAGGATAAATATTGAAAAGTCGGAACTTTTACTGATGATTATGTCCATAGGTTCATTAGATTTGTAGGCTTCGTTGAAAATGTTACAATAAGGGCTTGTAGGTAGGAGAATTGGGCCGACTTGTATTATGAGGGTTGGATTTTCATGTTTGATTACTCGTATTGAATAGTTCATGATCTCCTACTTTAACCTTTATTGTGTCAATTGTTTTTTGGCGTTTTGACTTTCTCCTGACCGATTAATGCCCTCTATTTGGAAGTTATTCCTTTCCCTGAGTCATTTATCCACAATCCATGACATTGATTTTTTAGTGTAGAACCTTTTGTACTCTTACAAAGTGAGGTGTGTCCCTTTAAAGATTTACGAGGGAAAATGCCTCTTATCCTACGCGTGAACAAACATGATAAACGTTAAGCATAAGAGTATTTCAATGTTAAGAAACCCTTTCCGGGGGTAATAATGGTTACCTCTTGTCTCGCTGAAAAAAAGGAGGTGATTTTTTTCTACCTTGTTCTCCGTTGAATTCAATTCGCTTTTAACGACTTGCTTATGCTTTCTATGATGTAGTTGATTCAGAGACCATGCACCCAAGGAATGAATCTCCGACTATATCCGACTGTCTCTTGTCTCTTTCATCACAAGAAAAGGCGTTCATTGAAATTTTCCCTAACTTCTCTTGTAGAGAAAAAGGAACCAATTTTTCGATGGCTAGTAAGTACTCGTCGCGTCTTTTCATTTTCATATGCTTTCCTCGTACTTATGTTTCCAGTATGTTGTCTTGATAACTAAGTACTCTCTTGATCTAAACATTTTTTTAGACACACAGGCTCCTGGTTCCGATTCGATGTCTGTGGGAGATAAGATTGAAGCGAAAAAGAGGAAATTAGGAGCAGATTTTGAAGAGCATGCACCTGCTTCCAAAATTATCATGAAACCTTCAACCTCAAAGGATCTTCCTACTGTCGTTTCCTAATAGCGCTAATACATATACACATTGTTAGCAATCCGACGAGATTACAAACAATAAATCCGACACAAAGCCAAAACGTTAACATATTGGTTGAAACTCCGAGATGTTATGAGAAAAGACAAAATACGGTAACAAGATTAATGTACACGACATGAATTGTCATTATTCAAACACATGTATGAAAAATGACATTACCACAACAAAGATGATATACACCAAAACGTATGTTACCCATGACTAAGTCTACAAAAAAACTTATACGTAAAACTCTTCTGATATCTTTAGAATGTCAACGCTTCAGCTCCCACTCGAGGATTGTTGTTTCCTACAAAAAAAAACATCATACATGTAAAAAGTGTAGGATAAAGGTAACATGTTAGAAAAATCAAACTCTAAAGCAAAACACATGCTTTCTCCCATGGGCAAGTTCAAAAACATAAAGTATTCTACCATGAAGGATACTCAAAACATCCATCGTCCACTACTGGTGGGAAGTACCACATGATAACATAAAATGAGACAAAAGCGTTCATAAGATAAGCACACGCACGAAGAACCTAAAGGTCATTTCTTGATGTAGGGGAATCATTACTAGGCTTCTCAATATCATCGGAAGCCTTTTTGTTTTTTAGACAGAGGAAGTTTTGGAGGTTCAGGAAACGCCTTTTCAAAAGTAACCCTCTCCTCAATAGCATCCCGAGAAGTGTGCTTGTCAGCCGCCACTTCCTCCATAGCTTGGACCCTTGCTTTCCAGCCACAATACTCCTCTAATTTGTCTAGTTCATGTTATGTTTTCTCTGTTCTTCTTGTGATTCTCAATGATCCTCGAGAATACGAGAACATATCATTCATACACATCCTAAATCTTTCTATAGTGTATGTAACAAGTTTGATCCATATTGTTGAAACTCCACTAGGACGACAATCCTAGACAATCTAGATAATGGAGTTGTTGAAACACGTAACGCTGCCAGATGAAAAATCAGAAGCACAATGATTCAAAATTAAAGAATCAACGTTTGGATTATAAGTAGGTTCCCAATTCAAAACATCAACTATTGGAAAAATTTGAGGTGTGTAGAAGACCATGAAGTACAATGGTCTTGCAAGATTTGCCCGAAGGGGAATACAGACAACATTTTGGGGGTTAAAGTTTCTTTAACAAAGCAAACATATCAGGTTATTACTAGACTGCAATGAGAAGGACGACATTGAGTATACAAAGAAGTGTGACGCCTGCTAGAGACACGCATAAAAAATGCATCACCCCCTGAATTGTTACATCCAATATCATCATTCATCACCTTGGCATTTCATGAAATGGGAATGGATTGGTAGAAAATTGACACCTACTTCAGGACAACACATGTGCCTTTTGTCCATGACAAATTACTTTTCTAAATGGATAAAGGTTGAAGAATTTAAAGAGGTAAAATATTCACATGTTTTTACTTTCATAAAATGTAGCATTCTAAGCAGGTTTGGCATCCTAGCGACTATTATTTGTGATAGTGGGTTGCAACTCATAAGTGACAAGATGACAACATTAAGCCAAGATGGAACATACATTAAGTCACGTCTACTCAAATATACCCACAAGCTAATGGGCATGCTGAGTCAAGTAACATAGTTATCATTAACAACGTAAAAAAGTGATGCAAACAAGTTAAAGGTGGATGGGCATAAGAGCTACCGCTTATCTTGTGCTCAGACTGAATAACACTTAAGAGGAAACCAAACCACACGCCTTTCTCTTTGCTCTATGGTTGTGAAGCCATAACCCCTAGTGAGATCGAAGTGCCAACAACTACTACTTAATATAGGAAGACCAAAACGATGACATCTTAGCCCACGAAATGGACACTGTCGATGAATTAAGGGAAAAGGTCAGTTACATACAGTCTAATATGTTAACAACTTGACAATTACCAAATTTGCGGATCCCATGTAGGAAGTCAAGATGATTTGACTAAATTCACGATCATCCAAAACAGTGCTTGATGTGATTTGAGTCCTCGGATGAGTCCTAGATCACTTATAAGGTCGGATCGTGATCAAGCAAGTCACCACTTCTCGAATCTACTCGGATTCGCCAGGTTTGATGATTGCCATTGGGATGGAAACCACGGATGCTCATAGCCTCGTACGTTAAAGAGATTGTCAGAAGCATGGGTAAGAGAAATGGTTGAACTTGCCAAAAGATTGATCCAACGTGATGGATCAAACAAAAAAAGCAATGTGATGGTTAAGATATTGATAAACAAGGATAATGTGGGACGACTAGGGTTTAACAAGGATGAAAGTTCTCAACTTAAATTAAGCCAATCTATACGTGTTAATGAAAATGAAAGAGTTGGCTTATATATCCAAGAGTACTCGGCCATGGGCCGAGTAGGCTTATTGGGTCAGCGCTCCCTCATTGGCTTCACATACACCTAATGTAGAAACTACTAAAAACGGAAATAGAAAGTACTAAAAATAGTAAGTGTCCAATTAACCTCATAATAAACTATGTATAAAAGTAATACAAATGAGACGTTCCATGGGGGACGCCATAGACGCGGTCGTTATGGACGCGCTAGCGGCACTAGAGGTTGGCCGAGTTCCATCAGCACCAATAAAGATGCACATTGTTAAGCAATCTGATGTAATGGCAAACAATAAAGTCGACACAAAGCCAAAACATTAACATATTGGTTGAAACTCTAAGATGCTATTAGAAACGACAGAATACGGTAACAATCTTAAAAGTACTCGACAAGAATAGTCTTTATTCAAACACATATATAAAAAATGGCATTACCACAACAAGGATGATATATACCAAAACATATATTTCCCATGACTAAGTCTACAAAGTAACTGCTACGTAAGACTCTTTAGATGTCTTTACAATGTCAACGCTTCACCTGTAAAAATTACATCATACATGCAAAAAAGTGTATGATAAAGGTAACATGTTAGCAATATCAATGTATAAGGAAAAACACATGCCTCCTCGCATGAGCAACTTAAAAAAAAATTAGTATTCTACCACGACGGTAATCAAAACATCCATCTTTCACTATTGGCAGGAAGTACCAAATTATAACATAAAATGAAACAAAAGCGATCACAAGATAAGCACATATAGGGAGGATATAGACGTCGTTTCCTGAAGTAGGGGAATCATCAATTAGCTTTTGAATATCCTCGAAAGCCTTGTTCTTCTTAGACTGAGGATGTTTTGGAGTTTGGGGAAACACTTTTTTGAAGGTGCCTTGTTGTCAACAACATTCCAAGAAGTGTGCTCATCAACCGCCACTTCCTCCACATCTTGGACCCTTTCTTTTCATCCATAATACTCCTCTAACTCACCTAGTTGCATTTATTTCATGTATACACGTCTTGATTCCATCTATAGAGAATGTAAAAAGTTTGATCCGTAGTATTTAAACTCCACCAACACGACAATCCTGGAAAATTAAGATTCTGAAAGGTTTGAAACATGGTAGGTTGCCGTATGACAAATCAGATGCGGCAACGCTTCATAATTAAAGCGTCAAAATTTGGCTTAAAAGAAGGCTCCCTATTAAAATAATAAACTATTGTACTACATTTGAGGTGTCTAGAAGACCACGAAGTACAAAGGTCTTGCAAGCTAGATTTTCATGATGGAGAATGTGGACACCATTATGGGGGTTGAAGTCTCTCTACCAACGCAAACAGATCAAGGTACTACTGGCCTACCTTCAAAAAGGACGTGATTGAGTATACAAAAAAGTGTGACGCCTACCATAGACACGCTCCAATCTCACCACCTTGGCCTTTCATGAAATGGGGAATGGACATTGGTAGAAAATTTCCACCTACTTCAGGACAACACGCTTGCCTCTTGGGCATTACATATTACATTTTTAAATGGATCGAGGTTGAAAATTTTAAAGAGCTAAAATAATGACATGTTATCTCTTTTGTAAAACCTTACATTCAAGCAGGTTTGGCATCATAGCGAGTATGGTTTGTGATAGAGGGTCAAAATTCATAAGTGACAATATGACAAAATTCTGCCAAGACGGAACATAAATTTAGTCACGTCCACTCAACGGGTATGCTGAGTCAAGTACCATAGTGATCATTAACAACTTGAAAAATTGATGCTTGCCAGAGACACGCTTCAATGACGCATCATCCCCCTAAATTGTTACATCTAATCTCATCACCTTCGCCTTTCATGAAATGGGGAATATACATTGGTAGAAAATTGCTACATGCTTCAAGACAACACACCTTACCTTTTGGCCATGATAGATTAGTTTTCTAAATTGATCGAGGCTGAAGAATTTAAAGAGGTAAAATATTCACATGTTATCTCTTTCATAAACCTTAACATTCTAAGCAAGTTTGGCATCCTGGTCACCATTATTTGCGATAAAGGGTCACAATTCATATGTGACAACATAAAGCAGTCTGCCAAGATGGAACATACAACTACTCACGTCCACTCAATAGTACGCACAAGCTAACGAGAAGGCTCAGTCAAGTAACAAAGTAATCATTAGTAACTTCAATAAGTAACTCAAAGCAGCTAAAGGTGGATCGGCATACAAGCTACCGCTTATCTTGTGGTTAGACTTAACAACGCCTAGAAGGGCACCATGCCATACGCCTCTCTCTCTGGTCTATGGTTGTGAAGTCGTAACCCTACTAAGATTGACGAGCCAATGACTAGGTACATCTTAATGTCGAAAGATCAAACTAACAACATCTTAGTCCACGACTTGGACATTGTCGATGAACCTAGAGAAATGGCCAGTTGTAAAATGGTTGCGTATCATTAGGTTCTTGCCAAAAGCAACAATAAGAATGTCAAAGCAAGAACATTTAGAGTAGGTAATTGGTCTAATGCAAAGTGCTTCAAAACACAAGGGAGCTGAAAGCGGGGAAGTTGATGCCTAATTTGGAAGGTACATATCAGATTACCAGTATTGTCAGTCAAGGTGTCTACAAATTGGTCGCCGAGGATGGCAAGCCAATCCCAAGTAGATGGAACGTTACTCACCTAAAACAATACCATTTCTCAAACTTACTTCTTTCTTCCATGATATATACCTTGCACTAGTTTAGTCTTTTCATTTCATTATCTTCTTGATTATAGATTACTACGAATTGGTCGCCGAGGATAAAATTAGTAATTTTGATTAACTAAAGTTGTGAAAGGTTAGTATCGGTCACTATTTCATTAAACCATTGTTATTATAACTTATGATTATATTTCCAAATATTAGGATTAGAGTTAGAACAACAAGACCTAAGGTTGGCTCAAATTGGGCGAGCCACTCCTTGTTAAGCGTTCTACCTCTTTTCCTATACTATATCTTGTTATATGATGAATAAGATCAGATTGAGACTCTTGTATAACTTGGTAGATGACAAGTTCATAAGGCCACAAAAGAAGAGGTTTAAGAACGCACCAACAAGAGTTATTAGCTGATTTTTTACGCCCACATGCAATGATTTTTTGCATGCTTATGTTTATTAGTTACCATAGTACTTTCCTTATTTAGATACAAGTTCCATCTTATGTTAAAAGGGTTGAACTTAGTTAGTTTGATTAACTTAAGTTGTGACATGTTAGTATTGATAACTAATTCAATAAACTATAGTTTTTATAAATTAGGAATATATTTCCAAATTTTAGGATTGGAGTTAGCATAAGAGAGCAAGGAACGACAATAGTTGGGAAAGTTACTCCTTGTTTTAACGAAAAGACCTATTTTTCTACATATTGTCTTGTTATATGATGATTAAAAATCAGTTTGGGACTCTTGTTTAACTTGGATGGTGACATGTTCACAAGGCTTCTTTAGTTATATCATGGAAGAGGTTTAAACACACACCAACATGAGTTATTAGTAGAATTTTGACACCCACATGCAAGGATTGTTCGAATGATTATGTTTCTTACTTGCCTTAGTATTTTCCTTATTATATACATGTTCCATCTTAAGTTAAAAGGGATGAAATTACTAAGTTTGATTAACTAAAGTTGTAACATGTTAGTATTGGTCTCAAATCACTATTTCATTAAACTACATTTTTTTATAATTCAGGATTATATTACCAAATTTTAGGATTAGAGTTGGCACAAAAAGACCTAGGGCTGACCCTAATTGGGCGAGACACTCCTTGATTAAGCGTTTTTACCTCTTTTCCTATATATTTTCTTGTTATATGATCAATAAAGTTAGATTGGGACTCTTGTTTACCTTGGCAGATGACATGTTCACAAGGCTTCTTCAGTTCTATCGTGGAATATGTCAAGGACAACCAAAGAGAAAGATTAAGCACACAACAACAAGACTTATTAGCTAATTTATTATGCCCACGTGCAAGGTATGTTTGAATGCTTATGTTTCTAGATTTCCTTAGTACTTTCCTTATTTAGAGATATGTTCCATCGTAAGTGGAAAGGGATGAAATTAGTATGTTTTATTAACTTATGTTGTGACATGTTGGTATTGGTCATTATTTCATTAAACTATAGTGTTAATAATTTATGATTACATTTCCAATTTTTAGGATTAGAGTTAGTACAACGAGACCTATGGCCTACCCTAATTGGGCGAATCACTCCTTGTTTAAGCGTTCTACCTCTTTTCCTGTATTTTATCTTGATATGTGATGAATAAAAGACATAATGTATTTCAAGTGCAAAAAACTAGAATGGCTTACTCGTGGCAAATTGTTACACTACTATCATGAAAGGATGAGTTCAAAAAGAACCTCAGATGGTAAGTAAGAAATGGTAACTCAGCAAACTTCTAGAAAGATATATGGGTAGGAGATATAGTACTAGAACATATTTGTACAACTTCTGAGGAAAATATCCAACTGTCAGAATTCAGAACACCAGAAGGACTTGGGACCACAAAAAACTAGAAAACATCCTTCCACCAATAATACAGTCAACTACTAAAATAAAATACATGCACATTTCCTAGAAGATTGCATTATCTTGAAACAGTCCACCTTGGACGATTATAATGTGAACTCGTTGTTATTTGCCTTAATAAGACTGTCATAGATAACCAAACAAGGTATCAGTGGATATGAAAATCCAATTATCACTAAAAATCAAGATTTTCTTATGAAAATATTGTATTGGCTCCCTGCTCACCACAGAGAAACTAAATAGACAGTATAATCGGGTACCATCACAATGTGGCTTGTGTAGAGAAATGGATGAGGACACAAACCATTTATTCTATAACTATTCATTTACAAAGAGGATCCTAAACCATATGCTCACCAAAATTAGGGATGAGCTTCGGTCTAACATCGGACAAGACCGGACCGATCCGGACTGAACATAAAACCAAATTCGAAAAAAGTGTGAACCGATGACCGGACCGGAAAATATCGGTCCGGTCCGGTCAGTTCCACCTCGGACCGGTTTTGGACATAATTTTATTATTTTAAATAAAAATTATGAAAAATAATCTTTATAAATTTATTTATTACACAGAAATATATAATTAATTTAAAATATATTTATAATATACATATAATTTTAATTATATAAGTATTTTATAAAAAAAAATTTATACAAATACAGTCCGGACCGAACCGGACCGAAATCTTAAAATTCTTGGACCGAAGACCGGACAAGTTTTCATTCGGTCTGGTCCGATCCATACCGAATTGGTCCGGTCTAGTCTAAAAATCCGGTCTAGACCGAATTATGTTCATCCCTAACCAAAATATCTTTGATCCAAACAACATAAGTCTTGACATAACAATTTCAACAAAAATATAAACTTTGTTAGAGGTATCTCGAAAGATTTAGAAATACTAAGCCTCAATTGGCAAAAATATGAAACCATCATAGTACTACTTTGTTCAGAAATGGAACTCGTGATAATAATGTTTTGTAGCTACCTTAACAAACTATAAATGGTTTAAGCATAATGATGAAGAATCCTCACATACAAAAATGGGTAAAAGTATGTTGGAAAAAACCATATATGGACCATATGAAAGTCAATTTATGGATCGGAGAAGGTTGATCAAAGCATCCATTACATGTTCATTTTTCAGAACTAGGAAAAAAATATAATCTCTATGGACAAATGTACAAATCCACAAACCTATGTCCTACAAGCCGAGACTATTGCCTTATGTGCGGGTGTCATAGGTGTAATCACCCTACCTAAATTGCAAGGATATTATTCATTAAATAAAAAAGGTTATGTGTTTAACTTATTCTTTTGATTAACAGAATTTGACAATTTAAATGATAATTTTATCTAAAATTATTTAGGAAATAATTGTAATACAATTGTATTAAAACAAGGTACTTTGATAAATTCCTAAAGAAATCTATTAGGTGTAAAGTCCATCCCTAAAACCGAATTCTATCTTTTCCATCAGATATGGAAGTTATATATTTTGTATCCTTGAACTTTATCCTTTTTCAAAAAATTATGGAAGTGGTAACTTTTATTTGTAATGACATTAAACTAACACCCCAATTATTCCATTATAAACACGCAACTCCTTCCCTTTTCTCGTTGTTGCGCCCTCTCATGCTTCTTCCATCTTCTTGTTCATCACTTATATACACATTCATCAAGCCTTGTTTGACCCTAAGAAAAAACCCTTTTGAGCCATTTAATCCAAAATCTGAACACACCATCATCTTTCTCATGCTCTTGTTAGTTGAACTTGAGTCGAGAACCGTCTTGAATCATCTCCGAATGACATGAATTACCCATGTTGTGCGCAAATAATCAGGGAACCATGCCACTTCAAGGCTGATTTCCCGCCTGAGAAGGACACACCGCCGCTTACAAGCCATCAACTTAGACTCTCCTCAAAGACAGGAATCTAGCTACACCAACTTTGGGACCAATTGTTGTCGTTTGATCCTTGACCGAAACGTTTGAACCAATTCGATCGTGCTCTTTTCTGCGCGTTTTTGTTGCCCCCCCCCCCCCCCCCCCTCGCTGCCACCGTGCACCTCCTCCAATATGGGGCATCATACTAATCATCGTCGATAGCCACGCTAGGGACCACGCCGTTGCAAGGCCGTTCAGCCAGCATATGCATCTTGACGATACTTTGTACGTGATGTTCTAATTGAAGAAGAAAAAGAAACTGTGTCCCACCATGGTTATCGTGACATACATAATGGGCCTAAATGCCCAATCACAACTACTCCTAAATTCAACCCCAACCTGATGTTTAAGTGGTATAATTTCGACTCGTTTTGGTATCGTTATTTTAGCAAGTTAATTGTTAAATTAAACATAAAATAATTTATATTTTAATTTTGTCTGTACATTTGTGGGTCGGGAAATAGTCGAGAAATGGAATGTTGTGGTGCATTCACAGAAGTAAACATTCGAACTAAAACCCAATGTTAGTCATCTTGTCTAAATTCAATGCGGAATCTATTTATGGCAAGTAGTGGTTCGTTCTTGTCATTTCAGTTCGTCATTGACCGACAGTTAATATTGATATTAAATGTTAATCAATTGTTAATTTCTAAAACCTGATTACATTTTTAGGATGCTTGATATTAGTAATTAAAAAATAGATATATAGGGGGCATTTAGGTGAGAACTCTCACACGCGAGAATGATGAGTATCATTCTCGCGCTGACACATGGCAACGCGAGAATGCATATCGGCATATGGAGTACAATTTTTATTGTGAAATGCACATCGAATATGAAAAAAGTATATTTATATCATTTCCAAATGCACATACAAATATCTTCAAATGCACATACTGTTCAAATGCATATCTCGTATAGTTCATTAGAACACATCAAGTTATGCCCAACTGCACATCCCATTAAATCTGAAATCCACATATTGTTATATAAAAATGCACATGAAATTATATACACTTTCACATCCTATAAAATCCAATTGCACATCACATTATAACCACACGCGCATACACAATAACTCCAAAATGCACATATAGTTAAAAATGCACATCTAGCATAATCGAAATGCACATGTAACCCAATTGTGCTTTTGTATTGTACATTATGTGAATTTGGAGAGTATACTATTTGCATAAACGCAAACACAACTTCGCAGCAAAAAAGTATTGATTGAATAATATGTGCATTTGAAGAGTACACTATGTGCATTTGGAGTGTACATTATGTGCATTTGGAGTCTACGTATGTGCATTCTGAAGTTTTAAGACAAATACAAGTTGGACGGGGAAAAAGTCTTAACTGAACTATATGTGCATTTGGATTTTACATGATGTGCATTTGAGTGTACATTGTGTGCACTTAGAGTGTACATTGTGTGCACTTAGAGTGTACACATTGTGCATTTGAATTTATATGATAGTTGAGCGTAAAAAGTCTCGGTTGAACTATATGTGTTATTGTATTGTGAACTATGTGAATTTTGATTGTACATTATGTGCATTTTGAATTTATATGATAGTTTTTCTTCTTTTTTTAAAAAAAAATCATTTACCGTGGTTCATGAAAAATCGTGGTACGTTTTGTTTTTTAAAATATTGCACATACGGACCGCGGTTTTCAAACAACCGCGGTCTGTAATTTTTTTATAGAATGTATAAAGAGACCGCAGTTTGTTATATAACCGTGGTTCGACATTTACACCGCGGTTTCATACAAACGTAATCCTAAAGCCTTACCGCGCTAAGAACAACCACAGATGCAATTACGCAGTCCGAAGTACAAAATAACCGTGGCATGGCCCTATATTTTGTACTGGCTAATAACTCGTGTTGGTGCGTACTTAAACCACTTCTCTGGTGGCCCTAAACATCTTTCATGATACAACTGAAGAAGCCTTGTGAACATGTCATATGCCAAGTTATACAAGAGTCCCAATATAATTTTTATTGATCATATAACAAGAGTCCCAATCTTATTTTTATTCATGATATAACAAGACAATATGTAGGAAAAGAGGTCGTAGGATTAAACAAGGAGTGGCTCGCCCAATTACGCTCGGCCCTAGGTCTCATTGTACTAACTCTAATCCTAATATTTGGAATATAATCCTAAATTACAAAAACTATAGTTTGTTGAAATAGAGACTATTACTAACATGTCACAACTTTGTTTAATCAACCTTACTAATTTTAGTCCTTTTCACATAAGATGGAACATGTATCTAAATAAGGAAAATATTAAGGAAATCAAGAAACATAAGCATGCAAACAACCCTTGCATGTGGGCACAAAAACTCAACTAATAACAAATGTTGGTGCGTGCTTAAACCTCTTCCTTAATGGCCTTAAAAGTCTTCCATGATACAACTAAAGAAGCCTTGTGAGCATGTCATCTTCCAAGTTATACAAGAGTCTGAATCTAATATTTAGTGATCATATAACAAACCATTATGTAGAAAAAGAAGTAGAAGGCTTAAACCAGGAAAGACTCGCCCAATTAGTGTCGTCCATAAGTCTCGTTGTCACAAGCACAAGTAAACATAATAAAGGGTTCCTTTTCTTCTCTGTTGGTCGTAATTCCCAAGGACATTCCTAAGATGCCCAAGGTCACCCCTGTTGTGGAAAAAGAGGAATCAATCAAGGGGAATTTGTCATCTTCTTCGAGCGTATCAGAAATTTTCTTGGGTAGCATGTGTCAGCGACGATCCCTACGAGGCAGGCTCTGCATATCATGCAGACTATCTTGTCGTCGTTGGTCAAAGAGCACTATACGGGAGTCAACATGACTGGCGTGTTTGGATACACCCTCGCTATGTAATGGAAGGTAAGACTTATGTGTCTAACTCGTGTGTTTATTTTTCTTGTTGTCGTTTATCTCTTGTAGTCTTGTTTGGAAGAGCCTTCAAGCCACCTTATGTGCATAGGACCACGTCAGGGAGCTCTCATCGAAGATGGACGTCTCAGAGAAGGAAGTTGTGATTGATCGAAACTCAATTGATGCCCCCACCTCCAAGAAGTTTGACGTGTCTCAGAGCATCAAGGCTAATCAAGGCAAGATTCGAAAACTTTAGGAGGAGATGTTCCGACTTAGGGATAAGATAAAGGTTGTTGTGGAGGAAAGCGAGAAACTGGAGGTAGAGCCAGATGAAGTTGAAGCCTTCTATTCCTGGCTAGTTAGGATTGAAGCTATGGAGGACGTCATCGTCAGCATACATAGTGACTAGGTTGCCATTCCTGAAAGGAAGGCATGCATTCCGTGAGGTGTATCCATCTCCATCGATCTTCCCAAGTATGATGCATCAAAAGCTCAAGGACGCCGGAGGTAAAGAAAAGCTGGATCCTGCATATGTGAAGGACAAGCAGGACCCCGTGGTAGAGGAGACAAAGCATGACCCCCTCCAGCATTTCTTGAATATTTTCTAAACTTGTTGGTGACAGTTTCCCGTAGTGGGACGGTGTTTGAACATTCTGGCCCACCATTCGGGGTGGTTTGACAATGTATTTTCCCCCCGTTCATGGGAACGGGGTTAAGTTATTGTAGTTTTTTGCATATCTTGCTCGCCATATATGTTGTATGCCAGTTTCTTTGACTGTGCATGTACATCAAGATTTGGAGCAACATGGCTGGAGAAGAGCACGACGTAGTCACGTCCTGAAGGTGTTGATGATGATCAAGGTCAAGCATTCAAAAATGCATCAACGATGACCAGGTCGATCGCAATGTAGATGTAGAAGACGCCGATGCCATTCAGGGTGAAAATATATGTACATAGTAGTCTTTCCATATTGTGTAAAATATGTACAAAGTAATATACACTACAAGAAAAGCCATTTTTTGCAATGACTAAAGTCGTTGCAATACATAGCAAGTCGTTGCGATACATAGTTTTTGCAACGACATTTGTCGTTGCAAGGTCGTTGCCCGTAACCCCGTAGTGAAAGGTTTTGGCAACGACAATTTTTGTTGCAAAAAATAGCCTTTTCACAACGACATGGTTTGTTGCAAAATATCTGTCGTTGCAATACATTGACAATATTTTGCAACAACCTTTTCCGTTGCAAAAAAAGGTAACATTTACAACAACTTATGTCATTGCAATACATTGACAATATTTTGCAACAACCTTTTCCGTTGCAAAAAAAAGGTAACATTTACAACAACTTATGTCGTTGCAATACATTGACAATATTTTACAACAACCTTTCCGTTGCAAAAAAAGGTAACATTTACAACAACTTATGTCGTTGCAATACATTGACAATATTTTGAAACAACATTTGCCGTTGCAAAAAAAAGGTATCAATTGGTAGCATAGTTTGTTTTTTGCAACAAACTATGTCGTTGCAATACATAAACTTAAAAAAGGTAATACATTTTTTGTTTTGCAACGACTTGTGGGTGATGTACTAAACAGTTATTTTCCGATGACCTGTTACAACAATTCTTATGACTCATTTCAGTTCATACAACATGTATCCAAGATCATAACAATAATAACTTCGACTATATAACCTTTAGAAATCTGTTCAAAATACAAAATATATCCATAATTATCAAAAAGATGTCTAACATCCAAATTATCATCCCCCAACCTGCATCAAATATCATACGACCTGTATCCAAAATCATTTCATAATAATCCCTTTGACAATATCCAAAAAAGGTCAACCTTCAAAGCTTCGACATCCAAAAAGAAGGCACCAATTGCTTAGTGAAAATTATTCCTAACCTGCATAGTTACAATATCATTATTCAGCTATTATTATCTTCCTACCTTCTTGCTAGACTATGAATAAGGAATATGAGATGAACTATTAAGAAGAAATCTGTGATGAACTAAAAAAAAATTTACCTGTTGGCATAATTACGGAACACCCCTATTTGCAAGTTGCTGCAACATTTCCCGCTTGAAATCTTCCATTGCTTGTTGTTGTTGTGCTTTATATTCTTCTAATTCTTGTTGTTGCTTTTTTTGGCTCTCTTCCAATTCTTGTTGTTGCTTTTTTTGGCTCTCTTCTAGTTCCTTTATCCTTTGGTCTTGTTCCTTTATCTGTTGGTCTTGTTCTTGTATTTTTCCTTGTTGTTGTTCCAAAAGCCTTTGTTGTTCCATCTGGTGCTTTCCTTTGGTATAACCGCGTAAAGCGGTCCCTTTTCCACGAACATACCCAGACCTTGGCTCCAGAACTTGTGTCAATATTTCCTCTTGTGTCATTGAATCACCAACTGTAGCAATTACATTTTTCAAATTTTCCTTCAACAAACTGCAAAAGAAGTTTAGAAACAGACTTATTAAATAATTTCAAACTTCCTGCATTAGAATCTATGAGACATACATGAATTATTTTAGAACGTGTTCCATCAGCCCATTCAAGTTTGTCTTCTTTATTTGTATGTGTGTGCTCAATAAGCCATATCACATCTGCAGAAGGCTTCACGCCGTCGTTCTCTTTTATCTAGTACATCATAAAATAATTATTAATAAATTCACTATAATTAAAATGAATCACAAGTGCAAATATACTTAATTAACTATTAATTAAGTCTTACCATTATATCCTTAACTTCAACAAAGGCTAAATTTCCAGTAGTGTGAACACATCTGTTCTCAGACAATCTGTTTTTGGAGTTCCTTTGGCTTACAATCTATATGATAAATCACGTGGAAGATTAAAATCTATAAGGAACAACCATGAAGCTAGAAAAATGCATGTTATATGAGTAAATACCTTGAATTCATCTGAACCATAATGATTTACACACCATTCCCATTGCACTTGAGGTAAATCGGGTGGAGGATTTTTCAAGCGTTCAAGATCTGTTTTTCCACATTTAGGACTCTTGTAGTAATAATGCAATCGACATTTCCATAGCCTATATAAACGTTGCATTGTATCTAAAACGAAATTATGCATCTTCAAGTTGCAACTGGAATCACTAACTTGAAACTTATCCTGCAAGGCCAAAATAATATAACACATGGTGAGTTCAAGACATCACATCATCAACCAATTTATCCCTAAAAATCGACCACTGTCAATTCCGTTGAAAATTCAGATCTTTCCTTCATCAATCAGGGAGAAAGTTTAACAAAATCAAACTATAGATCATCAGCGAACAGACAGATCAAGACATGATGATTCAAGACCTAATCAATCTGTAAATTTTTCCAAATAAAATAAAGCAGTATGACATATCTTCTTTAGCAGAAACATGATGGCAAGAATCACCCAAAAACAAGAAGATACAATCAATGTACTACATTGCAAATCAGAGAAAATAAACTTTTTATACATTAATTAATGTGGTTATACCTAAATCCAAACAAATAATAGAACAATTTTGCAAATCAAAAGAAAAATAAATAAAAAATACCTGAATCTCCTTCCACATGTTGTCACCTGCAACAGATAAAGCTTCTTTCCAATTCTTAACATTTAATGGAGCTTTGGTCCTCACTACACGACCACAATCATTCACCAAATGTCGTGCATTTTCTCTAATTGCTCGATCGATTTCATCAGGAATCTCAATGGTTAGTTTTGAGCCTTTTCCTTTGATTTTCATATCAACCACAAAACTTTTATACTTCCCTCTACTACCTCTTGCCCTTGTGTTACTTGTAGTTAATAACATGCAATGAATGAAATGTATTATCTTAATTGTTTGTATAACCACAATACAATTTTTAAACTAGTACCAAAAACATTCATTTTACCTTCATTTACACTCGAGTCCCCATTTGTGGTTCTTGCTTGCTCCTCCACGACACGATTGATGTTTACTTCCCTAGGACAAGGAACTACAGCTTCATTCACTTGCAATGACATAGCAACTCTGCTAGCTAGTTTAGTCATCCTCTTTCTTTTACCAAGTATATCTACAACCATATATATACACACATTTATTATTAATAGCTAGAAGAACTACCGAACTCTGTCTATTAAAGCATAGGAACCAATGTGGCAGAATCAGCAGCATATATTCAATGATAATAACATACCTTCAGTCCTCTCATCATTCACAAAACCTTTAGATTGACAATCAATGTCTGGCTCTTCTTGAACTTGCTCTTCTTGAACTTGCTCTTCTTGAACATGCTCTTCTTGAACCTGCTCATCTTGAACTTGATGTAGATTTAGAACATGCTCGAGATTAGTGTGACTCAAAATCGATTGCTTTCTTTGTGCTTCTCTGCATGCTGCTCGTTGTCTTTCTAAATCTATATGAGCATTGCGTAATAACCAAACCATATCAACAACCAGAATCAAAATAAAGCTTAATAAAAACAATGGAATCGAAGCATATATATTATTACTTTTTGTAACAAGTTCAACATCCATGTCAGATGGAACATTTTGCACCCTTTTAGTAAGTGCAAACTTTGCCATCATTGTTCCTGAATTTAGTAAGACCAAAACTCATAGTCAAAGTGCAACATGAAATGTAAATACAATATACATGTTTTGAAGGAAATATAGCTAGATTACAATTAATAATTTACCTTTTCCATACAATGTACCACCATCTTCTGTATTACACCCATTGATTCGAGTAGATCGGATCATATCCTAAAGTCTTCCAGGAGCAATAACACTACGACTGTTGGGTTTCTTTCCTCCTCCTCTTCCAGTCATCTTTACTGCTTTCTCTTCCTCTTCCTTAACAAGCTGAGTAAAAAAACTAGAGAACATAGCATTTGGTTAATATTTTCACATGAGTTGCATAAATAAGAGGCGATTATGAATCAAAAACCGAAAGACAGAAAAATAAACCCAGATAAGTCATACTAATAACACCAAAAGTATAATGTTCATAAAAACAAAGTTATCACATTATAGAATGCAATAATAACATAACACAAAACAATACGATTGTCATTCTTTTCAGACAAATGATTCTTCTTCTTCATCATCAAACTCTTCTTCATCTTCTTCACTTGAGGTCTCAAACTCTTCAATTTCACCATCATTGATGAAGTCATCATCTGTCTTCATTTCCTCAATCAAATTTTTGACCAATTCAACAATTTTAGCTTCGCGTTCGACCACAAAATCATTTGTAGCTAACGATTCAAGGGAGAAGTTAATATCCATGGAATCACTACTTTGCTCTTTAACAATAGCCTCCACCTCAACCTGTTGATATGCATCCATATCCAAAGCTTGTTTATCACTATCATCACTTGGCATATCATAGAAATCCCTTGGCTGAGCCTTTATCATGAATTCCCAATCTTCGTTTCATGGATCTTGTATATAAAATGCTTGCTCCACTTGTGATTCCAGAACATAAACTTCATCTGTCTTTAAAGATCTCATCTTATTCACACTAGTGAACCCATATTCATCTACTTTATACCCTCTACCATGGTGTCCTACATCAAACCATCTACATTTGAAAGCAAGAACACGATTTCCTCCAGGGTAATGAACCTCAAATATATCACTTAAAACACCATAGTATTCCTTATCTGAAGAGTCATCGCCTCTAACCATCACTCCAAAATTTTGAGTTTTTCTATTTTTCTGAGCGATCACGGGTGTGAAACCTATAACCATTTACAATGTATCCAGTATAACGCCTCACAACTCTTGAAGGACCACAAACTAGATTATACAAATCATTATCAACACATCCCTTTTCATGCATTTTGTGTACCTGTGAAAATAAGGTTTTGAAAAGATTATTATTAATCTAATATTAAAACTCAAATTATCAAAAAAATATTATAGCAAAAATAAACATACTCGGTCAAGTATCCATTTGGAAAATTGAGCTTTATGCCTTTTTTTTATATTTCTTGGACATTCTCCTTGTAATTCCAACTTGTGCTCTCTAAAAAAATTAGTTTAGAAAATATTTAAATAATTAAATCAGAATTATGTATTAATGAAGTAGAAAAGATGTTGAATAATGATGAAAATAAAGTTTCGTAAGAGAACTTACTCAATAAACTCGACAAGTTCATCGCAGTCATGGAGAATGTAAAAATGTAATTGATCACTCTCCTCAAAAGATAGATGTACAAGAGAACCCTTTCCAATACAACGTCCTAGTGGTTTAAATACCTCGAGATTTGAACCTGAAGTATCATCATCAACCTCATAGTCATCGTTTCTCGCTTTACGATTGAACTTAGTGTCAATATCACTCATGTATCTAGAGCAGAATGTTAAACATTCATCTGCAAGGTATCCTTCAGCAATAGAACCTTCTGGATGTGCTCTATTTCGAACATATCTTTTTAATGTTCCGAGGTATCTGATGAGAATGAGATATTTGTAAGTGATAAACTCTTCACAAAATTTTTATAAAAATGAATATGATAAACAAATGATATACCTCTCAACCGGATACATCCAACGGTAACAAACTGGTCCACCAACCTTTGCCTCACTTGCCAAGTGTACAACTAAATGCACCATTACATCAAAAAAAGCCGGTGGAAAGACCATCTCTAACTTGAACAATGTGTATGGAATCGTTTTTTCAAGAGCTTCTAATTCTTCAATAGTTATGCTCTTTGCACACAAGTTTCTAAAGAATGAACTTAACTCAACTAGAGGCTCGTAAACTTGTTTCGGCAAGAAACCACGAGTTGCAAGGGGAAGCAACTGCTCAATAAACACATGATGATCATGACTCTTCATTGATGAAATCTTCTTTCCGTTATCTTTGACACACCGAGAAATGTTTGATAAATATCCATCCGGGGATTTTATTTTAGAAAACATATCACATATGGCAGCCTTGGCATCTGAACTTAGAGAGTAGCATGCAACAGGCACACGTAATTTATCACCATCTAATACAGGATGCAACTCATGCCTAACTTTCATCTTCATCAAATCTATTCTAGCCTTTATGGTATCTTTGTTCTTGCCTTTTATGCTCATCAAGGTGCCCAAAATATTCTCGGAGACATTTTTCTCGATGTGCATCACATCTAAGTTGTGGCGGATTTTCAACTTACTCCAGTAAGGCAACTCAAAGAAAATGCTTTTTTTGTTCCACCCATATAACCTGTTTAAGACATTCTTTTCATTCCTTTTTCTTTTCTTAGAAGCCTTTCCAAACTTATCAGGTATAAAACGAGACAAGTGTTCTAACACCTGATCCCCACTCAAAGGGATTGGTGCATGCCCTTTCTCCTTTTTATTGTTAAAGGAACGAGCATCTTTTCTCCACTTATGGCTAAGTGGAAGCCAACGACGATGATGTAGATAGCCACCCTTACTCATCAAAGATGTACGTTTCGTCTCCTTATGGCAGCATGGGCATGCAAAATGACCTTTAGTGGACCATCCAGCCAAATCTCCATAAGCGGGAAAATCGTTGATAGTCCACAAAACTGCCGCATGCATTTTAAAATTTTCCTTGGAAAAAGCATCATATGTTTCAACTCCTACCTCCCAAAGCTCTTTGAGTTCTTCAATTAGTGGTTGGAGGTATACATCTATGTTTCTTCCAGGACTGGTAGGTCTAGGTATAAGTAATGTTAACATGAATGACTGAGGTTTCATGCATATCCACGGAGGCAAATTGTACGGGATAAGAACAACAGGCCAGATACTATGTTGTGAATTATCAAAAGGTTGAAATCCATCACAAGCTAGTCCAAGCCTTACATTACGTGATTCTTCGGCGAATGCACTGTACTCCGCATCAAATGATTTCCAAGCCAATGAGTCACACGGATGCCTCATTATGTTATCTCTGAACTGATGTTCTTTGTTCCATTGCATATCTTTCGCCGTCTTTCTTGACATGTATAACCTTTGCAACCTCTGCTTCAACGGAAAATATCGTACAACCTTGTGAGGCACCTTTACCCCCTTGTTAACACTTTTCCATCTCGATAAACCACAAGTTGGACACTCATTTAAATTCTCACACTCTTTCCAATAAAGAATACAATCATTTTGACAAGCATCAATCTTTAAATAATCCAGACCCAAGTCCTTAATGAGCTTTTTTGCCTCATAATAAGAATCTGGAAGTGAAGTTCCGTAAGCCTCACGTTGTAACTTCAGCAAACTGGTAAAAGAACTGTCACTCCACTTATTGAGGACCTTCAAATGTAGTAATTTTACAATATATGACAGCTTAGACATTGTTTTTCCTTCTACTGTCAATGGCTCTTCATACTCTTTTAAGAGCCGATAAAACTTCTGTGCATCTGCATTAGGTTCTTGAGCCATCTTGCTGCCACTGTTTGTTTGCTCATCTCCACCTATATTCATACCAGCCAAGCCACATGCATCTTGTAGCATAGTAAACAACCCAGTATCATCATTATCAAAGTTATTGTCGTGTTCCTCTTCACTTATATGATCTGATGTTTCTCCATGAAATTCCCATGAAGTGTACTTCTCATACATTCCCCGCTTAAGCAAGTCAAATCTCACATCAGATTTTCTTTTAAAAAATATATTACGACAATGATAAGCACTACTTTGTAGGGCTTAAGTAAGAGTCATTGGGTTTATTGGTGCCATTCGGGTAGATCTAGGCACATTCATGTGCAAGGCATTTGGAGGCGAAGTTTAGTGTTTATGGAGGTGTTTGAGTGATTTTGGATATCTAGGAGACACCAAGGAAAGACGCCAAAGGAGTGAAGAGACAAGTTGAGGAGCGGTGCGAGAGATTGCAAGGAAGAGCCATAGACGAGGAGACGTTCTGGAGCCTTGCCGCACCCGTGCCGAAGGCCACCGCCGCCAGCGGTGGAAGGAGCAGAAAGAAGACAAGCTGCTGGATAATGGCCGCACCCAGCGGCAGCCTTGCCGCACCCGCGGTGAGATCGTCAGAGAAGTGGACAAAAGCCACTAGAGAGCCACCGCACCCAGTGGTGGAACCCGCCGCACCCGCGGTGGAGACGCGCTGAAGACTTTCGTTCCGTGTTTTTATTCCGTTTTATTTTAAATCCGAGACTTTATTTCCAAGTTTGTTATTTCCTTTTATTTTTATTTCTAAATATTTTCCCTAGTATTTAAGGTTCTTTCTAAGACTTTATTTAGAAGATCATCGTTAACCCTAGTTGCCACCTTTCTACGTTTTTCTCTCACAAACCCTAATGGAGAACTAAACCTCCATTGTTGCACTTGACAGTTTGAAGCCAGCAATTGATTGGTTGTGAGTTTTCTACTCTTGTTCGTTTTCCTATCTAGTTGGATTGATTCTCTTGTGCTTGATTGTTTATTGGTCTATGTTGATTTATCTAGATTGATCACCTAGGTTTATTGATATCTTCCTAATTGCTAGGACTTGTGATTCCGGGTTCGGGTTGCATATCTAGTAGCGAACATGATTGTGCGTATAGGGGATCCGAGCGCATAATTGTGAGAGAGAGTTAATTGCATGCTTATAGTAACGGGTTGTTTCTATTGCATGTGTCTTGTTAATCCTTGGTTGAATGCTATTGCTTTATTGAGTTCTGAAGGTTTTCGGATTTGATTTAGTAATAAGTACTATTAGGGCTGGTAGAACTAATAGTTATCTAAGATCGGGATAAGAACAACTATAGGAATATTAAGAACTTGAGATTGATAGAATTCCGTGATCGACCTATCTATTGTAGTGTGGATCTCTGTTGAGTGTGGCGCTTTTTCTCATCATATTTACAACATTTTCCTGCGAACTTATTTACTTGTTTCCTTATTGCTTGTTACGAGAAACACAAACAAACCCCCCCTAGTTCCTAGTTGGTGATAACAAATTGCATAAGTTGATAACCTGACTTTTTGTGGGATCGACCCTGACTTGCTTGCTATACTACTTAGTAGGTATTTTGGGATTTATTTGATAGGCATCACGACTTTAGCCCTGTCAGACAACTATTACAAGGACATCTAATAGTGGTTGTTTCTCTTTCCTCTTCCTCGACACTTATAAGAGCAAAATCAAGGAAGCTATCAACACCATTTACGTAATCAGGGGATGAACGATTCTTTATTTTGACCCATGCCTTATTCAAAGCCATCTCCTAATTTTAAAAGACAAAAGCAATTGAATGAAAAAACTTTAAACTTTCTTTTCAATAGCCCAAAACATATTCATCGAACTAACTAAGATTTGCTAATGTCATAGAAGTTTAAATGTGTCCAAAATTGTATAACATTTCAAGGTATAAATCAATTCCTGCATATATATGATATGATGCAAATTGTCTTAACAACTAGAATATAAATTGTAATAGTGCAACTAGAATGTGTGGAACTTATTTCTTTTGACAATATCTAATAGAATAACATACAGTTGTACAAGAAAACCTACCTTAGGATATGAGCAGCAATTTGATATGCATAGAGATGAAGCCACAAGATTGAATCCAAACTGAGATCAATACCAATAAACCCTTGCTGCAGTAGTGGTGAATCCAGCCCCGGCTTTGGCCTGCACAAAAAAAAAAGAATTAACAAGTATTCAGCTGATCGATGAGGACCCAGAACATTATAAAGTATAAACAATTACAAAGCAAGACTACTATTAGCACCAACGGAAGATATTTCTAATAGGTTAACAATAACTTATGTCTTGGAGTTAAGCTATTACTATCAGCAAACACCCTAGGAAACACAAAGGACTTGAACTCTAAAGCCTAATACTATCAATAACTAATGTCCTAGAGTTAATCTAATCCTATTAGTAACTAATGTCCACTCTAAAGTCTAAAGTAATTACAATAGTCACTAGGAAGAAGAGATTGTCAGAAGCAAAATGTAAGAACTAGGAAATAAACTTTTTTAGCTAAAAAGTGTTTATAAATAATAAAATTCAGACAACATTACATCTTTTACTACAACATTTCACTGTGAAATACGATTAAAGAACCTATACACTACAACAATCAAGAGCAGTCCATAAAAATATATAAGATCAATCCAGAGTTTTGATAATTTTCCTCACTAAGTGTCCAAAAACATGAAGGCATATTAAACAACTAATTCATCAAATGTCCCTTGTGGGTTGTTTGGCCCGACCCGACCCACATATTATTTTTAATCTCCTGTAAAGATTTGATGCTTTGTATCCTTCAAGAAGTGTTCTTCTGTCCATGTACGCAACATCAGCCAGCCATTTAGCAGTTGTTAGAACCTAGAAGATAACAAGTATGAATCTAATTCTTAATTCTGGATTATTCATGACCCCACTATGATTTGATTAAAAATATTAACAGAAAGAAGCAACAAGAATAAGCACACTTCATAAAGGGGATATTTCTCCACCATATTAATAAGCAAGTTTCACTCTTGAATGATTCTCTTTCACTTCAAATATTGAGTTGTAGTGATATGACAAATCAACATCAAGCTCAGAGCCACTCTCATTGAGGTCAAAGATGTGAATATGACATTATGTATCTTGGTTCAGCATTAATGAAGAAATTCATGGGTATCCTAGTTACAACCCTCAAACACCAATGCCTAAACATATGCCCCGTAACATTAAAAATTATATGGGGGTTGTAGATTAAAAACATAAAAAAAAGTTCACGTTCATATATTACAACTGTGCAATTCTGGGAGTGACATAATTCAGTCAGGGAATTATGTAGCATTTCCCATTCCCATTTTGCACCCAAAGTGCATCTTTCCAGCTTGTGTTTGCACAAGTTCATATCACAATTGCTAGGGTGTGAATAAAACATTTATAAATATTGCAGGGCATGGTGAAAGAATATATCTCGTAGCCTTGTGATCGATATAATATTTTGAGCCAATGTCTAATTTAGATTGGTGTCATCCAGTCCATATGAAGAATTAGATGAATTTGACCAAAAGAGCAAGGACATTCCACAACAGAATCCAATCCTAAATTGAACAAAAGGAATCACAAGAGAAACTACTTCCCGCTTCAGATTCAACACGAAAGGAAATGGGTAGCAATAGATCCGAAAAATGAAACAAACAGATTAGCTAGCACGATTATACGGATTGACACAAAATCAGCAAGATTGGAATAAAGATACAAATTGCTCATAGCAACACTAGATCGTATAGAAACATGGAGATCTCAAGATCAACGAAACCAAATAAACTAATTTGACAACAATGAACATTGAAAACTGAATTGTGTCACTTACCTTTCAATTCCGGTATCGAGAGGTCAGAGAAATACGAACATGTAGAAAGGGAAAGAGACAACAGAAGTGGAGATCAGAGAGAAGGGCTTGCAATTGTCTGCTTCTCTACACAGATATTACAGCCAAAATACAAGAAAAAATACGAAGGCTTGAGACAGAAATTATTCGAGCGCGGAAGAATGGCTACTGCGAAGAGAAAGAAAGATTGAATAGATTACCTACTGTGAAGTGCGAATTGGCTCGATTGGCGGAAGAATGGCTACTAGCGGTTGCCGACTGGATCCGTCACTGGGGGTTGGGCGCACGACAACCTTATTCGAGCGCAGCGAGGGAGTGGGAGCGGTGTTCGAGGAGCGCAGGTGCCGGAGGAGGTGAGAGACTGAGAGTAGGTTGAAGAAGTTGTCGTTGTTGTCGTCGTCGTTCGAAGCAGATGGTGGAGCGAGCCTAGGTCGCCGGAGCATATGGTGGAGGGAGAAGAAGCATCGAAGCGATGATTGTTTCTAGGGTTTTTTTCTGATTTGGATGAATGAACTGGAGATCAGAGCGGGCCTAAGTCTTGGCTTTTTTCTATTTTTGGCTCCATATTTAGCAACGACTTGTCTTTGTAAATATAATAAGAAAGTATTTACAACAAAACTATCGTTGCTATTCCGTTGTAAAAATTTTCGTAACAACACTGTCGTTGCAAAAACTGAAAGCCAATTTAATTGCTGGCGCTATTTTTATTTCTTTTGGAGGGAAATGAAGATTTTATTTATCGCTACAGTATTAGTAACGTCTATTATGGTGTCGTTGCAAAAAATAACTTTTTTGCAACGACAGACTTTGTCGTTGTAAAATGTTGTTGCAAAAAATGGTTTTTCTTGTAGTGATAGGAAATTGTATCTTCCATGAATGAGTAATAAAACCAGCTTGTTCGATCATAACAATTGCTTTAGTGCTCGACCTTTGTGTTCTTCTTTATGTGAATCAAATATTAGCAATGATGTCTATATGAGTAGAGTCTTACTATAGACATGTTGAGAAAGTATATCTACCTTGTGCGATGCTCTCTAGTAACTTCGTTAAGAAATAGCAAGAACAAAACATGATAGTTTGAAATGATGCATAAGACATGATATATGGGGTAAGCATGATGGCATTGAATGAAGATAGAGAAAACATTGTTGTTTAGATGCTAAGATCACAAGGTAAAGAGCCTCGTTATGCATTGCACAATCTGATCACGAGATTCGTGTCGTGATTCGACTTGATAAAGACAAGTTTGATCACGGGATTTGTTTCTTAATGTTAATAGATGACCATCAAGGGTCATAAAAATAGTGTCACGGTGTAACTCGCGTGGAGTGTGATCGATATAGCTCATGGTGTCATAGTGTAACTCGTGGGAAGTGTGATCGGTTTAGCCTATGGCGTCACAACGTAACACAAGGGGAGTGTCACGGATTTAGCCTATGACGTCACGACCTAACTCGCGGGAAGTGTGATCGATACAGCCTATAGCATCACAACGTAACTCGCAGGGAGTGTGACCGATATAGCTAATGGTGTCACGGCGTAACACGTTGGGAGTGTGACCGGTTTGGCCGATGGCGTCACAATGTAACATGCGAGGAGTGTGATCGGTAGCCTATAGCATCAAAAGACTTGATGATATCATGGATGACTTCTAGATAAGCCGTCATCTTTGAGTCCTGAACCGCCTATGCTCTATTGATTTGGTTCATGATTAGCATCAAATCATAGATTACTTCCAAGTTATTCATGCCTATCTCCTTGGAAATGGTGATGTCGGTCATGAGTACTTCATTTTCTGCATCGTTGATTGTTGCTTTGAGTTCGCATTGCACAGGTTGGGCTATCCTATCCCCTTGTGGCGATTTTACGATAACTCATTGTCCTACGTCATTCTGATTGGAGGCGTCGTCGGTGAACAAGGTCCACTTGAAGGAGTAGGATTCTCGACATGCAATAATTCTTCTGTTATCTGGCTTTCATAGGTTGGACTAAATCGGCTACAAAATCTGCCAAAGCTTGCGACTTGATTGTTGTGCGTGTCTCAGACTGTATGTCGTAACCGCTGAGGTGGCACGCCCACTTTGTCATCCTTCCTGATAGCTCCGACTTGCTCATCACGTTTTTGATGGGATAGTTGGTTTTGACTATGATGGTATGAGCCCTGAAATAGGGCCTTAGCTTGATGGACGAGGTGATGTGGGCTAACATATGTTTCTCCATGAGTGAGTATCTTGTCTTCGCGTCTTGTAGTGTCTTACTCACATAATAGACAGGCAACTAGTGGACCATCTTCCTCTCTTACTAGGACCGCGCTTACTTTCATTTCCCTGACTGCCAAGTATATATATAGGTCTTCCTCATGTTCACTTGTCCACTTGAATGACTTGTTCTTCTTCAAGATGTCGTAGAACAAACGATTCATGTCAGACGCCTTTGAGCTGAACTTGTGGAGTGCGCTAACTCTGCTTGTCAGCTATTGGACGTCTTTCACGCATCGTGGAGATTGGAGATCTACGATTGCATTGATTTGATAAGGACTAGCTTCAATCCCCTATTGCACCACCATATATCCCAAGAATTTGGCAAATGTGACTCCAAAGGAGCATATGGTGGCATTCGGCTTCATATCATATTCTCTAGGATCTCAAAGCTTGTCCTCATATGTTGGATGTAGTCGACTACCTTCTTCAACTTTACCAACATATCGTCAATGTACACTTTTATTGTGTCGCCAATTTGGTCTTTGAACATTTTGTTGACAAGTCTTTGGTAAGTGGATCCGACGTTTTTGAGGCTGAACGGCATGATCTTATAGCAATAGATCCCTTGGTTGGTGATGAAGGCGGTCTTCTCTTGATCGTCTGGATTCATCTGTGTTTGGTGATAACCAATGAACGCGTCCATGAAGGGTAACATTTCATGACCGACAGTGGCGTCGATCATGGAGTCATTGGAGGTAGGGGAAAATAGTCTTTAGAATAGGCCTTGTTGAGGTCGATAAAGTTGATGAAGATTCTCGACTTCCCATTCTTTTTCTGGACCACTACCATGTTAGCTAACCAGTCTGGGTCTCGAGCTTCCCTGATCTTACTCGTCTCCAATAGTGCTCGCACTTCTTCGTCTATCACTTTGTTCTTCTCGAGTGAGAACATTCTCCACTTCTACTTTACGGGTGGATGTCGAGGATCCACATTGAGTTTGTCGATGATGACGTTGGGATTAATGTCAGTCATGTCCTCGTGTGTCAATGCAAAACATTCTGAATGGGACTGCAAGAAGCATACCAATTGCTTTCTGGTTTTGACGTGCATATCTACGTTATTCTTCCCAACTTGATTAGGATTGGATAACTAATACTTGATGATGATGTTGTTGATGACTCCACAATCCACACACATGCACCAACTTTCATCTTTCTTAGGCACTAATCATGGGCGTGGCACATGGACTCAAACTTTCTCGAACATACCCCTTGTCCATCAACTTTTTCACTTGTCTTTCAAGTTCCTTTGTCTCCTCTAGATTACTCCTATAGGCTTCATGGTTGGGTAATGTTGATACGGAGACAAACTAAATTTGATGCTCAATTCCCTTTAATGGTGGAAGACCATTGGGGACTTCTTCTTAGAATAGGTCCTCAAACTCTCGTAACAAAGAAGCAATAAAAGAGGGTAGATCACTCAAATCCTTAGAAGAAAGCAAGTGAGATAATGGAATTTATGAGCAAACTCATTTTTTAAATAATTCTTCTAGATCAAGGATTTGTTTTTGTAAACTAGGGTTTCTAAGTTTTTCTTCTATTTTAAGGTGTGCAATTTCTTTAGTGAGGGAATGTACAAATGATTTTTTTCTTTGCTATTAGGTTTATGGTTCTAGTTATGGATGAAGACTGTAATGTGGATATATCTCTTTGTTTTATTGGTGAAATGAACTTGAAACTTAACTTTTTTTCCTACAACCTCAGTTAGTAGGCCTTTTCTATCTACCTTAAAAGGATATATTTGTGTTAGGAATGGTGTTCCTAATATTACTTCTTGGGTAAGGTCTTTTACCATTATAAAAGAGTTCTTAAAACAATAACCATTATTACAAACATAGGCTTTAGGGATTTTGTAGCTAAGGTTCATTCTTCCTCCATTAGCATTATGGATCTTTTCATTACTTTTATAGTAAAATTTTGAAGGGATTAAACCTTCACAAATACAATTAAGATCAGTTCTACTGTCAAGAAGAGCAATAATAGAGAGAGTGAAGTCTTTTATTTTTATGGTTATGTTTACATACCATTTTTTAAAATCAATTCTACTTATAATTGAAACAAAAGGTTCTTCTTTAGAGACAGATTTGTTGTCAGAGTGTTGAGAACTAGAGCTAGCTTCATTAGTTTTTAAGAGTTCTAGATGAGCTATTCTAGTTTCGAGTTCTAGGTCTTTGGTTTCATTTACTAACTAGTGTTGGACCCGTACCATGTACTGGTAATTACACAACACATATAACAATTCATAAGACACATCAATAATGCCTTAATGTTTAATTTGAAGGAAGAATTCAAAACACATTAATTAAACTTGTCTCCACTGGCAATAACATCATTTTCATATAATTTAGAAAATGAATATATCATGATCTTTATTTTATTTAAGTTTTATTTATAAATATAACTATAGTCAAATTTATAAATTTTAGTATTCTAATTTGATATTATAGATATTTCAAGTCTTAATGTCTTCTATTATACAACAGATAACATTACTTCTTATTTGAAGTACATAATATAATTAATTTAGCAAAGTGATTAGAAAAACATTGATATAAAGACAAAATTACAAACTAAATTACATAATTACAAATCTTTAATAGAATCAATCCTAAATCTTAGAAAAAATAAACAGACGTCTCTTATGAAAACAGAAAAAACAAATATACACTAACGCAAATTTATTATTTATATAATTACAAACAAAATAAAAAAATAAGCCAACTGCCAAATGCCATCACTCATCCCGTCATTTAAGATATCACTGCCAAAATCAAGAAGCCAACATCATCCGTAACAAAAAGGATGGTTGGGAATCAGCGTGTCTTCTAAAATTGCGAGTTGAAAATGCATGCTAAAACATTCTTCTGTTGTTCCTCTCTTATCGGGTAGCTAACGATCCAAATATCTATTATTGCAAGCTCACAACCAATCCCCAAAAATATTTTCAATTGATCAAACACACACATATTTAGAAAGATCCACAACTGAACAAAATTAAGAGCAAAGTTCTCCAGTAACACAAATCACTTTATGTATAATCTTTCAAAGTTCTTTGTAAACAATAAACCTCAAGTCCTTAAATACTATTGCAATAGTCTTCACAAATTTGAATAAAATGGATAGTCAAATACGGGTTTTGTGCGAAATTTCTAATTATAAATATACAATTTTAGTCAAATTGTTCAAGAATACAACTTTGTTACAACATGATTTTCAAATATCAAAAACACATCGCAAAGACATTCATCCAGTAAACAGACACTAAGCTTAATTGCTTTTTAAATTTCAAAGAAATTAAGCTTTTCAATCAACTCTAACCCAACACATGGCTAAGGGAGTCTTGTATTTCTTCCAACGTCCTCTCTTTTGTCTCTGGCACAAACTTTACAGTAAAAGAAAAGGATAAAACTGTGCAGAAATCAAGATATCAGCAGATTAGCAATGTTTGAACCATTCGATAACAACAGATTAGCAATGTCAGAATATCAATATGCCTCATAGATTGAGCTCATAAGGGAAAGAACCTTTAGCACATCTAAGGAATTGATCATTATTGCTAGTTGCATTACCAATGTTCAAACCACACAATTGTTTGCTCAAAAGCTACAGAGTATCATCTAAGCTAGAATTTTACAAGCCTAACCCCACTAATCTAAATTGATTTGGATACTAAGCATTTACCAGCTGGATAAATTGGGTAGCAGATTGGCAAAGTCAGAATATCAATAAGCCTCGTGGAGTGAGCTCATAAGGGAAAGATTTGTTAGCATATCTAATCATTTCATCATTCTTACCAATCACATAAGCCAAGTTCAAAACATACTCTTATTAATGGCAAATAAGCTAGGACATATACCAAAAAAATAGCTCATTCTGATCCAACAATAAGTAATTAGATCATGAAAAATAAGTTGACTGTGGACCAATCAGTCAACAGAAGCATAAGATGTTGGGGTTGGTGATACAAATTATGGATTAATGCACTGGAAATCAAAATGGTAAATGAAAGTTTAAATTTCCATCTTAATTCTTGGAATAAAGAGTAAGAAATTCGTTGGCTTATTTTGGAAATAGTGGAATTTATACATCAAAGTTTGACCAAGGAAATGATATTTCTTCAGATTATATCATGCAAGATTCACCGAGCTACAAGCGTCTTGCTTGCTATTGATGATTTAGGGACTACGGGACAAGACAATGCAACGACAAAGATGCCTTCCATGGCATAATAAGGAAAAAAAATTGACCAATTCAATGCACAACCTCGCAATATTCCAACTTAACACTGTTGACACAAAAAGGATGCTACAAACATCACCAATCATAAAAGAACAGTCATAGCAAAACATAAATCTACATGCTACAGAATTCACATGTAAAATACTTCAGATGATCATGAAAACCTACAACACAATTAGCACACTGAAGATAAGAAACTATAGAACATTACCGATAAAGGTTGATCACGCCGACTGATATCCTTAGCTTAAATTAGAACCCGTAAACATTAACAAAGGCTAAAGAGAAAGGCCAAAATTCAACTTTCTAGCTTCCACCACCTTACCTTTATTCATCACCAACCCAAGAGACGCATACCAGCAATCCATGAGGGAGCACAAAAAAAAAAGAACATTTAGCATAGACGCACTCCAAATCAGCAAGAGCACCACATAAATACTCCAGAAATGATAGTAAAAATGATAGAAAAAGTTACCAATACATTCAGCTAGAGCACCCCAGAAATAAAAAGGCCAAAAAGCCAAAAAAAAAGATCAACAGTCGAAGGATTCATCAGTGAGAAACAACCACATGAACTTTAGCAAAATGACAGCACTAACACTAACATGAGCACAACATTAGCATAACAACATTGCAAAGCTCACCCCGGACATGAAGGAAATTAGCAAAATGACAACATGGAAGGCATCAACAGAACGAAACACAATGAGGTAGAGAGAATTCATCAAAGTCATCAGCAACATGATAGAAGAGTGACAACAAAGTGAAACTCACAACATCAGCATAGCAACAACACACCAAAGATCTTCAAAAAAATCAGTAGCAAAAATAGCATGAAGGACTTCAGTAGAGAGGAACGGGTTCAAAGACATCAGGTTCAAGAGTCAAACATAGTCCAAAATAAAATATTTCAAGTACAATGCATAAAAACATTAATAAAAGAATCTCCGATAAAATGGCCAGGATATCCAGATGAATCATAAGCGAAACGTGATTAAAATGATATATTGAAAGGAACAACTATTCTGCAGGCAAAATAAATTACCTTGAAAAAAGCATTTTTTGCTTCCTGATGAAAACAAATACAAATAATATGTAGGTTAGCTCAGATATCCAATCGATATAGCATTAACTTAATTGTAAAGATAAGTTTGTAAAAAGAATATAAGTAATCACAACTCTAATTCAACAACAGAAGAAACACATCACAAGGAAAAATAGCAAGGAAATCAAGAACAGCTTAAGAGTACTAAATTGATAGCCTAGAAGAGATCTTAAAATGACAAATGGCTCAGATCTAAGCTTTTGCGCAAGATGATGATTTCAAAGGCGGTTTGATGTTCTTTGAAGTTGATTATCTCTTAAAAGTTGCTTTTAGAGAAATGTGAGGTTCATTATTGAAACCACACCCATCAAACTGCAATGACTGAGAATCTTCAATTAAAAGAATCAAGTATAAGCAAGTACCTTTGCCTCCGTGGTGACTCTGAAATCTTCTTTCTAACCTGAATCCAAAACATAGAAGCTAGAAGATAGCATGTATATGACCTACGTATACATACAAAATGCAAGAACAAATAAACCCTATCGATGCTTCTTTTGTATTTCTAGGCATATGAGAATTACACAGATAAATCCACAAAAAATAAAGAACAGAACAAAAGAAGAAGAAGAAGGAGAAACACAATAGAGAATTTCATTCAATTCTCGGGTTAGAGTTATAGCTTTGGGAATTAAACAGATAAATCCACACAGAATTAAAAACAAAACAGAAGAAGAAAAAAAGGTGCATAAGCATATATATATATATATATATTTTTCCATCCTCTGTTTTCTGTTGTCTTTTATCCTTACTCCTTTACAGACTTCAAATCTTAGTTGTTAAAAGCAGAAAAGGTTCGTGCCAAATATTTTTCTCTTTTAAGTAACTTTACAAAAACAGTTCCAATGACAAAAAAATTACAGTGTTTGCTTCCAAATAAGCTAAAACGAATTGGAAATTGGTATGGTTACTAAAACATATTTTTCAAGCTTCCATCTGAATTTAAAGTAGCATACTCCTCAAAATTCAAGCTTCTGAAGGTGATTTAAGCATACTATACTTGCTAGCTTGCATAAAGCCAGAAACTATGCGCTTGTTTCAGCTAAATAATAAAATAAATGTGTAGTTATTGCTCCCTCTAAAATTGCCTAAAGAACTTCCCTTGAAAAGAAAGGTAGCATATTATGTTTCCTGTATTTCATCTAACTATGTAAGTGTTTGTAATGTCTATTATATATTTTTGGTTTCTTGATCTCCTATTAAAAAGAAGTACTGATTGGTCATCTTTCATTTTCATTTTGGCGAGTTATCATTCGTTAAGAATCATCCTTTTATATATTCTCATTAAATATCCTTTACAGAAAAAAAATGGGGGGAATGAGTCCAAAGATGGCTAAATGAATCCTAGTAAAATAGAAAACAACATAACCAAAGGGAATATGAACTGAAGAACAGAGGTCAGGAAGGCAATATATACCTTATAATTGGCGTTCAGAAAGATGTTAACTTTTTCTTATGAAGGAATATTGTTAGTACATTTTCATATTGATCTAACTGCCTAATTGGCAGCCTAAATTGAGAAAATAGTATATTTACCAGTCAACATATAAAAGATCATGGCTTATATGACACAATAACCCAAAATGCAGACCACAGTTTATAAATGAACTGATTAAACTGATCAGGCAATACCTTATATGAGATATATCATATATGTAATGACAAATATCCTCAAACCTGCAATGCTTCAAGGAGCATAACTAACAACATAGAAAATTAGAACTATAACAAATAAGCAACAATACATGCTCTAAAGCTCCAAGAGCAAGAAAAGCAAATCAACTGCATATATATATATATATAAAGGATACACACAGACAAACATAGGATGGATCAGATTTCACTATAAAGGGGGGGGGGGGGATCAGATTTCTTCTACTTCTATTCCCAATTTCAGAATTTGCACTTTAGATTCTAAATCAAACATAAAGCATACAAACATAAAATAAAATTACGATTGGGCACGCAAGTGAAAGAGAGAAGAAAGTACCATGATGACGGATTCGTGAGTGCGTAAGAAGAGTGAATTTACAGAATAGGTAGTTGTGCAAAAAGTTGTCCACAAATTCTGATGTCTTGAGGTAAAGAGCGTTACGGATATAAGGAAATGATTGGAGGAAGCCATGAACTGATGTGACTTGACTTAACCTCTAAAACAGGCACAATGTGGTATCATTGAAGTATAACATGCTAGATGTTACCAAAGTTTCAGATTCATGTCTTTGAAGTGTTACTTCTTAGTGATGAGAACAATACACTAAAGACCTTACTTGAGCAGGATCTGCTCTATAGGCTCATATCTCTGTATCCTTGACTTCTAAGGAGATACAATACACATAGTTCTTGAAAACACTATCAGACACCATTACTATCAAATGACAATCTTACCTCAAGTGGATGAACCTCTACTTCCTGTCTGTCATCTACTCCTATAGTACATTCAGGACTCCGAAATGTTAGAAGGGCAGCTAAAGCAGCAATATTTGAAGCATCAATAGGATTTCTGATTTCAGGGAGGAGGAGAAAAACTATCATAATTCAAAACAACAACATGCAGCAAGATGATTTCTAAGATAAGAAATTTCTTCAGGAATTGCAGCATACCCCCCATTATCTAGAATTTAGAGATGATCCACAATGACCAAACTAATTTTCCAGGAACAACACTAAGGGATTCCATATCCATTTCCTTACTATGCCTGTAAAATAATCAAAATTATAATATAGTCCTATAAGAATGGATTAGGGTTGATTGCACTGATATAGCCACCAAGAATGAAAATTTTCAATTCAATAAATAACAAATTTACATATAATCCCAATTCAATTCCGAGTAAAATTCCAACAAAGGAATCGTTTCAAGTTCCAATTTCATAAACAAATCAGAAAGATCCCAAATTGAAGTTCAATTGAAGAACCCTAAACCACATAATTCGAAATCGAAGGAGTAATACCTCATCGTATTGATACATCTTCCGAGCAGAAAATGCGAGATGAAGCCCTCTCGACATATCCTTATCATAAAGAGTTCGCCTCCTCGGATCCGAGAGCATCTCGTATGCCTCTTGGACCCGAATAAAACATTGGGTGAACTCCTCGACCCGATCAGGAGGCGACACATCCGGATGGTACTTTCGGGCTAGTTGCGTGTACGCCTGCTTGATTTCCGGCAAAGTTTCGATCTCTGACACGCCCAAAAGCTCGTAAAAGGTCATCTCGGATCTTACTGATCCATTGCTGATGGCTCTTATGCAACCGAATCGAGTCAGATTGGGGGAATTTCTGAGGAAGGAGACCTAGGACGATGGGAATCTCGAGGCGTCGACGCCTCCGGCGAAGATTGGAGATTTGGTTATCGCCGGTGACGGTTGGAAGTCGTACACCGAGCTCCTCCAAGGTGGACCTCGAACATCGTCGACGAATCCACCGCGGGATCTGTGACCAACCGTCCGCCATAGACTGATTTGAGGAAATGAATTCCTCCCTGGAAGAGACTTGAAGACGGTTTCTGATTTTCCCACCCGCCATTGTTGATCAACCAAGAAAACGAACCACAGTTTGAGAGGTTGATGACTGGACTGATGTAGGTTAGATTATGTTTTTCTAGTGTTTTCACTCCCAAAACCAAAATACATAAGGAATCCAAAATAGCAATACATAAGTCCTGAGTAAGGAAGTCCGAAAGGGAAGAGCTGGTAACTGACGGTGGCTGAGCAGTAGTTGCAAAAAAAAGTTTGAGGTGAGCAGAATGTGGTAGAGTATTGAGCAGTTGAGGAAGATATTTAGCGAAACGTGGTTAATTTTTTAGAGTTTATTTAAAAATAAAAGGACAGATGTAGAATTCACCAAGTGGTGCAATTTTTGTTACAGACTTAGTCTCTCCTTTAGAATGTATTAGGATTGATAATTGCTTATTGAGGGTTTTCAGGTCTTTCTTAAGTTTGTAAACTTCGGCTTGTAAATCTTTAGTTGTAATAGAGGAAAATATATTAGTAGGTGATCTTTCATTAATAATCTTAGAAATACTACAAGGTTCTTCAGGAAGAGATTTATGTTCTTTGAAAATTAAGTCTTTGAGTTTCATAAAATATTCTTATTTTACTTGTGGATCTTCAACTTTGTCTATTAGTTCAAAAATGACTTCTTTTTCTTCACTTTTAGTGATAACATTGCAGAATTGTGTAGTTTCAGATAATCTTTTTAGATTACTGTCGTCTTGACAAACTTCATTGATCTTTTGTTTGAGACTACAATTGTTTGTCTTATTGCCTGGTTTACCACATTTATAACAGATAATCTTTTTATCTGTTTTTCTAGGTTGAAATATCTTTTTAGGAGGGTAGTTGGATCTTTCATGTTTGTTTTCAGGTCTAAATTTTTTGTGTTTATTTTTATAAATCTTTTTATTATTAGAAGGGGACTCTATTTTGGTAAGGCCAAAGGCCTCACAAAAGTTGCGTAGTTGTTTTCTTCTAGATCCTTTTTCTCTACCATACTTGGCCTGAATTTTTAATTCGGAGCAAAGGGCTAGTCCTTCTTTTTTGATAAAGGCTGTTAATTGACCATAGGTCATGTCTTTCCATGGGATCTCTTCGGCTTGAATTTAAGCTTTTATCTTTTGATTTATTCTTTTAGCAATCAGGGCAGGAAGGCCAGAGACGAAACGCTCTTTCCAATAACCCTTATTGCAGTCATCTCTTTTATAGACATAGGATAGAAAAACATCTTTATACCACCTATAATCACTAAGGGTTCTGCATCTAAGGTTGGAAAGTATTTTTCTATTGGCCTGGATCTCTTCTCTAGGGTTGCCTATAAAATGCATATTAATAGTGTATATTAGTTGATGAACTGGTTCTGCCTGTCCTTCATCATTTATAAATTCAAAGATTTCTTCTTTTTGTAGGGAGGATAGAGCATTATCCCACCAGTTCTTTAACTGTCCTGTAAATCCGGTAACAAGAAGGGTAACACAAGTCTTGGGATATTTTCTAGGGTTGCCTATAAAATGCATACTAAACTTGGACCTTTCTTCATATTGAAGATCTGGAGGTGTAGGCCTAGAGTAGAAATTTCTAGTGTCTGTATTTCTAAATATTTTTCTATGTGCTTGTGGTCTACCATGGTTTCTTTTTAATTTATTAATGGTAAGGGGATCTTCTTCGAAACAAGTTTGTAAGGTTTCTATCGCCTTTTCATCAGATGAGGCTTCTTCACTTCTCGAATCGTCTGAAGGGCTGCTAGAGTCTGTGTTTGTACTATTGTTGCATTCATCGACACAGTTAATTATGTTTTTTCCTTTATCTAATTTTTGATCAATTCTCTGAAAAACTCGAAAGGATCTTGAAAGCTTTAAAGAACTTTAATCGTGGGCTTCAACTAAGGGAGAATGTTTTTGGGAGGTTTCTCAGCACATGAGATTCTCCAAATGTGATGCCTCTAAACATATGAGGGCTTTGCCTTTTATAGGGAAGGGGAAGAGTCTATGTTCCTTTGTTCGTACAAAATATTAGAACTATTTCTTCACGAGTGGTCTCTCCTGTTGGAGCTGATGTCTTTTGGTGGCGTTTCTGATGTGAGTGGGACTTTTGCCTGATGAAGCGACGTCTTTTGTCTTCTGATCTTTTATTCTTTTGAGGTGGGCTTTTGTCTTGGAGGGCTCTTTGTAATGGGCATTTGTCTTAATGGGCCTTTTGTTTTCTGGGCTTCTTGTCTTGAATGGCCTTTTGTCTTCTAGGCTTCTTGGCTTAAAGGGCCTTTTGTCTTCTGTGATTTTGTCTTGAAGGGCAAATTCTCACTGGATCATACCCCCCAAAATAAAATATGGGTTCTTTTTTACATGGCATAAGGGTCTTGAGCAAATTGTTCTGGATCATCGGCTGGAGAAGGAGGTGGAGTTCTATCTAGGCTTTCACAACTGTCAGCCCTACTTAGTTTTCCCTGGGCTATAAACTTCTGGAAGGCTTTGAATTCCTCCCACTGTTGGAGTTGTTCTTTTGGAATAGAAGGAATTGGGATCTTTGCCAAAGGAGGTGTAGAGGTTGAGGTTGTGACTGTTTTGGGGGTAGCTGGTAATTTTGTTGTCTTGTGTTGAAGAGTTGTTCTTACTTTCTCGATGGTGAGTGTAGAGATGATGAATTTTTCCCACCATCTGATCTTAAAGCGTCTGCAAAGTGTTAAGGGAAAGCCTTGGGGATGAAACTGTAAGGTCTCTCATGTCCAACAAAAAATCTATACAACACCAAAGTCACAATGGAAACGTAGAGTCTTTGTGAAATGTTGGTCTTGAGAGTAATGGAGATAGTAGTTGTAGATTGTTGTTATCTCAACGGGGTAGATGTCTTTTGTTGCTCCGAAAGTAAGCCACCAATCATAGAACTAGATAGGGAAATTATTTGGGCAGTGTTTATCAAAGAAAAAGAACCAAGAGTGGTTAAAGGGTCTAAATAGGAAGGTTCTATCCCAGACATTTTTGTAATCTTGATAGGTGTAGCCTGGAAGATTGGGAATGGCTTGTGGAAGGGAAAATGGCTTTAAAGTCTAAGGGTTGGACCATTCTGTTATAGTGAGGACTTTGAGGATTCTGCATTTTGAGTAAGAGATGCGTGAAGGGTCTGTTGTGCACATATTATGAGAGACTTCGACAGATCCTGAGTCTACCAGGATGAATTCTTAGAACTTTTGGGTCTTAGAGAGGTTTCTTGGGAACCATTGGAAATCAAGAGGAAAGAGTTTTTTGAGATAAGGGTCAAGTTGGGTTTGTCCAATTGGACTATGTTCTGGTGTCAAGTAGACTGGGGAGATTGGATTTGGTTTTAAGAAGTACTGGTAAAATTGTAACACCCCGGGCCAGAGGTGCTACAGTGTCATAGTCCCGAAGGACTATAAGGCGGTTTTAAAAGAAAAGAAATCCAAAACTCTTCCAATTACATAAAAATCATCAACAATAATCCTTGTTCAAGATTGAATCAATACTTAAACCTGTCATCCAGTTTAAATACATCAATTTATATCCAAAACACGGAAGCAAATACAACATTTTCAAATCCGATGCAAAACTAAATCTTTAACTGTGAAGACCAATCTGTGACCCAGAACCCGCTTGTTGCTACTAACCTGCAAAGACCAGTTGACTGGTGGACCCGATACACCAGCCAACCGCGGCATGTAAACCGAAGTTGGTCAGTCTCGCGAAAGACTGGCAAGACTCCTCAAGCCAAAACAGTTTCAAAACACATATATATATACCACCAATCAACTCATATCAAAAGACAACACACACACAATATATACATATATATATATAAATCATAATTACACTCAATCATATCAATCAACCAATATCGACCGCACATTAAGACATAAACACACACTATCACATAATCATTCATTCCTCACTCTTATCCAACTCTTCACTATGCTAACCTCAGTCAATCCAACCTCAACATCACCACAAGTATAAACGAATAAAACAATCCAATCAATCTTCTCTCTATTACTAATACCTCAATCATCAACCCTATGAAACATATACACATATCTTACTACTGACTTACAACCAAGGCTAACCAATCATACCGAACTCACTACTGTACTAACACATTCTAATCAACCTTCGCATCAACGAACACATAAGCACAAGCAAGACAACCATCACATTAAATAAACATGACAAAACAACAATCCAGCCCAGCCACCCTTCCGGTGCCGCCTGATCGTTAACATAGGTCGTAACCCATACACCTCAACCTAATTCATATTGGCCCACACCCTCAAGATGGGAAACCAACCTTCACACTCAATCCACACAACCGACCTTCATAAACCACTAGCTGTCACCAACAATCCCACCAACATAAATCCACAACACCATTAGCTAAAATAGATAATATTAACAAGTCAAACTAGCCAACAATCAATATCCAACATAAAATCAATAACCAAACACACAGTCAATATTCACCAACACATTCACTTAATCAAGCGCACAACCAATATCATCATAACACAACCACTTAATCAAGTACACAACCAATATCGTCAACACAACCACTTAATCAAGTACACAACCAATATTCAACACATAACCAACACACACAACCACCAACACCTCCAATCCAACCTCCGTCTCTACCACCACATCACCGGGTGAGACAATCAACACACACTTTCCGGATGGGACTTTCACCATCCAACCCTTGGTCCTTAACGACGTAGGCGTGCACCCTACGCGGTTTGGTGAGACTATCATCACCTGACCCTTTGACTCTGAATTAACACTGGCCCTTAACAACGTAGGCGACACTCGGTCCCTATGATGTTTGGTGAGGCTATCATCACCTGACCCTTCGACCCCCAATCAACGACAATCCAACCACCAAACTGACACTCAATCAAATAGCACAAACGACAATCAAAATCACATAATCACACATAATCACACATTATCACACATTATCACATATCATCACACATCATCACACATCAACACACATTTCAACCAAGCAATAATATAGTCAATTAATCCAATTTAACCAACAACAATCCATCATCACACCTGTACTCAATCAATCAACAATCAATCATACTTAGTCACAATTGACTACCACATCAACATTTAATCAGACACAACCCGAGACAAATACGAACACACGCACACACACACACGCACGTATTCACACACTTTCAAACAATCACAAATACTAACACACACACATTCAACCAAGTAACTCCACAATCGATAATCCAAATTAACATACTCAGACAAGAGTAAAATCAATAACTGAACAAGATAAGATGCGAAAGAAATTTTATAAAAAAATACGAAGGGTTAGCAAGAATCATCTTGCCTCAAACTCGACAACCACGACCTCCGAGATCAAATCCAACTCGCACGGACCTGCGAAATCAATCCAAACAAATCCATGGCATTAATTACTCATACAAATCCACTACTAACAAACCCCCAAATTCAAACCCTAAAATTCATACCTTCAAATTAATTAAGCAACCCACACAAAATTCAACCCAAACTCCAACCGATCGCTGGACTGCACAACAACAACACAATCAGCCAATCAACAAAATATTATTGTCTAACCCATGAATTCAGCCCAATCTGTCAACCAAAAATAGTAGAAATTTGCAACCCTAAAATCAGATTGAAGAACCCACTCTTACCTTGTTGACAACCAATCTGTGGCCACCGGAATTGCCCTTCTCGTTGCCGGAAATACAGCAGCAGCAACGGCGGATCTTCAACAGTAGCGAATAGCAGATCGCGACATCTCCCTTCAGCGAACAGATCACGGCAGCGGCGGATCCGTCCTTCAGCAACAATCCGCGCCTAGCTCCGTTCTTCAGCAGCTGGGTCGTCTTCTTCAGCGTAAATTCCGAGTAGGTACCGACAAACACAGCAGCGGCAACACACGACCACTGCAGCAGCAACCCGCGGCAACAACAGCAGCAGCTCTTCTCGCCTCAGGGAAAGGAAGTGGTCGCCGGCGAAATCGAAGGTAGCCTCCACTGACGGGGAGACGAACAGCCACCAGACGACGGCGGCGGGAGTGGAGCTCTCTTTCTCTCTCACGTGTGCACACCAGCTGAAGGAGGTAAGGCTCCCTTCTCTCTCTCTTCGCTGTGCTTTCCAAAAGAAGAAGACAAGGGCTTTTATCCCCTTAATTTCCCATTTCTTCATTAAGAAATCCCTAATTAATTTACCATTTTGCCATTACTATCATCTTTGGGGTATTTCAAAAATGGGTTGTCTTTTTTGTGGGCTGTTTTAGCAGCTGTCTTTAGTGCCAAGTGGGCTTGGCTATATGGGAGAGGTGGAAAGTCAGATAGGGCTTGGAATTGATTTTGGACAAGGACTAGAGAAGATGAAAATGAGGGACTAACGTAGTCCTGTGGGGTCTATTTTCTTTCGTTGGGATCCATACTTGAAAATTAGGCAGATGATTAGAATGGGATCTCGTCGATCTTGAGGTCTTCGACTAGCTCTTGTTGTGCTAGTTCAAGTACTCTAGCTAGTTTTTCTTCACAGTTTTCTATGAAGCTTTTTTGCAATAGTTCTCTCATATTTGGGTCTAAATAGGAGAGGACAGGGCAGAGGTCAGAACTTTGCTTGTAATGTTTCAACTTTTTTCTTATGCAATAAACTCCCCACCTATAATAAGCCTTCTTTCTAAGGTCAAAAACCATCTTCATAGTAGGGAAGTTAAGTTTTTCCCTGTAAAAAATCTCTAGTAAGAAAACCAGGTAAAGAATTGTTTTTTCTTTTTATAAATTCTATTTTAAAATCGAATACAAAAACAATAACTTGCCATCTGGCAAAAATCTGTTTTGAGACTAGATTTTGAATATCCTTTTGTAAAATTTCTCTAGCAAATTGACAGTCTACTCGAAGAAGAAATTCTTTATTGTATAAATCATCTTGAAACTTAAAAAAACAAGAAACAATAGATAGAACTTCTTTTTTAACAGTGTTGTAATTCTTTTGTGGTCTTGACCAGACACCAGAATAGTACCTAACTAGGGATTCTTTGGTTTGATCTGGTAATCTTTGTTTGAGAATGCCACCGAAACCTAATTATGAGGCATCTGTTTCTACTATCATGAAAGCAGAGGGATGAGGAATGCTAGCACAATGTAAGGACTTGACCTTTTCTGTAAGGAGCTATACTACCTTGGTATGCTCAGTTGTCCAGGTAGGTGGATTTTTCTTGAGTCTTTGAAATAGAGGGGCACAAATCTGTCTAAGGTTTGGGAAGAAGTCTGAGATGTAATTTAGGCATCCTAGGAATCTTTGTAGTTGATTCTTATCTTTTATTTCATTTGGAAACTTGTTGGTGAATTCAATACTTCTATTTATTGGTTTGATTGTTTGATTATAAATGTTGTGTCCTAAGAACCTGATCTGTGTTTGAAATAATTTTATTTTTGAGGCAGAGACTGCTAAGCCATTCTTTTCTATAATGTGTAAGAAAGTGTTAAGGTGTTTGAAGTGTTCTTCGATGATTTTTGAGAAGACAAGAATGTCGTCAATGTAGACTATTATAAAACTTGAGTATGGATTAAAGATGTCATTCATGATTCTTTGGAATTCAGAAGGGGCATTTTTAAGACCAAAGGACAATACATTCCATTCATAATGTCCAAATGGAATTGTGAAGGTTGTCTTATATCTATCTTTGTTTTCTATTTGGATTTGCCAGAATCCACTTTTCATGTCAAATTTTGAATAGATTCTAGAATCATAAAGCCTATTAAGTAAATCTCTTTTGTTAGGGATAGGATATCTAATCCATTGTAAAGCTTTGTTTAAGGGTTTGTAGTTGATTACTAATCTAGGGACTCATCTCTCTTTTTCAGCCGGTTTGTTAATATAAAAGGTTGCACGGCTCCAAGGAGACATAGAAGGTCTTATAAGTTGTTTGAGTATGAGGGAGTCTATTTCTGCTTTACAAAATTGCAAGAGCTCTTGATTCATTTGTATGGGTCTAGCTTTAGTAGGAATGTCTATTTCTTTAAAATCTTTTTCGTAGGGAAGTGAGACTTGGTGTTTCTTTCTTTCCCAAAAAGTTGTAGGAGATTCTGAGCAGACTCGTTTTTTAAATAATTCTTCTAGATCAAGGATTTGTTTTTGTAAACTAGGGTTTCCAAGTTTTTCTTCTATTTTAAGGTGTGCAATTTATTTAGTGAGGGAATGTACAAATGATTTTTTCTTTGCTATTATCTAGTTATGGAGGAAGACTGTAATATGGATATATCTCTTTGTTTTATTGGTGAAATGAACTTGAAACTTAACTTTTTTCCTACAACCTCAGTATGTAGGCCTTTTCTATCTACCATAAAAGGATATATTTGTGTTAGGAATGGTGTTCCTAAGATTACTTCTTGGGTAAGGTCTTTTACCATTATAAAAGAGTTCTTAAAACAATAACCATTGTTACAAACAGAGGCTTTAGTGATTTTGTAGCTAACGTTCATTCTTCCTCCATTAGCATTATGTATCTTTTCATTACTTTTCTGTAAAATTTTGAAGGGATTAAACCTTCACAAATACAATTAAGATTAGCTCCACTGTCAAGAAGAGCAACAGTAGAGAGAGTGAAGTCTTTTATTTTTATGGTGATGTTTACATACCATTTTTGAAAATCAATTCTACTTATAACTGAAACAAAAGGTTCTTCTTTAGAGACAGATTCGATGTCAGAGTGTTGAGAACTAGAGCTAGCTTCATTAGTTTTTAAGAGTTCTAGATGAGCTATTCTAGTTTCGAGTTCTAGATCTTTGGTTTCATTTACTAATAATTACTTATTGAGGGTTTCGATGTCTTTCTTAAGTTTGTTAACTTCGTCTTGTAAATCTTTAGTTGTAATAGAGGAAAATATATTAGTAGGCGATCTTTCATTAATAATCTTAGAAATACTAAAAGGTTCTTCAGGAAGAGATTTCTGTTCTTTGAAAATTAAGTCATTGAGTTTCATAAAATATTCTTGTTTTACATGTGGATCTTCAAGTTTGTCTATTAGTTCAAAAATGACTTCTTTTACATCACTTTTAGCGATAACATTGCAGAATTGTGTAGTTCCGGAATTATCAAAATCTGAAGAATTAGGAGGATAATTATCTTCAGAGGAATCTTCTATGAGAATTTTTGTTAGTCTATTTTTTAGATTATTATCGTCTTGACAAACTTCATTGATCTTTTGTTTGAGACTACAATTGTTTGCCTTATGGCCTGGTTTACCACATTTACAACATTAAATCTTTGTAGCTGTTTTTCTAGGTTGAAATCTCTTTTTAGGAGGGTAGTTGGATCTTTCATATTTGTTTTCACGTCTAAATTTTTTGTTTTTATTTTTATAAATCTTTTTATTATTAGAAGGGGGCTCTATTTTGGTAAGGCCAAAGGCCTCACAGAAGTTGCCTAGTTCTTTTCTTCTAGATCCTTTTTCTCTACCATACTTGGCCTGAATATTTAATTCGCAGCAAAGGGCTAGTCCTTCTTTTTTGATAAAGGATGTTAATTGACCATCCGTCATGTCTTTCCATGGGATCTCTTCGACTTGAATTTCAGCTTTTATCTTTTGATTTATTATTTCAGCAAACAAGGCAGGAAGGCCAGAAACAAAACGCTCTTTCCAATAACCCTTATTGCAGTCATCTCTTTTATAGACATAGGATAGAAAAACACCTTTATACCACCTATAATCACTAAGCGTTCTGCATCTAAGGTTGGAAAGTATTTCTCCATTGGCCTGGATCTCTTCTCTAGGGTTGCCTATAAAATGCATACTAATAGTGTATATTAGTTGATGAACTGGTTCTGGCTGTCCTTTGATACGCTCTACTTTGTAGTGCGTAACTAGGAGCTGTTACTAGGTTATTAGGTACCATCTGTATAGGTTTAGGAGATAAATTAGGATGATGGAGCAGTAGAGAAAGGAGGATTTAAGTGAGTTTGGAGTAGTAGATGCTGAGAAGAGTGAGCAGCAACCGCGGCTAAGGAGCACAAGGCATGGTATGGGAAGAGCTCAACAGGAAACGGTGAAGTGTACACCACGGACGCAGTATGGAGTGCAGCGGGCGCGGCCAAGGATGTAACACCCCCAAATATTCCCTTGGAAAGGCATTACCGCCAGTCACCTCAAACGTTCTGTCCAATGTCACCCAAGGCTTTACCAGTTGATATAAATCATCAAACAACAATTATGATACAGAATATCATAACTTTCATTTAAACCAAAGTCTCAGAATTACAACATAATTCCAAATACATCAAAAATACATAATCAGAATCATTATAGCGGAAGTCTTTAAATAATCATAAAAAGGTCTTGATCGCAATGATCACCCGCCAAGGATCTTAACCTGAATAAACTTGTCAAAAACACCGTTTACCTTCATCGTCGTTCTATCCTTAACAGGACCACAACTTATCTAATGTGCCGAATCGAACGGATGACACCAGCCAACCATGCAGAGAACAATTATGGTTTGTTAGTCTAATGAAAGACTAAGCAAGGGTACAAAGTAGAGTGGTTCGAAGTAGACATATTAGGTTAGACTCATCGTCTCTCGAATAACAGTCGATAACGATAGTCAACCACCATACTCCTACTAGAATACATGAAAAGACATGATCAAGAGAAGATTCTGGAGACCGAGTCTCACAACAATCAATCCCAAAAGAAGACTCCAACGAAATGAGCCTTATCGGAAACATGACAAATGTTGGGGAACATTAATAATTACACACAAGGGTTTAAAAATCAAGACGAGCTTTCCTATCAGTACTACATCCTAGCTGCATAGCTCGTCTGAAGGGTATATTAATCATGTGCACTAAAGCACTTATCTTGTTAAATTCCAAAACGATCATCACGTTATAAGCTTTTAAATTCTCTCATCCCTCAGGATAAAGAGATACCGTCGGGAACTAAATCCCTAAGGCGGAGTTGACTCGGAACTAAATCCCTAAAGTCGAATCGGGAACTAAATCCCAAACAACGGAGTCAGGAACTAAATCCCTAAGAACGAATCGGGAACTAAATCCCTTAAAGCGGCACCAACTGTGTGCACAAACCCTGAGTAAGGGTATGGTCAAGACCAGAGAAGGATGGTAGGAACTAAATCCTAACCACCAGGTTATCAAGAAACGACTAGCACTTGCAATGAGATACACAGTAGCGTTCCTACGAATACTCGTGCTAACTAAACAGTTCAGCACAATAATAATCCACATCAAAGCCATCGCGGCCAATAACAGATATAATAGCGTTGTTCTAACAATATACAACTTATCGTAATATCTGTATTTTAATCATATCAAAATATATATATAATAGTGTTGTTCTAACAGATATACAACCTATTATAATATCTCCTTTTTAAAACCACAAACAGTTATCAAAACTGTTCCCAACGAAAACAGTAAATCATCCCAAATTAATTAACAACTAAACAATTGATAATTAATTGAAATATGGAATGATGAGCAAGAGCGAACCGCCACTTGCCTGGAGTAGATGCGGCGATGAATCTAGACGAGACGACTACTGATTATATCCTTTCCGAGGATATGGCCAAAGCTTCAGATAACCCCAACTGATTACGAGTCCACACGCGATTCAGCAGATCACGTTCTAACTGACAAATTAATTATCTATCAATTAATTTGACTGGACGAATTTAAGGAATTATATTTAATAAAGTTTTATGATATTAAATCATAAAAATATTTATTAAATTTTCCTAAAGAAAAATACGGACGAAAGGGGATCGAAATTATATCGCTCGAATAATTTCAGGTTGAATTTGGACTGGCTGCTTAATGGGCTTTCGGCCCAACAGAACTAATTAAGTGGAGGGGGGCCCCACTTTCACTATTCCCTCTTCTTCTTCCTTTTTCCTTCAACAACACAATAACAACATGCAAGCACAGCAGCTCGGCTACGCCTTCAACACGCCGGGAAGGTTCTCGTCGTCGGCGATCTCAGCCACCACAACCACCACACCGCAACCACCACCCTGTAGCCATGCAGCACCCGCAACAGAGGAGGAAGGCTGGGCTGGGCTGGGCTGAGGCACGAACCGAGGAGGCGGACGAACGGCTGGGCAGCTGGGCTCGCCGGAGGAGACGACGACGACTGGGCTGGGCTCGCCGGAGGAGACAACGAACGAGCACATGAGGGAGTCGGGAAGAGAGCATAGACTGCTCAACGGGAGGCTTCACCGAGGTGGAGAAGGTGAACAGGGGAAAGACGAGAGGGAGACCGATGTGCCTTTCTACTCCTCATCCCCACCACCTTATATAGCCCAAGGAGGTAGCCCAAGGAGGGGGCAAGGGTCCGACCAACCTCTCTGCAGGGGACCGGCCAAGCACAAGTGGAAAAACTAAGTGGGAGATTGGATGAGATTGTACGTGGAGGGATAAGTTTGCCCACGGATAAGACTTGGTATGGGTTTTAAACCCCGGAAATTATATGTTTGTATCCAAAAAAATATTCTATGTCCCGAAAATACATCGAATGTATTTTATACCACTCAGGGAATTATTTCGGTGATCATGGAAGTTACGGAAAATCCAAACTCCACTGAAAGCGAAATAATTACTAAACGAAACTTGGAAAAAATTACCCAAATATCCTTACTAAAAATTAAGGGATATTACATTACCTCCCCCTTAAAAGAAGTTTCGACCCCGAAACTTGATTATTCTAGGCCGAAAACAACTCGGGAAAGCGTCTAAGCATATCCTCTTCAGTAACATCCAGCAAGTCCTAGAAAACTGCGCACCTCATTCACAACCTGAGGCCGCTTCCAAATAGCTACCGCTTCGATCTTCTGGGGATCAATCATAACCCTATCCTTACTGATCACACGGCCTAAGAAAGCCATTTCCTTGCTCCAAAAGTCACACTTAGACAACTTCGCATACAACCGATTTTGTCTAAGGACTGACAAAATAATCCAAAGATGCTCCACATGAGCTTCCACGCTCGAGGAATAGATCAAATCCCATCGATGAAGACTACCACGAACTTATCCAAGTACTGGCGAAAACATCGATGCATTAGATCCATGAAAATTGCTGGAGCATTGGTGACTACGAACTCGTAGTGACCATACCTCGTCCGGAAAGCAATCCTCGGAATAGCTTCCTTATGAGTCCTGAGTTGGTGATAACCAATCCTCAGATCGATTTTGGAAAATACTATTGCTCCTTGCAATTGATCCAATAGATCATCAATCCTTAACAACGAATATTTATTCTTGATCGTGACTTTATTCAACTCTCGCTAGTCGAAACGATCCATCTTTCCTCTTGACAAACAGAACCGAAGCACCCCAAGGAGATGCATTCGGCCTTATGTAATCCTTGTCAAGAAAATCCTCGAGTTGCTTCTTCAACTCTTACATCTCAGCAGGAGCCATCCGATACGGTGCCTCGGAAATCGGCGCGGTACCAGGCTCAAAATCAATTATAAACTCCACATCACGATACGGGGTAACCGAAAATATCTTCCGAAAAGATATCCGAAAATTCACTAATCACAGAAATATCAAGAATTGATGGTTCATCTTTCATGGGCGGATCCAGGTAGCAAAGGTACCCGACACAACTTTGTCGAAGTAGCTTAAACGCAGCCATCACATTGATAAGCCTGCCGTTATCAGCGTCATTTAGACCCTTAAATCTGCATACACACTGGCCCCCAGATGACACCGTCACAGTCTTCGAGCTAAAATCGATTACCGCCCCATGACACGTCAGCTAATCCATACCGAGAAATTATCGTATGGAGCCATGGCTAATCAAATTAAATCCGCCTCGAACTCCTTACCCTAAATGGTAATCAGAATTTCAAAAAGGCGCTTGGTTCCAACTAAATGGTCACCATCTTGGACCAGCCCACTACATGGTTCACAGACGGCCCACTAGTGGCTCCGAGCCCAGGCCCAGCCATTACCACCGTCCACTGTTGCCATGAGCCGCTGTCTATACATCTCAACCCATCCTTGGTGGCTTTACCTAATTAATAGGCAGCCATCTCCAAGAGGTTGTTGGTGAGTCTCGAACACGAGACCTCACCTCATACCAAGCAACAAAACACTAACTTGGTATAAACCAAAAGTATAGAGTACTTTGAGCAATTGGAGCATTCGGTCATTCAGCCTTACGCATCTTGTAAAGGCGCTGACCTTGACCTCTAATAGTTCCTCTAGTACTTGGGGCCTTGGCCTGACTGGTTGAGTCGGGACCACAACTGGTGTACCCATTGACTCCCACGGCCTTGCCCTCAAACGAGCACGCTCAACCGTCTCATCCACCTAGTGATGCGCTTCAGCACTAATCGTCTTCCAAGTGGCAGGAGACAATGGCGAGTACTCCCGCTCAGGTAACAACACCGGACTCGGATAGATACTCCACTCCCGGGTCCTCGCTGCCCACCAATAAGCGCTCCAAGTCATCGGACTTGTGGCCCTGCCCCTCGAGGTCTTCCTCGGGGTCCTTCTCAGGATCTTCCTCAAGATCCTCCTCTAGATTTTCCTCTAGATCTTCCTCAGGATCCTCTTCCTCACGGTCCTCTTCGAAAATCATTTCGATCAAAAAGTCGTCGTTATAGTACTCTCTAGCGTACCTTGACAACTTTTCTTCATCCTCAGTGTCCTCCCCTGGCTCCTCTGTAGGTTCTTCCATAGGAACCACGGCCTCGTCGGACACTAGCACTACCGACTCAGGGAGTACAGTCTTCACCTCCTCGGGTGGACTACTAGGTTCACCGACCTCAAAACACGACGAGGGAACCGGGAACTCAAGCCTATATAGAGATGGCGGAGCCATCTCGGCTTCTTCCGAGTCCCTCTGAAGAGAAAGGAAAGCACTCAGAATCTACGATTGACGAACAGAGAGTTAGTCTTTCTAAATATGGAAGTTTGCTTCCCATATCAGACTAAAGAAGAAGACACGACTATGAACGATGTCATTTCAAATTCTTTTTATTTTTGAAAACTCAGAGCCCTCGAAAACATTTCTCAATTTAAAACGAGTAAATGATTTATAAAATCCCAACCCGTTAAAAAAAAATTCGGCTCTGATACCAATTCTGTAACACCCCCAAATATTCCCTTGGAAAGGCATTACCGCCAGTGACCTCAGACGTTCTGTCCGATGTCACCCAAGGCTTTACCAGTTGATATAAATCATCAAACAACAATTATGATACAGAATATCATAACTTTCATTTAAACCAAAGTCTCGGAATTACAACATAATTCCAAATACATCAAAAATACATAATCAGAATCATTATAGCGGAAGTCTTTAAATAATCATAAAAGGGTCTTGATCGCAATGATCACCCGCCAAGGATCTTAACCTGAATAAACTTGTCAAAAACACCGTTTGCCTTCATAGTCATTCTAGCCTTCACAGGACGGCAACTTATCTGATGTGCCGAATCGAACGGATGACACCAGCCAACCATGCAGAGAACAATTACGGTTGGTTAGTCTAATGAAAGACTAAGCAAGGGTACAAAGCAGAGTGGTTCGAAGTAGACGTATTAGGTTAGACTCATCGTCTCTCGAATAACATTCGATAACAATAGTCAACCACCATACTCCTACTAGAATACATGAAAAGACATGATCAAGAGAAGATTCTGGAGACCGAGTCTCACAGAAATCAATCCCAAAATAAGACTCCAACGAAATGAGCCTTATCGGAAACATGACAAATGTTGGGGAACATTAATAATTACACACAAGTGTTTAAAAATCAAGACGAGCTTTCCTAGCTGCACTACAGCCTAGATGCACTGCTCGTCTAAAGGGTATATTAATCATGTGCACTAAAGCACTTATCTTGTTAAATTCCAAAACGATCATCACGTTATAAGCTTTTAAATTCTCTCATCCCTCGGGATAAAGAGATACCGTCGGGAACTAAATCCCTAAGGCGGAGTTGACTCGGGAACTAAATCCCTAAAGTCGAATCGGGAACTAAATCCCAAACAACGGAGTCGGGAACTAAATCCCTAAGAACGAATCGGGAACTAAATCCCTTGGGAACTAAATCCCTTAAAGAGGCACCAACTGTGTGCACAAACCCTGAGTAAGGGTATGGTCAAGACCAGAGAAGGATGGTAGGAACTAAATCCTAACCACCAGGTTATCAAGAAACGACTAGCACTAGCAATGAGATACACAGTAGCGTTCCTACGAATACTCGTGCTAACTAAACAGTTCAGCACAATAATAATCCACATCAAAGCCATCGCGGCCAATAACAGATATAATAGCGTTGTTCTAACAATATACAACTTATCGTAATATCTGTATTTAATCATATCAAAATATATATAATAGCGTTGTTCTAACAGATATACAACCTATTATAATATCTCCTTTTTAAAATCACAAACAGTTATCAAAATTGTTCCCAACGAAAACAGTAAATCATCCCAAATTAATTAACAACTAAACAATTGATAATTAATTGAAATATGGAATGATGAGCAAGAGCGAACCGTCACTTACCTGGAGTAGATTCGGCGATGAATCTAGACGAGACGACTACTGATTATATCCTTTCCGAGGATATGGCCTAAGCTTCAGATAACCCCAACTGATTACGAGTCCACACGCGATTCAGCAGATCACGTTCTAACTGACAAATTAATTATCTATCAATTAATTTGACTGGACGAATTTAAGGAATTATATTTAATAAATTTTTATGATATTAAATCATAAAAATATTTATTAAATTTTCCTAAAGAAAAATACGGACGAAAAGGGATCGAAATTATACCGCTCGAATAATTTCGGGTTGAATTTGGACTGATTGCTGAATGGGCTTTCGGCCCAACAGAACTAATTAAGTGGAGGGGGCCCCACTTTCACTATTCCCCCTTCTTCTTCCTTTTTCCTTCAACAGCACAACAACAACATGCAAGCATAGCAGCTCGGCTACGCCTTCAACACGCCGGGAAGGTTCTCGTCGTCGGCGATCTCAGCCACCACAACCACCACACCGCAACCACCACCCTGTAGCCACGCAGCACCCGCAACAGAGGAGGAAGGCTGGGCTGGGCTGAGGCGCGAACCGAGGAGGCGGACGAACAGCTGGGCAACTGGGCTCACCGTAGGAGACGACGACGACGACTGGGCTGGGCTCGCCAGAGGAGACAACGAACGAGCACATAAGGGAGTCGAGAAGAGAGCACATGCTACTCATCGGGAGGCTTCACCGAGGTGGAGAAGGTGAACAGGGGAAAGACGAGAGGGAGACCGATGTGCCTTTCTACTCCTCATCCCCACCACCTTATATAGCCCAAGGAGGTAGCCCAAGGAGGGGGCAAGGGTCCGACCAACCTCTCTACAGGGGACCGGCCAAGCACAAGTGGAAAAATCAAGTGGGAGATTGGATGAGATTGTACGTGGAGGGATAAGTTTGCCCACGGATAAGATTTGGTATGGGTTTTAAACCCCGGAAATTATATGTTTGTATCCAAACAAATATTCTAAGTCCCGAAAATACATCGAATGTATTTTATACCACTCAGGGAATTATTTCGGAGATCATGGAAGTTACGGCAAATCCGAACTCCACTGAAAGCGAAATAATTACTGAACGAAACTTGGGAAAAATTACCCAAATATCCTTACTAAAAATTTAGGGATATTACAAAGGAAGGATCCGCTGGAGAGCCACAAAGAGTAAGTCGTGGGCGCGGCTGAGGAAACCGTGATCGCGGCCTTGAAGATTAGAGACTACGCGAGAAGATTTTGATACAGATTATCTTGTTACCTTATTTTCTTTATTTTATATTTATATATTTCGGTTATTATTTTTAGCAGATTATGTTTAGGTTAAATAGACTAAGCTTCTTTAGGTTTTAGATTCATTCTGTCATATTTTTCAGAACGACAGTTTCGAGTTTTTGGAGTTTTTTGCAAGACCATGAAGAACTAAGTTTCCTTTGCTTAGTCAGACGATTGAAGCCTTCGTTTGTTTTGGTTGTGAGATTATAAGTCTTGTTCTAATCTTTTGAATGTTATTAATTCTCTTGTGCTTAATCCCTTTGAGTTTTACTGATTATACTAGCTTGACCAACTAGTGGTTATTAATATTATTCTTATGCTAGAGTTAGATTGTTTTTGGTTGAAATACCTAATTCAGAGTAGCAACTACGATATTCTAGAACTGGTTGTGATAGTTTATTGTAGAAGAGAATTGATTGCATGCTAAGTAAAACTGGTTGTTTTGTGTTGCATGTATCTGCTGAAATTCCTGAACTTACTGCTGCTATTGAATTGAATCTCGATAGTTTCCTGGTTGTTTGATAGTTAGTATTATCAGGGTCTGGTTGTCCTGTTAATAACTTAAGAAAAGTAATAGGAACATTCACTGGTCTAAAGAACTAGAGATAATCAAGGATCAACCAATCAAACTGAAGTGTGGATATTTGTCTGGCTGAGTACTTTCATCAATATCTGTTTACATCATCATTAATTTTGTTAGTTAATTTCATAGTTTAGAACAAACCAATCAAAAACCCCCTTTGTTACTATTGATAAACAGTTTCTGCAAACTGGATAGATAGCTTGATTATCTGTGGGTTTGACCCTTACTTACCAGACTACATTAGTTGGGTGTTTAAGGTTTCTTTGTTAGGTATACACGACTAATTGCCTACCAAATTTGGCGTCATTGCCGGGGAATCGAAAGTTTTAATCTTTTCGTGTTTGTGTGTGATTGTTTACTAACTGTTGTGTGAACCTGTCTTATGGTTTACACCCATGCTACTAATTCTCCAATTTTAGATCTTGATCCAAAATATGAGCGAACACTTTCCAGGAACTGCAGAGATGTTTGTGAGCGAATCGAGGTGGCTGAACAGCAGACTCTGAGATAGTTAACTGCACCAAATCTGGAGCAGCAACCGCTGGCTGTGCAATTTCCTGAGTTGGCTGATGGTGTCAATTTTGAGTTAAAGTCTGGATTGATTCATTTGCTACCCTACTTCCATGAATTGAATGGCGAAGACTCCAACAAGCACTTATCTGAGTTTCACGCTGTCTGCACCAGCATGAAACCGAGGGGCGTGACAGAAGACCAAATCAAGCTGAGGTCCTTTCCTTTCTTTTTGAAGGATTCGACCAATGATTGGTTTTACTATCTAGCTCCAAGAAGCATTGATACATGGGCAAAGATGAAGAAAGCCTTTCTGGAGAAGTACTTTCCTACAACAAAGCTTAATAGTCTAAAAAAGAACATCAGTAACATTAAACAACATGCTACTGAGACTTTGTATAAGTACTATGAGAGATTCAAACGCCTAATATCCAGCTGTCTATATCATGGTTATTCTGACCAAGATCTCGTTCTATATCTGTATGGCGGACTTCTTGATGATGAGCGTAGAATGGTGAATGCAGCATGTGGCGGTAACATTCTGAATAAAATTACAGCTGCAACATTTGAGGTGTTTTCTAAGCTATCTTAAGGCTCAAGGCAGTTCAACAAGAGAGCGAGCTCCCATGCAACAAAGGCTGCAGAATCTTATCCATCACCTTCACTGCAATCTGATGTGAACCCGTTGAAGGAGATGATGAAGCATTTTATGGTGAAAGGAAATCCGCAACAAGTCATGGCATGTGGCATCTGTTATGACACGATGTACCCTACTGATGCGTGCCCGTAACTACAAGAGCCTATAGCTGAAGTGAATGCTATGGGAGGTTTCAGACTGCCTAGACCAAGGTATGACCCATACTCTAACACTTACAATCCTGGGTGGAGAGAACACCCCAATCTAAGATATGAGAACCAACAGAATCTGTAGTTTAATCAGCGGCAACAACAATTTCAGCAGCCTGGAGGTCAACAACAACAACCATTCAGACCACCATATGACCCTAGACCTCAAGGGCAGAATTCAAGCTCATCTATGTCTACAGAAGACATGATCAATGCCCTTGCGCAGAACATGACCACCATGTAGAGCAATCTGGTGCAATTTCAACATGAGACCAAGTCTAGCATTCAGAATCTGGAGAATCAGGTTGGTTAGATCTCTTTGGCAGTAAGCAGATTGGAAACCAAGAAGGCAAGTAAGCTTCCATCTCAGACGGAGTTGAACCCGAGCAGCATCGATTTGCCACTAGCCTAGATCGTATGTCTGCAGACGTGGCTGATGTTAGAAGGACACATAATCAGCATGGTGGGTGGATTGCGGAGCTAGATGAGGATGTTAGGATGCTCCGGGATCAGCAGTTGGTGGCGTGCACTTACGGCCAGCACTGGGACGAGTTTGCTCGTTCAAAGTGGGAGCGGTATACGGGATCAATGAACGATGAGTTGGATAGCATTGCCGTACGCTAGCCCCGACGTCCGAGATGCGGATCACCTCGGCATTCCTAGTGGGTATTTTTCTTTCTTCCCCAGATTTTCATTTTCATCTTTCATTGCATTGAGGACAATGCAATATTTAAGCATGGGGGAGGGATTTACACTTGTTGTTGGTTGTAAAAAAAAAAAAAAAGCATGGCTAAACTGAAAACCGAAAGGGCAGCTTAGGCAAAATTCAGGGGCCCGGACCGGCATTAGGCTGGGGTAATAAGAGGCTAAAGAGTGATGTGAGGATTGGTGAGCCCATCTAAGAAAAATGAAATGAGTGGCTAGGTGAAAACCCGAAAGGGAGCCTAGGCAAAATGAGTGAAAAAAAGAGGAGTGATTATTAGGATTCATTCATTTTGGCGTGGCGACATAAGTGGTGGAGCTATAAGGAGGTTTCGGGTAGGTCACTCTAGAGTTATAAGGTGATAGACTGGAGCTAGGATTAGAAAGTATCATTCACATCTGGAGTTCGGGTTCAGCTTGGGGGGAAATACTTTGTTTTCCTTAAGGCTGGTGTGCTGCATTTTTGTGTTGGTGTTGCTGGGGATTCATGAGTAGGTACGGTTCTTAGTGTAAAATTTTGCTGTGCTTCCTGAGACCTTGGGTATTTCATTGGAGGAGTAGGTTTCTATTAGCTTACTCGAGGACGAGCAAGATCTAAGCATGGGGGAATTTGATATGCTCTACTTTGTAGTGCGTAACTAGGAGCTGTTACTAGGTTATTAGGTACCATCTGTATAGGTTTAGGAGATAATTTAGGATGATGGAGCAGTAGAGAATTAATATAGGAAATGAGGATTTAAGTGACTTTGGAGTAGTAGATGCTGAGAAGAGTGAGCAGCAACCGCGGCTAAGGAGCACAAGACGCGGTATGGGAAGAGCTCAACAGGAAATGGTGAAGTGTACACCATGGGTGCGGTAAGGAGTGCAGCGGGCGCGGCCAAGGAAGGATCTGCTGGAGAGCCACAAAGAGTAAGCCGCGGGCGCGGCTGAGGAAACCGCGATCGCGGCCTTGAAGATCAGAGACTACGCGGGAAGATTTCGCCGCAGATTATCTTGTTACCTTATATTCTTTATTTTATAATTTTATATTTCGGTTATTATTTTTAGCAGATTTCGTTTAGGTTAAATACACTAAGCTTCTTTAGGTTTTATATTCATTCTATCATTATTTTCAGAACGGCAGTTTAGACTTTTTGGAGTTTTTTGCAAGACCATGAAGAACTAAGTTTCCTTCGCTTAGTTAGACGATTGAAGCCTTCGTTTGTTTTGGTTGTGAGATTATAGCTCTTGTTCTATTCCTTTGAATGTTATTAATTCTCTTGTGCTTAATCCCTTTGAGTTTTACTGATTATACTAGCCTGATCAACTAGTAGTTAATAGTATTATTCTTATGCTAGAGTTAGACTGTTTCTGGTTAAAATACCTAATTCATAGTAGCAACTACGATATTCTAGAACTGGTTGTGATAGTTTATTGTAGAAGAGAATTGATTGCATGCTAAGTAAAACTGGTTGTTTTGTGTTGCATGTATCTGCTGAAATTCCTGAACTTACTGCTGCTATTGAATTGAATCTCGATAGTTTCCTGGTTGTTTGATAGTTAGTATTATCAGGGTCTGGTTGACCTGTTAATAACTTAAGAAAAGGAATAGGAACATTCACTAGTCTAAAGAACTAGAGATAATCAAGGATCAACCAATCAAACTGAAGTGTGATTATCTGTCTGGCTGAGTACTTTCATCAAAATATGTTTACATCATCATTAATTATGTTAGTTAATTTCATAGTTTAGAACAAACCAGTCAAAACCCCCTTTGTTACTATTGATAAACAATTTATGCAAACAGGATAGATAGCTTGATTCTCTGTGGGTTCGACCCTTACTTACCATACTATATTAGTTGTGTGTTTAAGGTTTCTTTGTTGAATAATTGCCTACCATCCTTCATCATTTATAAATTCAAAGATTTCTTCTTTTTGTAGGGAGGATAGAGCATTATCCCACCAGTTCTTTAATTGTCCTGTAAATCCGGTAACAAGAAGGGTAACACAAGTCTTGGGATCTTCTCTAGGGTTGCCTATAAAATGGATACTAAACTTGGACCTTTCTTCATATTGAAGATCTGGAGGTGTAGGCCTAGAGTAGAAATTTCTAGTGATAACATTGCAGAATTGTGTTGTTCCGAAATTATCAGAATCTGAAGAATCAGGAGGATAATTATCTTGAGAGGAATCTTCTATGAGAATTTTTGTTAGTCTATTTTTTAGATTACTGTCGTCTTGACAAACTTCATTGATCTTTTATTTAAGACTACAATTGTTTGCCTTATGGCCTCGTTTACCACATTTATAACATATAATCTTTTTATCTGTTTTTCTAGGTTCAAATTTCTTTTTAGGAGGCTAGTTGGATCTTTCATGTTTGTTTTCAGGTCTAAATTTTTTGTGTTTATTTTTATAAATCTTTTTTATTATTAGAAGGGGGCTCTATTTTGGTAAGGCCAAAGGCCTCACAAAAGTTGCCTAGTTCTTTTCTTCTAGATCCTTTTTCTCTACCATACTTGGCCTGAATTTTTATTTCGGAGCAAAGGGCTAGTTCTTCTTTTTTTATAAAGGTTGTTAATTGACCATAGGTCATGTCTTTCCATGGGATCTCTTCGGCTTGAATTTCAGCTTTTATTTTTTGATTTATTCTTTCAGCAAACAAGGCAGGAAGGCCAGAGACGAAACGCTCTTTCCAATAACCCTTACGGCAATCATCTCTTTTATAGACATAGGATAGAAAAACATCTTTATACCACCTATAATCACTAAGGGTTCTGCATCTAAGGTTGGAAAGTATTTCTCTATTGGCCTAGATCTCTTCTCTAGGGTTGCCTATAAAATGCATACTAATAGTGTATATTAGTTGATGAACTGGTTCTGCATGTCCTTCATCATTTATAAATTCAAATATTTCTTCTTTTTGTAGGGAGAATAGAGCATTATCCCACCAGTTCTTTACCTGTCCTGTAAATCCGATAACAAGAAGGGTAACACAAGTCTTGGGATCTTCTCTAGGGTTGCCTATAAAATCCATACTAAACTTGGACCTTTCTTCATATTGAAGATCTGGAGGTGTAGGCCTAGAGTAGAAATTTCTAGTGTCCATATTTCTAAATATTTGTCTATGTGCTTGTGGTCTACCATGGTTTCTTTTTAATTTATTAATGGTAAGAGGATCTTCTTTGAAACAAGTTTGTAAGGTTTCTATCGCCTTTTCATCAGATGAGGCTTCTTCACTTCTCGAATCGTCTGAAGGGCTGCTAGAGTATGTGTTTGTACTATTGTTGCATTCATCGACACAGTTAATTATGTTTTTTCCTTTATCTAATTTTTTTTATCAATTCTCTGAAAAACTCGAAAGGATCTTGAAAGCTTTAAAGAACTTCAATCGTAGGCTTCAGCTAAGGGAGAATGTTTTTGGGAGGTTTCTCAGGACATGAGATTCTCCAAATGTGATGCCTCTAAACATATGAGGGCTTTGCCTTTTATAATAGGAAAGGGGAAGAGTCTAGGTTCCTTTGTTCATACAAAATATTAGAACTATTTCTTCACGAGTGGTCTCTCATGTTGGAGCTGCTGTCTTTTTGTGGAGTTCCTGATGTGAGTGAGACTTTTGCCTGATGAAGCGACGTCTTTTGTCTTCTGATCTTTTAATCTTTTGAGGTGGGCTTTTGTTTTGGAGGGCTCTTTGTAATGGGCCTTTGTCTTGATGGACCTTTTGTTTTTTGGGCTTCTTGTCTTGAAGGGCCTTTTGTCTTCTAGGCTTCTTGTCTTGAAGGGCCTTTTGTCTTCTGGGCTTTTGTCTTGAAGGGCAAATTCTCACTGGATCATACCCCCCTCCCCCCGTAAAATAAAATATGGGTTATTTTTTACATGGCATAAGGGTCTTGAGCAAATTGTTCTGGATCATCGGCTGGAGAAGGAGGTGGAGTTCTACATGGGCTTTCACAGCTATCAGCCCAACTTTGTTTTCCCTAGGCTATAAACTTCTAGAAGGCTTTGAATTCCTCCTACTATTGGAGTTGTTCTTTTGGAATAGAAGGAATTTGAGATCTTTGCCAAAGGAGGTGTAGAGGTTGAGGTTGTGACTGTTTTGGGGGTAGCTGGTAATTTTGTTGTCTTGTGTTGAGAGTTGTTCTTACTTTCTCGATGGTGAGTGTAGAGATGATGAATTTTTCCCACCATATGATCTTGAAGCGTCTCCAAAGTGTTAAGGGAAAGCCTTGGGGATGAAACTGTAAGGTCTCGTATGTCCAACAGAAAATCCATGCAACATCGAAGTCACGATGGAAACTTAGAGTCTTTGTGAAAGGTTGGTCTTGAGAGTAATGGAGATAGTAGTTGTAGATTGTTGTTATCTCAGTGGGCTAGATGTCTTTTGTGGCTCCGAAATTAAGCCACCAATCATAGAACCAGATAGCGAAATTATATGGGCAGTGTTTATCAAAGAAAAAGAACCAAGAGTGGTTAAAAGGTCTGAGTAGGAAGGTTCTATCCCAGGCATTTTTGTAATCTTGATAGGTGTAGCCTGGAAGATTGGGAATGGCTTGCGGAAGGGAAAATGGCTTTAAAGTCCAGGGGTTGGACCATTCTGTTATAGTGAGGACTTTGAGGATTCTGCATTTTGAGTAAGAGATTCGTGAGGGGTCTGTTGTGCACATATTATGAGAGACTTCGACAGATCCTGAGTCTACCAGGATGAATTCATAGAACTTTTGGGTCTTAGAGAGGTTCTCTGGGAACCATTTGAAATCAAGAGGAAAGAGTTTTTTGAGATAAGGGTCAAGTTGGGTTTGTCCTTTTTTGTGGGCTATTTTAGCAAGAGTCTTTGGTGCCAAGTGGGCTTGGCTATATGGGAGAGGTGGAAAGTCAGAGAGGGCTTGGAACTGATTTTGGACAGGGACTAGAGAAGAAGAAGATGAGGGACTAACGTAGTCTTGTGGGGTCTGTTTTATTTCTTTGGGATCCATACCTGAAAAATAGGCAGATGATTAGAATGGGATCTCGTCGATCTTGAGGTCTTCGACTATCTCTTGTTGTGCTAGTTCAAGTACTCTAGCTAGTTTTTCTTCACAGCTTTCTATGAAGCTTTTTTACAATAGTTCTCTCATATTTGGGTCTAAATAGGAGAGGACGGGGCAGAGGTCGGAACTTTTCTTGTAATGTTTCAACTTTTTTCTTATGCAATAAACTCCCCACCTATAATAAGCCTTCTTTCTGAGGTCAAAAACCATCTTCATAATAGGGAAGTTAAGTTTTTCCCTGCAAAAACTCTCTAGTAAGAAAATCGGGTAAAGAATTGTTTTTTCCTTTTATAAATTCTATTTTGAAATCGCATACAGAAATAATAGCTTGCCATCTAGCAAAAATCTGTTTTGAGACTAGATTTTGAACATCCTTTTGTAAAATTTCTTTAGCAGATTGACAGTCTACTCGAAAAGGAAATTCTTTGTAATATAAATCATCTTGAAACTTAGAAAGACAAGAAACAATAGATAGAACTTCTTTTTTAACAGTGTTGTAATTCTTGTGTGGTCTTGACCAGACACTAGAATAGTACCTAACTAGGGATTCTTTGGTTTGATCTGGTAATCTTTGTTTGAGAATGCCATCGAAACCTAATTCTGAGGCATCTGTTTCTACTATCATGAAAGCAGAGGGATGAGGAATGCTAGCACAAGGTAGGGACTTGACCTTTTCTTTAAGGAGCTGGACTACCTTGGTATGCTCAGTTGTCCAAGTAGGTGGATTTTTCTTGAGTCTTTGAAATAGAGGGGCACAAATCTGTCTAAGGTTAGGGAAGAAGTTTGAGATGTAATTTAGGCATCCTAGGAATCTTTGTAGTTGATTATTATCTTTTATTTCATTTGGAAACTTGTTGGTGAATTCAATACTTCTGTTTATTGGTTTGATAGTTTGATTATAAATGTTGTGTCCTAAGAACTTGATCTGTGTTTGAAATTATTTTATTTTTGAGGCAGAGACTGCTAAGCCATTCTTTTCTATTATGTGTAAGAAAGTGTTAAGGTGTTTGAAGTGTTCTTCAATGCTTTTTGAGAAGACAAGAACATCGTCAATGTAGACTATTGTAAAACTTGAGTATGGATTAAAGATGTCATTCATGATTCTTTGGAATTCAAAAGGGGCATTTTTAAGACCAAAGGACATTATATTCCATTCATAATGTCCAAATGGAACTGTGAAGGTTGTCTTATATCTATCTTTGTTTTCTATTTGGATTTGCCAGAATCCACTTTTCATGTCAAATTTTGAATAGATTCTAGAATCATAAAGCCTAGTAAGTAAATCTCTTTTGTTAGGGAAATGGTATCTAATCCATTGTAAAGCTTTATTTAAGGGTTTGTAGTTGATTACTAATCTAGGGACTCCTCTCTCTTGTTTTCAGCCTGTTTGTTAACATAAAAGGTTGCACAACTCCAAGGAGACTTAGAGGGTCTTATAAGTTGTTTGAGTAGGAGGGAGTCGATTTTTGCTTTACAAAGTTGCAGGAGCTCTTGATTCATTTGTACGGGTATAGCTTTAGTAGGAATGTCTATTTCTTTAAAATCTTTTTCGTAGGGAAGTGAGACTTGGTGTTTCTTTCTTTCCCAAAAAGTTGTAGGAGATTCTGAGCAGACTCATTTTTTAAATAATTCTTCTAGATCAAGGATTTGTTTTTGTAAACTAGGGTTTCCAAGTTTTTCTTCTATTTTAAGGTGTGCAATTTCTTTTGTAAGGGAATGTACAAATGATTTTTTTCTTTTCTATTAGGTTTATGGTTCTAGTTATGGATGAAGACTGTAATGTGGATATATCTCTTTGTTTTATTGGTGAAATGAACTTGAAACTTAACTTTTTTCCTACAACCTCAGTATGTAGGCCTTTTCTATCTACCTTAAAAGGATATATTTGTGTTAGGAATGGTGTTCCTAAGATTACTTCTTGGGTAAGGTCTTTTACCATTATAAAAGAGTTCTTAAAACAATAACCATTGTTATAAACAGAGGCTTTAGGGATTTTGTAGCTAAGGTTCATTCTTCCTCCATTAGCATTATGGATCTTTTCATTACTTTTATAGTAAAATTTTAAAGGGATTAAACCTTCACAAATACAATTAAGATCAGCTCCACTATCAAGAAGAGCAACAGTAGAGAGAGTAAAGTCTTTTATTTTTATGGTGATGTTTACATACCATTTTTTAAAATTAATTCTACTTATAACTGAAACAAAAGGTTCTTCTTTAGAGACAAATTCGTTGTGAGAGTGTTGAGAACTAGAGCTAGCTTCATTAGTTTTTAAGAGTTCTAGATGAGCTATTCTAGTTTCGAGTTCTAGGTCTTTGGTTTCATTTACTAATAATTGCTTATTGAGGGTTTCGATGTCTTTCTTATGTTTGTTAACTTCGGCTTGTAAATCTTTAGTTGTAATAGAGGAAAATATATAAGTAGGTGATCTTTCATTAATAATCTTATAAAGAGTGCGGTTCCGGTGCGGAGCACTCTTCCCGTGCGGACGTGCGGACATGCACTATAGGGCCTTATTTGTGCACTTTTGCAAAAAAATTGAAAAATGATTGGAAAAAAATTTGAAAAAGAAAAAAAAATAAAATTGAAAAAGTGCACAAATAAGATGTTAAAGTGCACAAATAAGACCCAAAAGTACATGCTCCGCACGTCCGCACGGGAAGAGTGCTCCGCATATGATCCAAACTCATCTTATAAATACTAAAAGGTTCTTCAGGAAGAGATTTATGTTCTTTGAAAATTAAGTCTTTGAGTTTCATAAAATATTCTTGCTTTACTTGTGGATCTTCAAGTTTGTCTATTAGTTCAAAAAGGACTTATTTTACATCATTTTTAGTGATAACATTGCAGAATTGTGTAGTTCCGAAATTATCAAAATCTGAAGAATCGGGAGGATAATTATCTTCAGAGGAATCTTCTATGAGAATTTTTGTTAGTCTATTTTTTAGATTACTGTTGTCTTGACAAACTTCATTGATATTTTGTTAGTCTAGTTTTTAGATTACTATCGTAGTTGGATCTTTCATGTTTGTTTTCAAGTCTAATTTTTTTGTGTTTATTTTCATAAATCTTTTTATTATTAGAAGGGGGCTTTATTTTGGTAAGGCCAAAGGCCGCACAGAAGTTGCCTAGTTCTTTTCTTCTAGATCCTTTTTCTCTACCATACTTGGCCTGAATTTTTAATTCGGAGCAAAGGGCTAGTCCTTCTTTTTTGATAAAGGCTGTTAATTGACCATAGGTCATGTCTTTCCATGGGATCTCTTCGGCTTGAATTTCAGCTTTTATCTTTTGATTTATTCTTTCAGCAAACAGGGCAGGAAGGCCAGAGACGAAACGCTCTTTCCAATAACCCTTATTGCAGTCATCTCTTTTATAGACATAGGATAGATAAAACATCTTTATACCACCTATAATCACTAAGGGTTCGGCATCTAAGGTTGGAAAGTATTTCTTTATTGGCCTGGATCTCTTCTCTAGGGTTGCCTATAGAATGCATACTAATAGTGTATATTAGTTGATGAATTGGTTCTGGATGTCCTTCATCATTTATAAATTCAAAGATTTCTTTTTTTTTGTAGGGAGGATAGAGTATTATCCCACCAGTTCTTTATCTGTCATGTAAATCTGGTAACAAGAAGGGTAACACAAGTCTTGGGATCTTTTCTAGTGGCTTTATAGACTATATTAGCCATACCCATTTCTTGTAAGGTATTAAGGATCGCATGTTCATACTTACCATCTATGTTCCATTCATAGAGAGATTGTCCATTATAGTTTGTGGCTCTAAACTTGGACCTTTCTTCATATTAAAGATCTGGAGGTGTAGGCCTAGAGTAGAAATTTCTAGTGTTCGTATTTCTAAATATTGTTCTATGTGCTTGTGGTCTACCATGGTTTCGTTTGAATTTATTAACGGTAAGGGGATCTTCTTCGAAACATGTTTGTAAGGTTTCTATCGCATTTTCATTAGATGAGGCTTCTTTACTTCTCGAATCATCTGAAGGGCTGCTAGAGTTTGTGTTTGTACTATTGTTGCATTCATCGACACAGTTAATTATGTTTTTTCCTTTATCTAATTTTTTGTCAATTCTGTCAATGATAGTAAGGGGATGAGCTAAAGAATTTTTTTTTAGAGTTTCTTTTGGAATTCCCTAGATTTGGAAATGAGGTCTAGAAATGTCTCTAGGGAATTTAAGTGTTTCTGTGTTGATTTTATCATGTATTAATTCTACATGTTCAGCTATTGTGTGAAGGATCTGGTTCGAATAATTATGTTGTTGATGTGTTTTCTTAACATCTTCTATTGTGGCTGTACTATTTTCAAAAGTTGTTACTCTAACATTTTTAAAAGGTTTTGCAGAGACTTATCCGTCTATTGTTTTAATCTTTATTTCCTGTAAAATTTGATGAATACTTTGAGTAGTTCCTGAGGGTAAGAGGCTCCAAGTTTTAGTTAATCTAGTTTGAACTTCTATACATTTTTTAATCAAAAGGGTTCTTTATACCTTGTTTTTTAAGGTAATTAGAGAACCAGATAAAGAATGGAATGTTGGCTCTAAGTTTTTCCATATCAGAATACCATAATTCTCTTATTTTATCTATGTTTTCCTTTTCTATTTTCATGAACCATGTTTTCTTAATTTTATTCTTTTTAGATTCAAAGGCTCTTCTTAAGTAATCGTTGTCTAGAGTAAATTCTATTTTAGAGATAACATTTATAGAGGAATATCTACCCATATCACTTTGAGTAGGTGAAGAGGGAGGAGATTGTTCTCTATTTAATTCGTTAACTGGATTAGGAATAGGATTGCTAAATTCTACTCTAACTGAATGGTCTCTAGTTGTGTAGAAGGAGTCTGAAAAAGAAGTTATGGCTGGGAAAGTATTAGGGATTCTAGGCATAGAAGGAAAGGATTTGCTAGAGTTAAATCTTAAGAGTACTCTACCATCTTGACTTTCTTCTATTTGAGAAATCTCTATTCTTTCAATATTACTAGGAGGACGATCATGTCTAAGTTCAAGAGTCTCAGGTATACTAATATCTTCCCATTTTATTACTTTAGGAGTGAAGGTTATAGATTTTTCTGCTTCTAGTTGTAAAAGAGTAGTTTCTCCTCTAGGAACATGAGGTACAAGACATCTAGGGTCTACGAGGGAGAACATAAGAGTTTATAATGGATTATGTAGATTATGGCAAAGTTTTTGGAGAATTGTTTGAAGCTATTATTAAGGAGTTTAATATCAAGGGTAAGAGTCTCACAAATTCTAGGATCTGTCATATCAACATTAAAATTAGGAGAGCAATTAAAGAAAATAGGGCCATTACAAATATTAGTGTGAATGACAGCAATTATAGAGTCTTTATAAGATTTTAATCTATCATCTCTTAAAGCCATAAATACTGGAGTGTCTATTCCTTGTCTGGCTAAGGGTTTTAGGGCAACTTGTATTAATCTTATGGGGATATACCTGTAATTCTTGTCTAAGTATTTTGTAAGGGATAAGGATGAAAGTAATTGCAGAGTCTGTTGTTCTTTGTCTAGACTAAGGGTCTCTTCATGACTTTTAACACTAAGGGATGTTTTAAAGTCAAGGAGTCCTATTTTGTAGATGGACTCTATACTCTGTTTTGGTATGGACCAATCTGAAATATTATTTTCAATAAGATTTTCATTGCTATGTACAACAGGGGTGCTAGTAGAACTAGAACCTCTAGATAAAATACGTATAAATTGTAAGGCCATGACCAAAGATGGTTTAGATCCTAATCATATGAGTTATTGTTATAGTTGGCGTGGGACCATCTACCGGGACCACCCTATCCTTTGGGCTGACCAAGCGGTTTTACGACTAAACCAAACACACACTCTTTAGTAACAGTAACTAAAGGCGTAAGGATTATGGACTTATCACCTCAGTTTTTACACGAGCACAACAAGATTTAATTTTTTTTCTCAAACTTTCTTAGCCAAGCTCAAATTCTTTTTCTCATTGGGTACGAGTTTTTCTATGCCCAACCTCTCTTTCTTGTTGAGTCCGATTTTTTATTTTAAGGCTAGAGCTGAGTTACAATCTTAGGACAAGTTTGATCACAAGCTTTGCAATATAACTTAGTACAAGTTCAATGATGCGCGCAATTATCTTCAGTAAACTTTAGTTATTTCTCGTATCTTAGTCACCTTGATAAATAGTATGCAACCACATAAAATTCATATGATAAGGTTGATTTAAGATGCAACAAGTAAGGTGAACACATAAATTTAAGGCTGGAAATTTCAGGAGTCAAGCAACACAAAACCGATTAGATTAAGTGGAGTTTAACTCAGTTTTGTATTGATTTAAGGCAAGTGAATTTGAGGCAGGTTAGCACATGAAAGTTTGTCTTCAACCTTGGTAATTTCGTCCAACACAAATCTGGAAATCGCAGAAAAATTGCATGGAGATTCGAGACCAAACAAATCTAGAACACGAGCAATACAAGACGAAAATTGGTTTCAAAAATTCAACCACTTGGCTTGAGCGTCTCACCTTGTAAAGCTTTGATACCACATGATAAGAATCGCACCTCCAATGCTCAGTTCAAGGTAAGAATGGTTTGTGCTTGTGTTTCTGAAAAAGGCTCGAAACTAGATCTCTTCTGTGATATTTCATTGGCTAGAGATTAGACGATTCAAGGATAGGTTAGGACTGGTCTTTTTGGTTGTTTTCTGATGGTTTTTAAGGGTTCGGTATCGTATACTCGGTGTATATAATGCACCACAAAAGTAGAGAACAAGGATCAAGGAAATTTGAGATATAACGCACTCAAGAACTCTCGATCAACACTCGATTTAACTCACGAGCAAGAGGAATTTTTCTGGAAAAATTCTTCAATTAGAACAATTTATTTTTCTGGTTTTAGATGATGAAAAACGTCCCCTTGAAGTGGGGAAGAACCCCCCCCCCCCCCCCCCCTAAGTAACCACAAAATCAAGGTAACAAGAGACCTTTTGCATGGTCGGTAGTGTTTTAATGCACCCTTACAACTTATCTTAACTAATAGTAATAAAAGCTGAAATTAACCTTATAATACAACATATAATAAGTCTTTAGGTTGACCATGTGAATTGGAGTAAAAACGCTCGATCCAAATGGGAGAGTGTGCGGCCCTCTTCAAGTCGGGCGAGCCACGAGCGACATGGTCGGTCCCAACTCAAATTCCCTTGGCGCTCAAGGTATGGATGGATTCCTTGGGTCCAGGGAGGACCTTGGAGTCCGGCTTGTGCGAGGCCTAGGGACCGGTGGCACCGTGGAGGTGGTTGGTGTGCGCGTGCCCGCCAAGGAAGAAGGTGCAAGCGAGGGCGAAGATTAATCCTCCTCTTGGCTACCTTCAGGGGCTTCTTGGTCTTCTTGAGGGACCATAGTCACATCACGTCCACCCCAAGAATGGTGTATGTATTCGCCATTGGGAAATAATTGCAAGTCCTATATACTTCATGGCCTTCAACATTGCGGATCAAACCTGTCACCTTCCCTATAGAAGGAATCAAGATGCATATAAATGAGATCTTCTCCTATTGCCGAGGATCGTTGTCCCAATCCAGATTTGCCAATTCTTCAACTTGCATATTCATGTATCTCAAAACTTGCTTGATTTGGAAAGTTTGAAAATATTTTACGAATTTGCGTACAACTGCCAAATATGCCGTCATCTTGGAATCCTTTGATGTATAAGAATTGTCCAATTGATTGATAATAATAGAGAATCATTGGTTACCTCAAGATGTTGAACCCCAAAGTTTTTGTTTAGAGTTAATCCATAAATCATTTCGTTGTACTCATCCTCGTTGTTGTTTGTTCAAAATTTTCAACGCACTGTGTGTAAAAGATGTCCAAGGTTTTTCTTACATAGTGCACTGGGAGTTCAACGTTGTGGTCATCGCGCACAAGTAACGCCCTCATTGCTACTTGTGTCACCGTTAAGTACATCGGAAAAGTTTCGTCCTCTTTTGGTTTTGACATAACTTGTGGGCATGGTGGTAGGCTATGAGTTCCTGGAATTCCTTCTTGTGCTATCGGATCCACTCAAAGGATTTTTTTTTTCTAGAATGTCATAGAAGACCTTTCTTCTGTCTGATGCCTTTCAGATGAATCTGTTCAAGGCTGTAACTCGACGTATCAATCGTTGGACATCTTTTACACACATTGGAGATTGGAGCGTGAATATGGACTGGATTTGGTACGGACTTGATTCAATTCCTCGTTGTGTGACTACGTAGCCCAAAACATACGGGATGAGAATCCAAAGGAACATTTTGTTGGATTCAGTTTTGTGTAGTATTTGCTTATAATATTGAAAATTGTCCATATATGAACAATGTGATATTTCATGGGTTTGGATTTTACCAGCATGTCGTCGATGTAAACTTCCATTGTGTCCCAACGTTTGTCTTGGAACATCTTGTTGACAAGTCTCTGATATGTTGTGTCGGAGATCTTCAATCTAGATGACGTAACTTGGAGCAGTAAATACCTTGATTGGTTAGGTTTTCTTCTCCTGATCAGCTGGTTCATGTGATAGGATCACGCCTCTTTTATTCCAGTTCAAGGTATGAATGGATCGTGTTTTGTTGCTCCAAATAAGGATTAAAACCGGCTTCACAAGTGATGTTCCTACGGCGAGTTTGGTTGAGTTTTTGGATGGATCCGGGATCCTTTTTAAGAGGTTTGTTTTTCTTGAATTTTAAGAGGATAAGTATCCTACTCTCTTGTGGATATTACACACCACTCAAGGAGAGAATAAGGACTAAACGATCTTGAGATATAACACACTCAAGAACACTTAATCGGGCACTCGATGTTACTCAAGAGTAATGGAGAATTTATGGAAATCCTTTTTGGAAGATGATACGCTCTACTTTATAGTGCATAACTAAGGAGCTGTTACTATATTATTAGGTACCATTTGTGTGGGTTTAGGAGACAATTTAGGACATTGGAGCTGTAGAGAAGAAATGAAGAAATATAGAGAATTACAGAAGACTTGGAGTTAGAGCCTCGGATGCATAAGAGACGCGAAAGTCCGAAACATGAGCAAATCCGCGGCCGCAAAAATCACAACCGCGCCCGCGGATTCATCACTGGGAGAGAAGCAGTAGTCGCGGTAGAGCAAAACCGCAGGCGTGGGATTCTGGCCGCGTGTTGTATTCTTGCCTCCGATGAAGGTCACAACGTCAAAGGTGGCACTTTTGGATCTAGTCTTGGGTGAGAAGTCACAAGTATCACTTGTCAAAGCTGTCGTGGAAACCTTGGGGAAACCCTTGATGAAATGCACGAAAGCTTGACAATGGATGCGCATACGTGAACAATAACTTTTGAGGTTATCGGACACGGTGGTGACTGGATGCGAACCCGGTGGTGAGTGTCTGGGTGGTATCGGCGGCGGCGACGATGACGATGACAAGTGTCAAGACAACGTTGATGACGGAGATGGCGATGGCGATGGTAAGCGATCGACTGGGTTCGAGTATGGGTTCGATGGCGACAACGATAGCGTTGGCGGTGGTGGATGTCACAAGCGATGGGCTAGCGACGACGACAACGATGGTGTGGGTCCAATAGTGGGTGCGATTAGGGAAGCAATTTGATGGATGGCAATGGAAGCGATGATGTGATGGTTGATGATAGATGACTTGAAGATCAAGTCTTTGGCCATAGCGTCGGCGGCGGAGTGAAGGGAGATGCGAAGGAAGACTTTGCTTGAAGGATTCCAAGCGTTTGCCGTAGCGTCGGCGGCGGAGTGAAGGGTATGCGAAGATAGAGATAGGTTGACGTCCGATCAAAGGAAGGAGGATTTCACTCGACTTAAGCTTTGATTAATTTGAACGTAAGGAAAACAATAGACAAAGTTTATCTTAAATACTAGAGGCGAGACTCGGATGGGCCGAGTCGAGCCTAGTGGGCTAGCCCATGCAACATGCAATAGGCACACACCTTAAAATAGAAAGGCCTATAAATGGAAACTTTCTAAAACAAGACAAATACCAAAAATAGTAATGTCTCAAAATAACAATGTCAAAACACGAGGCAAATAAACCTCTAAATGGCTAAGTCGGTGGCGGCGAGGCATGGGACGCAGACACTGGGAGCGGCGGCGATGTCATGTGTGTCTGGGCTCGACAGTGGGCGCGTCCGGTGCCGATGACGATGGGCTCGTCTCTGCGATGCCGATGGTGGCGAGGACTTGGAGTCTGAGTTCGGTCGCGGGTGTGCCTTGGCCAGCGATGACACGAGCGACTAGCGATTGCACGGCGTCGGCGATGGCCTTGGCCCTTGACCTTGTCACTGGGCCCTCTGAATGTAGGCTCATGGCATGCTCCTCCTCTGTGGCCGTCGTGGAAGGTAGGGTCGCATCACCCTCCCCCACTTGGCTGTGAAGCGTCCCCGCTTCACCATCATCAAACTCAGGCTCCACGTAAGGTGTCAAGTCCGAGACGTTGAAGGATGCATGGACTCCATAGTCGTTTGGGAGCTCGAGTTGATAGGCATTGTCCCCAATGGCTTTGATCACACGGAATGGGCCATCTCCACGTGGGGCTAGCTTGTGTTTGCGCCGCGAGGGGAACCTTTCTTTTCGCAAATGCACCCAGACAAGGTCTCCGGGTGCGAAGACGACGCGAAGGCGGCCAGAGTTGTGTTGCGAGGCGTATTGCGAGGCCCTTCTTTCCAATTGCTCGCATGTTCGCCGATGGAGCTCTTGTACTTGCGCGACGCGATTGGCGGCAGAGATGTGCACTGGGTCTCAGAGTGGGCGCGGTGACAAATCCAAAGGCGTCAAGGGATTCCTGCCGTAGATGACCTCGAAGGGTGTTTGCTTGGTCGCCGTGTGCATGCAACGATTATAAGAAAACTCCATAAAAGATAGTAAGTCCTCCCAACCCCTAGGGTTGGCCTTTAGCATGGTGCGAAGGAGGGCTCCTAGGGTTCTATTCGTAACCTCAGTTTGGCCATCGGTCTGGGGGTGGTAGCTAGTGGAGAAGAGAAGTTTAGTGCCTAGCTTACCCCAAAGTGTTCTCCAAAAATGACCAACAAACTTGGAATCCCTATCACTAACAATGGTACGTGGAACTCCATGAAGACGCACCACATGCTCAAAGAATAAACCGGCTATCTCACTAGCACTATGGGTTGTCTTACAAGCTACAAAATGTGCCATCTTAGAAAACCTATCCACAATCACAAAGATAAAGTCTTTACCTCGACGAGAGAGGGGAAAACCCGTGATGAAATCCATTGAAAGGTCTTCCCAAGGGGCGGCGGGTATGGGCAGTGAGGTGTAGAGGCCGTGTGGACTAGACCTAGTTTTGGCTCTTTGGCACGTCACACAACTCCTACAGTAGCGGGTCACCTGGTGGGTCATACGAGGCCAGAAAAAGTGCTCTCTAAGCGCGGCCAAGGTCTTGGCAATCCCAAAGTGGCCTCGGCCATCTTGTGCTTTCTGGATCAAAAGGAGCCTAATAGAGGATCTAGGGATGCATAGGCGTCCAGCCTTGTACAAGTAACCCTCAGAGAGAAAATATGACTCAAATTCACGGCTTCTTTGGCAATGCTCTAATATAGGCTTGAAGAAAGGATCTATAACATATAATTCCTTTATCAAAGCAAAACCTAGAATCTTAGTTTGCACATGAGTCAAGAGAACGTACCTGCGAGAAATGGCATCGGCTACCACATTCTCTTTGCCTTTCTTGTGGACCACGACATAAGGAAAAGTCGTAAGGAACTCCACCCAACGAGCATGGCGTCGGTTGAGGTGGGCTTGGCTCTTCAAATAGCTCAAGGCAGCGTGGTCGCTGTGGATGACAAATTCACGTGGCCAAAGATAATGTTGCCAAGTCTTTAGCACACGAACTAGGGCATATAAATCCTTGTCATAGGTGGGGTAGTTGAGGGTGGCCCCCGTGAGCTTCTCACTAAAGAAGGCAATAGGCCTCCTCTCTTGGTGCAAGACACCTCCAATGCCGATGTCAGAGGCATCACACTCCACCTCAAAGTGATTGGCGAAGTCAGGGAGTTGGAGTAGAGGCGCGTGGCACAAGGCGTCCTTTAAAGCCGAGAAGGCTTTCTCATGGGCCTCGAGCCAAGTCACAGTGGCGCCTTTCTTCGTGAGCTCGTGCAAAGGCATGGCGATTGTACTAAAATCCCTCACAAAGCGCCTATAGAAACCGGCGAGGCCAAGGAAGCTCCTCACCATGGTGGGCGTCGTCGGCGTCGGCCACTCGCGAATGGCCTTGACTTTGTCCTCATCGACGCCCAAGCCATCTTTACTCACAACGTAGCCTAGGAAGTTTATAGTGTCAGAGCAGAAGTGACACTTGCCAAGGTTGGCGAATAAGCTCTCACGTCGAAGGCAATCCAGAACAAGACGTAAGTGCTCGACGTGATCCTCAAGGCTGCGTGAGTAGACAAGGATGTCATCAAAATAAACGACAACAAACTTGCCCAGAAATGCTCTCAAGACGTGGTTCATCAAACGCATGAAGGTTCTTGGGGCGTTGGTGAGCCCAAAAGGCATGACAAGCCACTCGTAGAGCCCATACTTGGTTTTGAAGGCGATCTTCCACTCATCACCCTCTTTCATCCGAATTTGGTGATAACCACTCTTCAAATCAATCTTGGAGAAGAGAGTCGTGCTGTGGAGCTCATCAAGCATGTCGTCAAGGCGCGGTATTGGGTTCCTATACTTCACGGTGATCTGGTTTATTGCACGGCAATCAACACACATTCTCCACGTGCCATCCTTCTTGGGCACAAGGATCACATGCACAGCGCAAGGGCTCAATGATTCTCTCACGTAGCCACGATCCAACAACTCTTGCACCTGGCGCGACAGCTCTTGGGTCTCTTCAGGGCCAGCGCGGTAAGCGGCGCGATTGGGCAACGAGGCACTAGGCACCAAGTCGATTTGGTGCTCAATGCCCCTCAGTGGTGGTAAGCCCTGGGGTAGCTCCTCTGGAAAAACGTCGGCGAAGTCGACGAGCAAAGAGGCGATTAGAGGCGGCAATGGCTCGGCGCTAGTCGACTCAGGGAAGCAAGGAGTGGGCACCAACAGAAAACATGGAGCCTTGCCCGTCAAAGCAGCAGTAAGCTCACTGGGCCGCGCTAGAAGCAGCATGTGCTCACAACGGCCTTGCAACAGAGGCGTCTAAGGCGATCGAACGGCCAACTGTGATGGAAGGGAGGAACTTGGCGATTTTTGTGAGGCACTAGGTGTGTGGACACCTGTGCTCGAGCCAGAATGCGAAGTGCCTGGCCAGTTCTCTAGGGGCCTCGTCTTGGCTTTCCTAGCTGATGTGGTAACGGCACCATCACGATCCAGGGAGGCACTGGGCGGCCCACCTGTGGCGTTCGACTTCGTAGGACCAGTGCCAGTTGTAGACGAAAAATTGCCAGAATTCGAAGAGTCTTGCTTCTGGAGCGCCGCTGGCGTCTCTTCTTGTCGTGTAGCGGCGGCCTCGATGGCCTTCTGGCGATCACGTTCAACCTGGTCCTGCAAGATCTCATGGGGAGACATTGGATGCAAAGTGACGTGCTTCCCGTGGTAAGTGAACACATAAGTGTTCAAATAGCCATCATGGAGCACGCGCCTGTCGAATTGTCATGGGCGCCCAAGCAAGATATGGGTGGCGTCCATTGCAATGACATCACAAAGTATAGAATCACAGTATTGACCAATAGAAAAGGAGATAAGGCACTGGTGAGATACTGTGTTACCTGGACTAGAAGAAATCCATTGGAGGGCATACGGTTGTGGATGAGGCGTCGTTGGCAAGGCAAAGTACTTCATCATCTTCTCATTCACAATGTTGCAACAACTTCCTTCATCAATGATGACACTCAAGGAAGTCGTTTGGACGAGTGCCCTTATGTGAAACAAGTTCTCTCGTTGGTCTACTAAGCTCGTTTCCTTGACCGTGAGGATTCGCCTTGTCACCAAGCTCAGTGGTGTGCCCGCATGCAGTGAAGCAGGCTCACAATCGTAGGCTTCCTTGGTGTCCTCGATGCCTTCCTCAATGGGCTCGAGAGCGGGCTCATCCTCCTCGTAAGACTCATAGTCGGCGGCGGCAGAGGAGAAGAGCACTTTCTTGGGATTTGGGCAATCTTTCTTGTAATGTCCCCGGCCTCCACATTTGTAGCATTCGAGGTCGCGCGCGCGGTATGTGCCCATTGAGGACTGTCTGGGCGCGTTGGCGCGGCTTGCTATTCTTGGCGTCATGGGCTTCGTCTTGGCGCCTTGGCTAGATGCGGTTATGGCAGTGGAACTGGGACGCACATTAGTAGTAGAAGATTGACTAGGGTTAGCAGAATACCTTGTTTGGCCAGATTGCCAAGTGTAATTCTTGCGGCGATTGAGTTGATTATGGATTTGCATCGCCGTGTGTGTCAAAGTGTTGAGATCCTTGATGGGCAAGATCTCAAGTTGGTCTCGGATTGGAGCATTCAATCCACTCAAGAAGTTGGTCCTCAATGTCGAAGGGGAAACACTAATGTTGGCCTTATAGTACATGTCCTCTAAGGTGGAGAAGAACTCGAGGGGAGTCTTAGAGCCTTGGCGTGCCATGGCTATCTCCATACGCATTTGATTCCTATAATCTGGAGGCATGTACTTCTTTGTCATCACGTACACCAATTGATGCCATTCGGTGACGAGATGGAGGCGGCGTCGGACGCAGTCGTCGACAAAACGATGCCACCACACACGGGCGGTGCCTCGGAAGTGCAACGTCACGGCGTCGACATGGTCCTCAGGCGGCACTCGGCAATATCTCAATGTGTACTCGGTGGCCTGCACCCATTCAAGAAAAACAGAAGGGTTGTATTCACCAAAGAAATTTTCGATCTTTACCTTGACTTCGTGTCGCTGGTAACGAGGAACGGGCGCGGCATTGGGCACGTTGTTGGGCGTGGCTACAAAGAGAGGATTTTGGTAGGCGCGTAAGCCAGGGGTGGGGCGCATCCAACTTTTCGCCTGTCATGGCCTTGGTAGGCATCACCGTGGGTAACTCGTCGTTGGGCGCGTAAGCGTCGTCGCGTTGGCACTGTCGCGGCTGGGCATCATAGTCGGCTCGACGACGCTAGTCATGTGGCAACTCATCTCGGCGCTCGCCGCGAGTGTCACGATCATGGGCGCCTTGGGCATGTAAGTGCGGCGGTGGGATCCAATCTGATGGGCAATCATGCAACTCAATAGGATCTCTAAGAGGTGGATGAAAAAAATTAGGATTCACCATACCTGAGTCTTCGATCTCTTCATCGTCGAATTCATCGAAGTCGTCTTGGATGGTGGGCGTCGAGGAGCCATAGCCATCGGATCCATAGTGGGGCGTCCTTGCACTTTGATGGCACAGATGGTCTCGAACGTCATAGTCTCTGGGCTGGGTAGTGGGTATCCTCCTAGGTGCATCGTCGCGTCGCTATGAACGACTGGGTCGTCCACTGGGTCTTCGCGGCGTCGCAGCGGCTAGCTCGGCTTCGCGGGCTCGGCCTTGGCGTGGCGCTAAGCCTGGGAGACGGCGCTGGGTGCGTCTAGAGGCATACCTAGCATCAAAATCATAAGGTTCAGAAAACGCACCTTGGGAGTCATCGGCGCGGTCGGAGCCGGTGTCGAAGCCAGCGGGTGTGGCTCTGGGCACGTATCGATCCGTGTGAGACACGTAGCCTTGGCGACTCTCAATGACACTTTGGATCCGATTGAGACGTAGTTGGAGGTAGGAGGTCGAAGGCATCAACCCCTTCCCTTTGTCCACTCGTGCATTGCTAGGGCCGGCGTCGGTGGCACGTGGCACAGCCGGCACGTCCATGGGGATCACGAGTGTCGGTGTGGGAACAAGTTGTGCCGCTCTTTGCATGACTTCCAAGTGAGCCACTTGTTGTCGAAGGGCTTGGATCTCTCTTTGCTCCGCGGACAACTCCAAAATAGGATCTTGTGGTGGTGGGTCTTGTAGGGGACCCAAAGGCTATGGTTGTGGGTTGGTGTTGTCGGCGCCCGTGTTGTCTCCACTAGATGTAATGGCCGTCATGCTACCTATAACAATATGACCAGACGTAGAAGTAAAAATGAACCAAAGGTACAAAGAACAACAACCAAGAAATCACTAGTCAAGTCAACAATGTTCACGTAAGAGAGGGCTTGTTTGGCTTGCCGTGAGGGCGGCTAAGGCTAGTCACAAGTGATGGCGTGAGAAGCAAGTCGTCAATCAAACAAACAAGAACAATTAAAACCCTAAACCAAACATAAACAAAGAACCAAACTAGCAAGAAATTACCTTCTAGTAGGTGAACCTAGACGGCGGATAGATTGAGAAGATGAGCCTAGACCGTTGCGAGTGGGTTAGGGTTGCCTTATTTTGGTTTTCCCTAACTAGTTACCTTGTATAACTTCTTCTTTTTTGAATATCCGAATGGATTTTTTTTTTGAATATCCGAATGGATTTTTTTTTTAAATATCCAAATATCTTATCTTTTGACTTTCGGATATTGGATAAGGAAATAAAAAAAAATATAACGGCCTAAGTAACAAGAAAAGATCAAAGAGATCTTAGAGATAGGAGAGAGAAAAAGAAGATATGATTGCTTCTTATATAGAAATTTCGGCTAACCAACTAAAAAGCAAATCAAGCAAGATATGGAAACTCTATCAAACGCATGAAATAAGGAAACAACTACTCTAGCATGCAAGATATCCGAATTACCAAACACACCAAAACTTATGGGGCAAGAAAAAAAAATCGGCCAAGGTGTTACCTTGTGAAAACCGAAGGACATGCAAATATGGAAACTTTTTGATTTTTCGATTATGATGAAGCAAAAACAAAGGATGATGGTCAAGAAAAATTTGTGAACAAGATGTGTAAACTTGATTTCGTGACTTACAAGACTGCTAGGCTATGATACCAGTTGATGTGTTCTTGCCTCCGATGAAGGTCACAACGTCAAATGTGGCACTTTTGGATCTAGTCTTGGGCGAGAAGTCACAAGTATCACTTGTCAAAGCTGTCGTGGAAACCTTGGGGAAACCCTTGATGAAATGCACGAAAGCTTGACAATGGATGCGCGTACGTGAACAATAACTTTTGAGGTTATCGGACACGGTGGTGATTGGATGCGAACCCGGTGGTGAGTGTCTGGGTGGTATCGGTGGCGGCGACGATGACGAGTGTCAAGACAACGTTGATGACGGCGATGGCGAAGGCGAAGGCGATGGTGAGCGATCGACTGGGTTCGAGTATGGGTTCGATGGCGACAGCGATAGCGATAGCGGTGGTGGATGTCACAAGCGATGGTGTGGGTGCGATTACGGAAGCGATTTGATGGATGGCGATGGAAGCGATGGTGTGATGGTTGATGATAGATGACTTGAAGATCAAGTCTTTGGCCGTAGCGTCGGCGGCGGAGTGAAGGGGATGCGAAGATAGAGATAGGTTGACGTCCGATCAAAGGAAGGAGGATTTCACTCGACTTAAGCTTTGATTAATTTGAACGTAAGGAAAACATTAGACAAAGTTTATCTTAAATACTAGAGGCGAGACTCGGATGGGCCGAGTCGAGCCTAGTGGGCTAGCCCATGCAACATGCAAAAGGCACACACCCTAAAATAGAAAGGACTATAAATGGAAACTTTCTATAACTGGGAGCGGCGGCGATGTCATGTGTGTCTGGGCTCGACAGTGGGCGCGTTCGGTGCTGATGACGATGGGCTCATCTCTGTGATGCCGATGGTGGCGAGGACTTGGAGTCTGGGTTCGGTCTCGGGTGCGCCTTGGCCAGCGATGACGCGAGCGACTAGCGATTGCACGGCATCGGCGATGGCCTTGGCCCTTGACCTTGTCACTGGGCCCTCTAAGCGTAGGCTCATGGCATGCTCCTCCTCAGTGGCTGTCATGGAAGGCAGGGTCGCATCACCGCGGTCGCGGCACAACAATGAATCCGTGGAGCAAGACACTCAAAACCGCGATCGCGGGGATCTTGGCCGCGGTCGCAGGTCCAGTTGTGGAGCAAATGGGATTTTCGGCCGAAGACTTTGTTTTTATTTTATTATTCTTTTTATTTCATTTATTATATTTTAGGAAGATTATGTTTCTTATCTTAGGAAGATTTGATTTGCTAGGTTATTATCTTTCTTTTAAAACATCAGACTTTCATTATCACTTTTATCATCGTTCATTATTCTCTCTAGGGTTTTGTGTTTTTAAAAGACTATGAAAAACTAAACTCCTTTGTTTCGCCTGACGATTGAAGCCTTCAGTTGATTTGGTTGTGAGATTATAACTCTTTTTCTATTTCCTTTGGGTTGTATTAATTCTCTTTGAACTTATCTTTATTGAGTTTTGCTGATTTGACTAGCCTGATCAACTAGTTGATGTTAGTAATTTTTTATTTCTAGGATTTGGTTATTTCTAGTTGAAATTCCTTATGTAGAGTAGCAACCACAATTTACATAAACTAGTTGTGAATGTTTATTGTGAAGAGAATTGATTGCATGTTGAATACTGACTAGTTGTTAAGTGTTGCATGTATCTTGCTTAATTACTATGCTTACTGCTGCTGTTAAATTGAATCTTGATAGTTTCTTGATTGTTTAATAGTTAGTCTTTTCAAGGCTAGTTGACCTGTTAATATACATAAGATCGGAATAGGAACAATCATAGGATTGAATGAACTTGAGATAATCAATGATCAACCTATCATACTGAAGTGTGGATATCTGTTAGGTGAAGCGCCCTCACAATCATATTTACAACAATCTTAAGCATTTCCTGAAGCGCCCTAGTTCCTAGTTGGTAACTTACTTTCCTGCATAGAAATAGATCATTTGATTCCCTTGGGTTTGACCCTTACTTGCCTACTATACTTAGTTAGGTTTTTAGGGATTCTTTGATAGGCATAACGACTTTAGCCTCATCAGAAGATCTTTGATAAAACTCAGGTTTTTAAATAAGTATTAAGTGCTAACAAAGGCCAACAAGCCAAGCTTAAATAGTAACAAAATTGCAAGAGTTACAACTCTTGACCTAGCCTATTCAAGACTAGGAAAATTCTTTCACATTGCCACCTAATTACATCATTCAAATGACTTCAAATTTGGATAAACACTACATTGATCTTGTAGAGGATAAGGTCATACGTGTTCCCCTTGAATTTAAAGCAAAAGGCCCGAGTGGATTAGAATTGGGCCTCCTTTTACGCCAACATGTCAAATATGCGGTGAAGGCGCCACACTGGATTTACTTGGAGAAGAACCACCGAGTCAAGTACAAATTGGCTCGGCGCTCTTAAGCTCAAAAGATCCTTCATAAGCTTAGTCTTGAGTCTAAAAGCTTGGGCCATTATGATCATGCCAGGAGGTGGCTCATAGCCTTGTTTTGGTGTAGAAACCTTAGTGGCATCGGGGACTTGGGAATTAGTGAGGCGATGCTTGGGAAATGGTGCACCTCCATCGGCGCTCCTGACTTGGATAGTGGGAATAGGGCCAAAGAGGTCCATAGGCATCGGGGTGCCTAGTGTAAAGTGGTCCAAATGACTTGTGGCGTCACTGTAAGGTTGGCGCCGAGTAGGGTTTGTGTCAGGTGTCATTGTCTGCGAAGACGAGGGTGACGACATGGCTTGAGGCGTTGTCACTTGTTGTGGCACTTGAGGGGCCATGTTCACATCATCCTCCCTCTTTTGATAGGGATTCGAACTCGAATATGAACCATAGAAGTCCTCCTCGTCATCAACCAAGAAAGGGGCCAAGTCGGTGACGTTGAAGACATCATGGATGCCATTGGTTGGAGGCAACTCAAGTGTTTAGGCATTGTCAATGATACTCTCCAACACCTAAAAAGGACCATCACCACAGGGCTTGATCTTGGAGTTACGAATAGTGAGAAAACGGTCCTTCTTCAATGCACCCAAATAAGATCTCCTAGTTCAAAAATGACTTCTTTGTGTCCTTTGTTGGCTTGCCTAACATATTGGGCAGTCCTCCACTCATGTTGGAGCCTTGTATCCTCATGGATATTCTTGATCTTCTCAGCTTGATCAAGTATTTCCTTGTTTTCTCGGTTTTTGGTAGCATATGGCACCAATTCAAGTGGCGTAGCTAGGTTGCTCACATAGACCACTTCAAAAGGGGTCTTCTTGGTAGCAGAGTAGACTGATCTATTGTAGGCAAACTCAATGAAGGAGAGACACTCTTCCCACCTGTGCAAGTTAATAATAAGCAATTATCTAAGCAAAGCACCAAGGGTCCGATTTATAACCTCATTGTTTCCATCCGTTTGGGGATGGAAAAAGGTGGAAAAGAGAAGCTTAGTTCCAAGATTGGCACATATTGTCTTCCGAAAGTAGTTTAAGAACTTCACATCATGGTCAGAAACTATGGTCTTAGGAACTCCATGTAGCCTTACAACATCATCAAAGAACAAGTTAGTAACATGTGAAGCATCATCGGTTTTATTACAAGCTATAAAGTGACCCATTTTTTAATATCGATCAACAACAACAAATATGGAGTCTCTCCCTCTCTTAGACCATGGAAATCCTAATAAAAAGTCCATAGAAATGTCTTCCCAAGGAGCATGAGAAATGGGAGATGGAGTATAAAAACCATGAGGGTAAACCTTAGACTTAGCTTGTAAACATGTAATGCATGAAGCACAAAACTTTTCTACATCCATGAGCATGCCAGGGCAAAAGAAGTGCTCTCTAAGTGTGTGCACAATTTTAAGGACTCCAAAGTGCCCCATAAGACCACCACCTTAAGCTTCTTGCACCAAATGGTTCCTATTAGACCCGCTAGGAATGCAAAGCTTAGTACCCTTAAAAAGATACCCCGCATGCAAGTAAAATTTTTCCTTACTACCCTAATAAACACAAGCATGAAACACATCACTAAAATCAGAGTCATATGCATAAAGTTCTTGCATAAAGAACCAAGCCACTTAGCATTAAGACTAGAGATTGGGGTATACCGCCTTGAAAGAGCATCAGCCACAACGTTGTATTTATCCTTCTTGTACTTGATCATATATGGAAAAGCCTCAACGAACTCTAACTATTTGGCATGCTTCTTATTGAGCTTGCTTTGTCCCTTAAGAAACTTCAAAGTTTTGTAATCTGAATGAATCACAAATTCTCTTGGCAAAAGGTAGTGCTACCAAGTTTCCAGTACACGAACAAGGACAAGCAACTCCTTGTCGTAAATGGGATAATTGAGCTCAACACCTCCCAACTTCTCACTAAAGTAGGCGATGGGACAACCCTCTTGCATCAGCACTTCTCCTAGCCCTATGTTGGATGCATCATACTCAATTTCAAAGGTCTTTTCGAAATTGGGCATGACAAAAAGTGGAGCATTGTTGAGCTTAATCTTGAGAGTTTTGAAAGCATCTTCTTATAGGTGATAGGTGCCATTTCAGGCACCTTAACTAGTGATTATTGACATTATTTAGATAGAGTTTCAATGTAGATTTAGGCTAAGTCTGTAATCCAGAAGAAGAGTTAAGAAGTGAAGATATCATAAGATTTACAGCTTAATGAAGGATGGAGAAGATGGAGGAGAAGATCTGCTCAGGATTCATAGAGGAAGGTGCCATCACTTGGTAGTACAGAAGAGCAGAAGATGAAGAACTGAAGAAGTTGGTCTTTGCCGCCCCGCGCCACAAGCCACCGCGACCCGGCGGTGGATCTCAGAGAAGGCGACACAGCGAAGCCACCGCCCAGTGGTGGAACTCATCGCCCCGCGGTGGAACTCACCGCCCCGCGGTGGAGGTCGACGCCTCGCGGCCAGCGTTTATTTGTTTCCGATTTTAGCATTTTCGGATATTCTACTTTCTATTATTTTATTTCCTTATTTTTATTTGCTAGGTTTAGCTTATCTTTTCTGAACCTATTTTAGAGTTTTTCTAGTTTTAGAGAAGGGCACGGACGTTCTCTCTCTTTATTCGTTCCAAGTCTAGGGTTTGAACGAATGGAGAACTAAACACCTTTGTTTCGCTAGACAATTGAAGCATTGCAATGAATTGGTTGTGAGATTTCTATTCCTTGTTCTATATCTTATAAAGTTGGTTTAATTCTCTTGAGCATAGTGTCTATTGGTTTGTATTGATTTATCTAGAGTTGCTAACTAGGTTTATAGATATCTATCATAGTGCTAGGGTCTGCATATAGTGGAATACGAGTGCTTACCTAGTGGCAAACACAATTGCGCAATTGTGAGAGAGAATTATTTGCATGTTAAGTAGTAAGGTTTTCTTCTATTTGCATGTATCCTATATCCTTGTGTGCATCGCTATTGCTTTGTTAGTGATAAGGTTTTCTTCCATTGATATCGTGATAAGTCTATCAACAACTGTGAGAATTTGTAGTACTTAAGATCGGGATGGGAACAACTATAAGATTGTGAAAAGAACTTGGAATAATAGTTATCAGTGATCAACCTGTTTCATCTGCAATGTGGATATTTGTCTAGTGGAATACTTCCCCTCATCATATTTCTTCTTCTTTTAAAGCTTGCATCTCTGTTACTCTGTGAATATTCTAAAACCCCCCCTTGCTACTTGTTAGTCACACGTTAATTGCATATAGATAACCGACTCCCTGTGGGATCGACCCTGACTTGCTTGCTATACTCTTTAGTAGGTGAATTAGGATTTCTTTGACAGGAAAACGACACCGGTTTCCGGCCTTGTCAATAGGGCTCCCCACTTGAAAGGCACATTCTTCTTAGTGAGCTTAGTAAGTGGAGTAGCTAGGGTGCTGAAATCTTTCACAAATCCCTGGTAGAAACCAGCCAAGTCAATGAGGCATTATACTTGAGTCATAGTGGTTGGAGTTGGCCATTCCTTGATTGCGTTTAACTTTTCCTCATCCACATTCAAGCCTTCTCTGCAAACTACAAAGCCAAGAAACTCCAAATGATCCGAACAAAAATGGCATTTCTTAGAGTTGGCATATATTTTTTCTTGCCTTAGGACCTCTAAAACCATCCTAAGGTGATTGACATGAGCTTGCAAGTTTTAGCTATAAACTAAAATGTGATCAAAGTATACTACCACAAACTTGCCTGGAAAAGCTCTTAAAACATGATTCATAGAACGCATGAAGGTGCTAGGTACATTAGTCAAACCTAAAGGCATGACCAACCACTCATATAAACCGTATTTGGTCTTGAAGGCATTTTTCCATTCGTCTCCTTTCATGCGCAATTGATGATATCCACTCTTCATATCGATCTTAAAAAATACACTTGATCCATGGAGCTCGTCCAACTTGTCATCAAGACAATGGCGGTATTTGATGGTGATATTATTGATTACACGGCATGCAGTTCGCGCACATCCTCCAAGTGTCATCCTTCTTAGGCATAAGTATCACTAGCACCGCACACGGGCTCAAGCTCTCCCGCATAAATCCCTTGTCCTATAACTCTTTCACTTGCTTTTGAAGCTCCTTGGTTTCAGCGGGATTAGCTCGGTATGTAGCTCGGTTTTGTAAAGTAGCACTAAGAATGAAGTCTATTTGGTGCTCTATGCCTCGAATGGGAAGTAGGCAACTTGGAATCTTGTCTTGAAACAAATACTTGAATTCCTGCAAGAGAGTAGCAATAATAGGAGGTAGGTCACTAGTTCTTGGGAAGTAAAGAAAACATCCCTTTGAATGATAAGAAAGCAAACACTACTTCCCTGGATGGCTTGATCAACCTCTTTGGCTTTGGCGAGTAGCATGTGGTTGGACGCGGCGCCATTGCCGCCAATGGCCATCTTCTTGCCCTTGGCTTTCTCTTCTTTCTCCCTAAGAGCTCTTCTTTGGCGATTAGCTACATGATTTGGCATTATTTCATGAGAATTTAAAGTATGGAAAGTGATCCTCTTACCCTTCAAGTGAAAAGAGTACTCATTAGAGACCCCTTGGTGAATCACACCCCGGTAAAACTGCCATGGCCTTCCAAGAAGAAGATGGCACACCTTCATGGGAAACACGTTACACACAACTTCATCCTCATAGCCACCTATAGAAAACTGAAATGTAGCTTGCTCCTTAACCTAAGAAGAGTATTTTAGTTCGATCAACAAAGAGTATAAGGTTGGTGATGAGGAGTGGTAGGGAGTTGAAACCTACTTACAACTTCATTGTTTATGATATTACAACATGAACCTCCATCAATAATAAGATTAAAAACCTTACCTTTGATGAGACATCTAGACTGGAATATAGTCTCACATTGGTTAGGAAGGGAAATAGATTCACTTGCAACTAGCGCTCTTTTGACCATAAAATAATCACTTGTGGCAACCTTCACGTGTAGATTTTCCTCGTCTTCGGGATGTCTTCTTCCACTTATTAATCTTCAGATTCATACTTTTTTTGAGTTATGAGAAGAACTTGTCTCCTTGTAAGACAATTGTTTGCTCTCAAGTCTCTTGTGCGAGACTCTCCCCAGCCTAAGCACTTGAAGCACTTCAAGTCTCTTACGCGAGACTCTCCTTCTTTCATTTGATTTTGTTGATGAGGAGGTGCTTCTCGTCTTGGTTGAGTGGTCTTGGGGGAGTCACTCTCTGGCTCTTTCCGTCTTGGTGGAGGATTGGAGGAGCTAGGGATTGTGGAGTCCAAGGCCGTGGGTTAGAACTAGTTATCCTTGTTTGAAGGTGTCTATATACTTGGTTGGTGTAGTGTAGCACCTCTTCCATGGGAGTTAAACTTGGAAAACATTGCATTCCTACATGAGCAGCAAGGTCGTCGTTTAAACCCGAAATGAACTTAGAGATGGCATACCTTTTGGGAAATCGAGTTCCAGTTCTAAACATGAGGATTTTGATCTCCTTCTAATACTCATCCGGGGAGCGGGATTCGTGTCTAAGCTTCTCAAGTTTCACTTGAATCCTTTCTACATAATCTTCAGGGACAAATCTCACTCGGATGGCTTGCTTGTGTTCTTACCAAGCTTGGATGGGATCATAGCCTTAGTAAGCCCTTTCTTCTTTATCTTCTTGCCACCATGCGTAGGCAAGGTCCATAAAGTGAATTGTCGCAATGGCCACCTGTTGAGCCTCATGGTAACCATAAAAGTCAGAGATAGCCTCGGTCTTAGACTCCCAATCTAAGTATTCATCCATACCCGATGTCCCAACAAATGGTGGTGCTCATGGCCTTGACGTCTCTCTTCAACATCCATGTGATATCCACGCATGTCTTGGCATTGCCTTTGAGGAGGAAGTTGGTGGCGCTCTCGGAGTTGCTTCCCTGACTTGCACATTGCACATTGGCAATGGAACAGTACCACCAGGAGCTTGATAATGCATATACATAGGCCTATCTTGGTTTGTCCGGGCACATTGACCTTCATGGTCAGTGCGTAAAGGCATAATACTAGCAGAATTATGGAAGAAATCCTCGCCCACTTCAGGACATGTAGGCTCATTAGGAATTGCTTGTGAAGTTATAGCCTCATCGTGAAATGATAAGTGAGAGAAGTCATTGTGCAATGCTCTGGGAAGCTCTTGCTCTTGAGAACGAGTTGGCGGACGATCATCTTGGTAGCCACTAATTCTCACCCAACTAAGCTTTTGCTCAACCTTTGTATCCATAGAGCACATGAAAGATGCTTGTTCCTCCCTCATCTGAGCGAGTTGCTCTCCTTCGGGTTGCAAAGCTTTTAGAAGCATCTCCATGTTGATGGTTGTCTCATATGTTGAGTTAGTTGCTAAACCCTTGCCTTTGTCATCTTGATCCATTGCTTCTTCCTAATAAGGTTAGCAACGAAACAATCCAAACCACCAAGACTTATGAAGACAATTAGGGCTACCTTTCAATGGTACCTTAAGCCACATAAGGAAGTTAAGCAAGTAATTTGACGCTCACCCCAAAAACATATTGTAAAGCTCATGAAAATTAGGGATAGGGCAAGCTGGTGTATTTGAAAAAAGAAGGCTCCTAAATCAACACGCTCTCATGAACTTTAGGTTGATGCAAACTCGAAACAAGGGACACAAGAAGGTACTAACACCTCAGTTTTTGCAACATCTCATGAACTCTCTAAGCCTTAGCTCCACTTCTTCTCCTTGTTGGGACCGACCTCTTTTCCTTTATTTTTCATCGTGTCATAGGTTTCTTAAGCCCATCCTCTTTTTTTATTGAGTCAGACCTTTTCTTGTAAGGCTTAAAATTGATTTACAAACTTTGAAAATTTGGGTGGTAACTTTTGCTTAAAAGAGTTCACACTTTACATTTTGACGATCATAGTTTTTCTTTGTCAAACTTTCGGTGCTTTTCCCCCCGTATCTTGTGTTTTGAAATTTCAGCATGCAAACAACATAAGATGCAAAATAAAATATTGATTTAAGATGCAACAAAGTGGGATAAACACAAGAGTTAAGGTCGGAAATTTCAGGAGACACACAAAAAAAGTCGAGTAAAGGATTCACTTAAATGAAGTGGATTATTAAGCTTAGATTGACATTCAATGAAGCTGAGTTATTTCTTGGAGTTTAGCACATGAATGGTTGTCTTTAACCTTGGGATTTTTATAGTATTTCAGATCAACAAACTTGGCAATTTTCAGAGAAAAGCGAGGCACACACAAAGCTAGAGATCGAGCAATACAAACTGATATAGGTTTCAACTTTCAAACCAATTAGGATGAAGGTCTTACCTTGAGTAGCTATGATACCACTTGATAGGATCACGCCTCTTTTCTTCCAGTTCAAGGTAAGAATGGCTCGTCTCTTGTAGCTCCAAGGAAGCATCAAAATCGGCTTCACAAGTGATGGTCTTTCGGCGAGTTTAGTTGAGTTATTGGATGGATCGAGTATCCGTTTAAGGAGTTGTGTTTTCTGGAATTTTAAAGGGATAGGTATCCTACTCTCTTGTGGATATTACGCACCACTCAAAGAAAGAATAAGGATCAAACGAGCTTGAGATATAACACACTCAAGAACACTTAATCGGGCACTCGATGTTACTCACGAGTAATGGATAATTTCGGGAAATTCTTTTAGGACATTCTTTAATAAAACACAGAATTTTAATTATGTTTGAAGTGTCTAAAAAAGGCCAACAAGGCCAGCTTAAATAGGCACAAAATTGCAAGAGTTACAAAACTTGACCTAGCCTATTCAAGACAAGGAAAATCCTTTCACATAGCCAACTAATTACATCATCCATATGACTTCAAATATGGATAAACCCTTCATTGATCTTGTAGAGGATGAGGTCCCATGTGTTCTCCTTTATTTGAAGAAAATGGCCCAAGTGGATTTGAATTGGGCCTCCTTTTATGCCAACATGTCAAATATGCGGTGAAGGCATTTGCGCTAGATTTAGTTGGAGAAGAACCACCGAGTGAAGTACAAATTGGCTTGGTGATCTTAATCTCAAAAGACCTTCCATATGCTTAGTCTTGAGTCTAAAAGCATGGGCCCTTATGATCACGCCATGAGGTGGCGCATAGCCTTGTTTTGGTGTAGAAACCCTAGCGGCGTCAAGGACTTGGGAACGAGAGAGGTGATGCTCGGGCAATGGTGCACCTCCCTCGGCGCTCTTGACTTGGATGGTGGGCATAGGGCCTGGAATGTCCATAGGCATCGAGGTGCCCATTTGAAAGTGGTCCAAATGACTGGTGGCCTCACTTGAAGGTAGGCGACGAGTAGTGTTTGTGCCATGCGTCGTTGGTTGAGGAGACGAGGGCGATGGCATGGCTTGAGGCGTTGGCACTTGATGTGGCACTTGAGGGGTCATAGTCACATCATAATGAGAATCTAATGGTAGTTGCTAAAAGCTCCCTTGAATGTCAACATCTCGTATCCAACAGTCGCATACACCATAGCATCAATGTGTCGTAATGGGAATGAATCTTTTGGGCATGCGTTGTTCAAATATGTGGAATCAACACAAACTTGTCATTCTTATTTTTCATCAGTTCCACAACTTTTGGTACCTAATTAGGGTACTTTTCTTCTCTTACTTTAATTATGTTTCCAATAACTCTTTCACCTCAAAGGCAGTGGCTTGGTTCCTTTCTAGCGCAATCTGTATGCGATTCGGTTTTATAAGAGTCAACTTGGGATCCATTCTAAGTGTGTGTTATGATGTTGGGATTTCTCCGGACCATGTCTTCATGTTTCCAAGAAAAGCAGTCCGCATGGAACCTTAGAAAGTCGATAAGTTGACCTCTAATGTGCGCTAGAGCATCTAACCTGATCTAAACTGTTTGATGTAGATTTGTAGGATCAAGTGCCACTTGATCAAGATCTAACATCTTTGGTTTATCATATTGTGTCAACATCCTATAGTCCATTAACTACGACACATAATGTCTGCGTTTTGGCAAAAGAGATGTTGTCACTTTGAATGAAACCTTGTAACATTCTTTTGATTCCGATTGATCTCCTAAACTCCGCACTTGGTAGGAAATTTGTTAGTTTGATGATATGTTGATGGGATGGCCTTCATCACGTGGATCCATGGCCTCCCCAAAATGATGTTGAATAGAGATTTGTAATCCAACATCAGGAACATAGTTTGCAGATTGACCTCCCTTTGCATAAGTGGATAACATGATCTAAACAACGATGTGTTTGATTGCACCTCTGAATCCAACAAATGGAACTGAAGTTCTGAAAAGGTCGTCAACCCCTTGGCCAAGACCATTTAATGCTTCAAGGATCAAGATGTTCGTGGAGCTATTGTTGTCCATCATAATCCTCTTAACAAAATAATTTTGAAATGTTAAGGAGATCACAAGTATATCATGACGGGAACCACTTGCTTCAACAATGTCATCGAAGGTGGTTAGAAGAATGTAACCAGATTGCTTCTTTATAACTGCTGGCATTTTTGTCTGACTTTCCTTGGCATGCAGATTAGGGCGAAGAAAGTCACCCCGTACATGTATAAACCCTTTGCTATGGTATTGACCACATTTGCATGCTATGGGGATGGAGCCAAAGATCCTTCCTTATTCTTTCGGTCTTGTATAGCTTTAGCCTTATCAGATAGGAGATCCTTCAGAAGGAGTTCCTTCACTAACTGATCCACTTCTCGTCTTAATGTTATGCATTCGTTAGTGTAATGGCCGACGTTGTAATGAGAGTCACATCACTTCAAAGGATGCTTCTCGTGGTTCGGCTTGTCTGATTTCTTGGGTCACTTGACTGAGTCACCCATTTTGCTTAATGTTTTCATGAGACCAAGCCCATCAATAGTAAAGGCATAGTCTTGTATCTTTGGCAAAAGTTTGGGGTGATTTCTCAATCATTAGGATCATCACTAATGTCGTTGATAGATTGCGCGCATTATGGTCACGTAGTGGGATGTTGGCGTGCGTCTCTCTTGTTTATTTTTCTCTATTTTTCCGTATCTAGAGGACAATTGTCTAGAATTGTCATCCTTTCCAAACTGGATCTTATCAAGGGCCTTGGCTTGCACATCTTAAAAAGTATGGAAAAGGTATTTGGTAAATCCAGCATACAAATAGCTACTTCTATACAATCCCCGCTGAGAGGACTTAATAGTCGTCAAAATGTCATAGTGTATAATAAAGACTTTCTCCTTGTTAAATATGTAGAGACAACCTCGAAGTGACTCATTTTTCCTCTAAGCGACCTGATATAGGTTGTTGGATTGTTTGGCAAGGTCACTACTAACGAATTGGTTCTTGAACAAATTGATGAGACTAGTGAGTGACGTTATACTTCCGTTTGGTTGGCCAATGAACAAGGTCAAAGCCGACCCGATTAATATTGATCCAACCCCTTTCACATGATGGCTTCTTTCATGCTCCTTGAAATAGAAATCGTTATCATTTTTTGTTTGTAGAGACATACATGCTCGTTAGAGTCAATCGAGTCGTCGTAAGGTGTGATGGTCAGAACGAAGAATATGTTAGGTATCTCCACCGCTCCAATCACTTCAATGAATGGAGTTTCAGCTTAACAATCTTCTTGTTCCTCTTCGATAGGGCGCGTGATTGAAGTAATATGAGCAATCATAGCATCCAACTCTTTCAACTTTACACAGAGTTCCCTTATGAGTTCGTCTTCAAATGAACCATTATGAGTAGCAACGCGCAAAGTGTCGTCATGCTGCATAATGTCCAATATTAGCATCACCGCCTTATGTCACTCGCATTGTTTGAATAGTAAATGGCTTCCTGATCTGTTGAGTCCAAAATATGCCACGTGGATTAGAGTTGTGAAATAAGGATCCAAAGATGTGTTGTTCATGTTCAGGTGCTTAAATGTGTTGCTAGGGCCCGACATATATTGGGTTTGGACTTGAGCCATTTCAGCTTGTGCGATCTGTAACTGCAAGGACAACCTTTCATTTTGATGCATTAAACATGGCAACATACGTTGGATTGGGATCTCTGTTGGCTTAGGTTTTCATGGAGAGAGTCGAGTCTAGAGCACAACATATCCATCTCGGTAACACTCTGGGTAGTGTTTTCGGTGTTGGGTAGGTTATCGACATTCCCATGTTTACTCGAGTTCTCAAGGTTCTCCTCGTTTCCCTGACTAGGATTAGTCTGGAGGTTGAGGTCAGTCATCGGCTGACAAATGGGATCATTAGCAAGGACCTGGTTGCTAGTGGCATTTTTGTTATCGGCCATGGTTTCTTTGAAGAAGGGTAATATGATCGGGATTTGTGTTTTGGATGTATCTTTTGGCTATTGCATCATTATAGGCACAAATTGGTCGGTGCAGGTTTAGAAATAATCTAAAGATTTTAGTTAGAGGGGTAAGTATCCAAATAAATGAAAGGATTGGAAAGTGACGACATATTTTGGTTCAAGCATAACTAATATATCACGAGTACGATGTAAAATATTGAGAAGAATTGAATAATATATTATGAAACTATGATTGTAATACAATAACAAGCAATAAATCCAATAAAAAGCAGACTTCCCTGGAAATGCTATGAATGCATAGAATGATTAATAAAGAGATGGCAGATTGTTGGAGTCAACCCAGAAAATAACTAATTGAGAGATCTAGCGATATGTAAATACAAAGAGCTTTTTCTTAGTAGTAGTTCTTTATAGGGGGATAATGTGGTTGAATGTACAAGCTTATATAACATATCTAATTACATTTGTGATGATGGTACATATCCCTAAAATTTAGCTCTACATTTATTAAATTTAAGGCAATAGTATAAATATTCATAGAACTCGGACTTGTCATGTAAGACAACCGAACTTCTATCTTTAACCGTAAAAACTAAAAGTATTGTAAAGATAATAAATTACTCTAAATTTGATCTAATAACGAATAATTTTTAATGACCTAAAAGCATAAAATGACATTAAACCTACTTTAGGATAGGATTTGCGTCGCAAGGCACAAATGTGGCTCGTGCTCATTCACTAGTGGCTCGCTGAGGGACTAAGTGTATCGATTAGCTTGACACAACTTCAAGATCACCAGGCAGACTGATGTGATTCTGGACCACATCAAGACTCAAGGAAACTTCAAGACTCCAACCACGGTCAAAACACCATGCTCGAAGCCGCTCAAGCTAGGGTTTTTCATAACCCTTGCACCAAACACCTCAAAACTGAGCCTAACTGGTGCCAACCTTCAAGATAGGCAAAATGAGGAGCTCATGCCAAAATCCATGTTGAATGGAAATGAAGTGCTTGGAGAAGACACAAGGGGTGTCCTTGCCACCGCACAGCCGCCGAACCATTTGCTAGCGCATCAAGAACCCTCCGAACAAATCATAAGAAATTCAGGACTTGAACATACCAAGGGTCATCCTAGCATTCAACGACCTAGCTCACCAAATTTGGGACCATTTTTGGAGCACAAATGCTCGGGCATATGTGAGGAAGGTCATCGCCACATAGGCGAGCAATGGAGGTTAGCGCTTAAAGTTTGTTTCGATGTCGAATTTCCCACACACATTGGGGTCCAATGAACTCCTATGATCATAAGGTTCACCCTGGTCAATTTTGGCTCAAATGCTCGGGCATATGCGAGGATTGAAGTTGTTTAAACTTCTTTAACATTTAATTCAGAGCATTTCTAGTTCTTCATTGCTTTCTTCTTTGTGGATCATTGAGTTGGTGGAGCCTATTCGACTTCTCAATCATTCCCCGAATGCAAATGCGTAGGTGGAACCTATCATTCACTCCTTTGGTTCAAACCTCCTCATTCCTTGGTGGTACCTATCCAAGTCAAGAAAAATCTTTCAACCTACTTGGTGGGAACTATCCGAGTGTATTCCCTCCGTTCATCGAAGATCACAAGGCAACTCATTAAGTTTCGACAACCAAGCGCCGACAAAGCTTTCTAACGACTTACCTCAAGCACTGACGCGATCAATGGTCATTAAACCCTCATTCAAGTGTGCCTTCTTGTCTTGTGGGTCTTGTCTTGTAACTTGCTTGCTTGTGCTAACGTTGTGAGCTTTGGATACCCTAGAGTCGAGCACCACACGACCAAAGGCCTAGCCAACCTTGTGTATTTCCCTTGCATTTGATTGATCATCGTTGGTTAATTTGGATGATAGAGTTCTCACCCAACTACTAATTTTTTGTGCTTGTTTTGATACTTTTTTTTGTTGATTCTTGTGATTTTTGCTAATCGCCGAGGGCTTGAAAAAATCTTGTCGGTTTCTTGTGTTCAACATGTCATCTCAAGAGCGCAAGGATAAGGGTAAAAATGTTTTTGACCATTACGGAGTCCTAACCTTAAGCATGGTCGGCATGAAGGATTTTGCTCAATGAGTTACACAAGTACTTCGTGAGCAACCATGAGGCCGTGGAGCGCAACCAAGCGACCATATAGTATCACCAAGAAGCTTTGTAGAGGCATATGGAGGCGCAGTTTGAGGCCATTCAAGCCACTCAGAGTAGGTCAAGGTCTCGTGGAGGAAGTTCGCACAGCCCCCTTGGAAGTGACTCATGACGCTGCTCGCGCCACGCTCCAACTCCAACTCCCGAGGAGTGTGAAACATATCATAGGCCTGCAACTTGTTAGGAGATGGAGTGTGCAACATATCAAAGGCCCGCTTCATCAACATCTTCTCATTACACTCCCACAATTCAATCTTTTGGACAACTGACGACACCATATGGGATGTAACCTCAGGAGCATCAGTACTCAACAGACCTAGTAAAAGGTCCTGAATTGGCAATATATTCTTAATGAGGGGAGAGTACTTATTCTTACACTCGCATGTCAAAATATCACGATTATCGACGTACTCGTGCGTGGCCCTTCTAATTAACAAAAAGTCCTTCTTTCTGTAGAAGTTCCAGAGATTTTTACACATGAATGCCTCATTCCACTCCTTAAGATGAAAGAGATCAAGGCCTCCCTCATCTTTAGGTAAGCAAATACTCTCCCACGAGACACGAGGCAATTTCCATAAAAAACTCCTACGCAACTTGATAATCATATCCAAAGCTGGAGACGGCGATGGCAAGATAGACAACCAAAAACTCTCAACCCCAATCAAAATTGCTCTGATCAGTTCAAAGACTTAGCTGGTCACGAAATCACTATTTTGAAATATGAATATAATTGGGTCGACTTGGTTCATTAAAGTGAAGTTTAAATAGATCAATAGATCGAGAGGCCACCATAACAAGCCTTGTACAAATCTCGCTGCTCAGGGAATCCTTTATTCCATGATGAATTGTTGGCACCAGTCCTACGTTTTGTCTCTATTGGTTGCGGGGGATATTAGGAACGACCTAAACAAGAATTCCTGAAATTTTGTAGGCTTGGTTCGATCAACCAGTCGAGTATTGGAAACAAGCTATTGCTCTTACTCTTGTAACAATTTTTAATATATCGAGATAAAAGGCAAATTGAGCTAAATCCCTAAATGACATGGATTGGGCCCATACTGGGATGATGGATAAAGATACCCTAGTTTGTAAGAACAACAATGAACCGGAATGAACCATATCTATGTGCTTACTTCGACTTTGAGAGACTTCTTCAAAATATTATATTAATGGGCCAACAAGGGCATTTTGTCATGTAGATTTATATCCAAGACTTGTATCATTTGATGATACTCCTACCTCTACCCATGCTCCTAGTATCACCATTCCATTTTTGTCTAAATTGTTGTATCCTCCATGTTTCGTTCATGGAATATATGAAATAAATCAAAAAATTGTATCAAGAAGTCCAATAGTTTGCAAAAAAGGATAGGATCAGATATCAACTTATTTTTCTAAAAAGGGGATATTAAGAAATTTAAAATAATTAAATATGAAAAAGGGCAAGGAGAATTTTCTATGTTTCAATCAGATACGGGGTGGCTTGTTTTGGTTTTGGCACATTTCATGTGACATGCTTGTATATTGTGCTCTCCAAAGAGCAACTCTTCTCGAAACCTCAAAAGGTGCTGACATTTTGTTTACTATATTTGCTATATTTAATGCATTCAAAAATGCATTAAATAAAAAAATGGAGTGGGTAGCGGTTGACATTTTTAATAGTCGTAAGGAAATGGGGTGAAAAAATAAAAACTTTCCACAAAAGTTACACCGACTGACCTTTCATCGATGGCACCACGTTCACTGAGATCCTTAAACGGTACATTGTCCATGACCTTTTGTCATACGACGGGAAGGCAGATTTTGATGAGCACATATGTCTTTCAAAGTAGAGGATGATGACAAGCGCGGTCCAAAAACACTTGAAGGAAGCATTAATATGCAAGTGGTTCGGAGCCACCCTTAAAGGTTCGGCCTTGACATGGTAGGTCAACATGTTCACAAATACAATTTGCTAGTAGTCGGCAACTTCAGAAGCAATCCAATAATCTCTATCGCGTCGCACAATGTCCCATTGAAACATTGAGGCACTCCCTTAACAGGTTCAAGAATGAGAACATGTTCATACCACAATGAGATTAAGTATAAGAAAGGAAAAGATAATGTTGTAGCTGATTCCCTTTCTAGGAGACATACACTCTTGACTACTTTGGATGCTCGGGTCCTTGGATTCGTTTATATTAAGGAGTTGTATGATATGGATGCTGATTTTGGAGTGATTTATACGCATTGTGTGGAAAATGGTTCATTTGATAAGTTTTTCTTGTTTGATGGATTCTTGTTTCGAGTTGATAAGGTGTGCATTCCTGTTTGTTCTCTACGGTTGTTACTTGTTGATGAGTCCCATAGAGGTGGATTGATGGGTCATTTTGGTAGAGATAAGACTTATAACATGTTGCATACTCATTTCTATTGGCCACACATGCTTAGGGATGTAGAGAATTTTATCAAACGCTGTGTTGAGTGCTTACAGGCTAAATCTAAGGCAAAACCGCATGGTCTTTATACTCCCTTGCCTATTCCTTGCTTTCCTTGGGTTGATATTAGTATGGATTTTATTGTTGGATTGCCTAGGACTAAGAAGGGGAGAGATTCTATATTTGTGGTTGTTGATAGGTTCTCTAAGATGGCTCACTTTATTGCATGCCATAAAACTGATGATGCTAGGAATGTTGCTGATTTGTTCTTTAGAGAGATTGTTCGGTTGCATGGTGTACCTCGTACTATTGTGAGTGATAGGGATGTCAAATTTCTGAGTTACTTTTGGAAGACTTTGTGGGGTAAACTTGGTACTAAGTTGTTGTTCTCTAATGCTAGTCACCCCCAGACAGATGGACAAACTGAGGTCACTAACCGTACATTGGGTACTATCCTTAGGTCTGTTATTAAATCTAATCTGAAAAGTTGGGAAGAAGCCTTACCACATGTTGAGTTTGCTTATAATAGGACTATTCATTCTTCTACTAATATGTCCCCTTTTGAATGTGTGTATGGTTTGAATCCCCTAACCCCTTTGGATCTTAAGCCGTTGCCTTTACCGGAACGAGCAGACTTTGATGCTGATAGACAGGTTGAGTTCATGAAGGAGCTGCACGAGCGGACTAAGGCTCGTTTGGAAGCTACTGCAGCGAAGAACGCAGCCCGAGCTAATCACGGCCGGCGTCAAGTGTTGTTCGAGCCCGGCGACTTGGTATGGCTACACCTGCGAAAGGAGCGGTTCCCGGAGCAGAGGAAGTCGAAGCTGTCTCCCAGAGGTGATGGACCGTTCAAGGTGCTGAAGAGAGTAGGCGACAATGCCTATGTGTTGGAACTGCCCGATGACTATGGCGTGAGCCCGATATTCAATGTCGGTGATCTTACCCCTTATGCAGCCGCTGATGTTGATGACTCGAGGACGAGTCCTTTTCAAGAAGGGGAGAATGATGAGGAATCATCCCCGCTATTAGTGCCAACCTTTGATGGACCGATTACTAGGTCAAGATTGAAGGAACTACGTCAAGAGCTGGAGACGTTTATGGCACATGATGTATCACATGACGAAGAGGACAAATCCAAAGTCAAGGCGTTGACTTTATTGGTCAACGTTACATATGTTTAATCTTATTAATTTCTGCATTGGATATTTTTAGGATTATTATTTATTTATTTTCAGCTTTCTATTTTCGGGTATTTTTGGAACAATTGTAGCCCGTTTTAGGAAGCTAGGGCCGGCCACCTCTTAGGTATTTAAGGCGCCCTTGTCTTATTCATTAGTCAGATTTCTCATATTGTTAAAACACAAAAACAGAGCTTGGTTTTTGCTTTGAAAACTCGGCTCCCCGTGAGAGTCTCAATCGATTGTTCTTTCCTGCTTAGTTGTTTGCGTCTTTGTCAAGTCCCTCTGGAGTTGGTGATTTCGTACTTCATAAGCAATCCTCTCCGTGCTCCAAGTTCGTCAGCGATTCTTGGTTGTGTGGCGTTGTAGAGATCGGGTTGGTAGATCGTTCGACAAGGTTCCTTGCTATCAAGCAAGCGGGTTTTCTCGTCGTTTCTATTGGTTCTATCTATTATCCTTTCCATTAGTTTCACTTCCGCCATTGTTCTAATCTTGTGTTTTCTTTTGTTTTGAGATCCGTTGCCTAGATCCATCTTGTACACGGCTAACCCCGTATCAGTTTGTGCACCATAATATAAGAGTTTTGTGCATTATAGTTAATTATGCACCACAATTTTGTTTTATTGTGCACTTGTTGATGTGACTATGCCCCATCAAGACCTTGATGGCCAGGAGGTGTTGCCCCTTGACACACACTCACCGCCCTCGCCGACGCCAAATTTTTCGAGTTCCACTCCTACTACCGGCAATGTTCCGTCTCAGGGAACCACCCGCAATGTTCCGTCTCAGGAAACCACCTGCAATGTTCCGTCTCAGGGAACCATCACCCGCAATGTTCCGTCTCAGGGAACCATCACCCACACCAAGGCCAAGGAACTCCAATCTAGGCTCATGGAGGGTCTAATGAGCTAAGGAGTGCCGAGGGAAAGTCAAGTTGGCTCGGTCATGTTGCTTGTGGCTCATCCGGATGCATTGGCGTCGAGTCCTTGAAGCAAACTTGGGTGTGAAGTTGGGCATTCAATGAGGATTCAGTTTTTATTTCTTTTATCATTTTCTCAAGCTTTAAATGTCATTTTCTAGCTTGAAATGAAGGCTAGATCAGTTTTGATGCTTGGTGATCCTTGGCATGTCAAGGGTCCCTTGTAACTTGTTTCTCCAAGGCTATATATAGCCTTCTTCTCAACCATTGTAAGCAGATCAACTTTCAATCAAAACCCAGCACCTTAAGCTCAGTTTTACCCAAGAAAAATCCTTAGTTCGTGTGTCATATCGAGCTACTCTTGATCTCCTTTATCCCATCGTAGAAGATCAAACTTGTTCTTCCTTGGGGGTGCGTTACATCCTCCTTTGAAGTTAACCTATCCAGCAACTCCACTTCACCATTTTCTCATCAAAACACTCACCTCCACCCTCCTCTACTCCTCCTTCGCAGAACCAACATCATCAACACCCCTTCGCTGAACTGCCTGTGACCCCTCAGTATAATCCACACAACTTCTGAAGACATGATCTGTTCATGCTCTAATTTTGAGGAAATCATCTAGACCTTCGGATCTAACTCTGGGATTTGGAATCATCCAATTCGGAGTCCAGACCAGAGATAACGAGCCAGTTGAATATAGGACAGATTTCCTGGCATTCGGTTCCCCGTAGAAACCAGGTCATGTCCCTTCCTTCACTTAGGCCTCAGTTGGAGTGTTTCCCTTGCACCGTGGATGAAGAGAAGGCAGATCCTATCACGTGGTATCAGAGCCACGCAAGGTAAACGCTCAAAATTCTGATTTTGAAAGTCGAACTTAGTTGTTCTTGGAAGCAAACCTGATTTTGTGCCATTGTTGTGTAAGTTTGCTGAATTTCTGGACAAAAAAAGTGGAGTTTGGAGGTTGAAGACAACCCTTGGGTTGGAATAAACTGATTTTATTTAAAGCTCTTGCAATAATTGAAGTCACTTCCATTAATCCACTTAACTCTTGAATTTCTTGCTAAAACTTTCTGAATTTCTTGCATTAATTGAGCCGATTTTTCTGGTTTTATTTTCCTTCTTTGTGCCTCAACAAACTTTGATTGAAGTTGTGTGATTCATGTAACCAACTGAACCATTCGAGGAGATAAAAGATACGGGAAACAACTTGAGATAACTCAAGCCAACTGAAAACAACCAAAAACTGAAATTCCTTCATCAATTAGGTGTGTGCTCAACTCAGTCGAGGGATTTGTTCCCAATTTTGTTGTCTTAAGTGTAATCAAAGGGTTATAACCCAAGGAAACTCGACAAAGAAAGGCTAGTAGCCAGAAAAAGTCGAGTAAGAAGTCATAAGTTCGAGAAAGAGTGGCAAAGCCAGAAAAAAGTGAACACAAGTTGAACTTGAGGACCTTGTTTTAGTACCTTCTTTGGTGACTTAAATTGGTTCGTTGGCTGCATAAATCTCTGAGTTCACTCAAGTTTGTTGTGGTTTCAATTGATTTGCAAAACTACCCCAGAAAGCCTTGTTTTGGTGAGCTTGCAACTGAACTTTGTGGCGACTTTTGAATCAAAGTTTTAGGCGCTTGCGTGCTCAGGGAACCATTGATTGATCTTGTCTTCTTTAGTCTTGTTGCTTGGATTTTTCTTCGGTTGCTAATTTTTTAAAGAAATGGATGGATCCTACGGATAAGAGCAAGGGCATCCGCATAAGTGAGCCACTCCCTACGACACATATCACCTTGGAGGCCATCATGCAAGCCCTCCAACTCAATGACACCAAGAGGGCTCAGGACAAGGAAGAAACCACACGGCTTATTCAAACCTTGGAAACCAAATTGGAAGCAAAGATTGAGGAACAACTCAGTTGGATCCAAATCGGCAACGAACGACAAGTTGATCAACAATCTCATGCTTCTCAAGACCAAGAGTCACCTAGGGTTCCGCCTCAGGTAACCTTTCCCAGAGTTGCATCAACTTCATATCTTCCCCAAGTCTTCAATCCCCATCGATCCGCGCCCACCTCCTATGCTCCATCGGTTGCTACCACCTCCTATATACCCTATGTGGCGACCTCAAGGGCTAATCAAGGTATGGATGAGTTCCTTCAATTCAGTTCCCTTCCTATGCCTACTAACCATGCAGGGCAAGGAGCAAGAAGGCCACTCATGATGCCATGGCGTAATGTTCCCGGCCCATATCCTCCAAGAGAACAAGTTAGGGAGAGGAATACTCCTCTTAGGCGACATCCATCAGCCCCTAGAGGCTACTATGAAGAAGACTATGATAGGACACGAGAAAGAGAACCAACTCATGGCGTGAAGCTTGAAGTTCAAAACTTTGGAGGAATCCCGGATGTAGAAGCCTTACTTGATTGGGTATCCAAGACCGAGGTTGTGTTTGACTTCTACAACTACCATGATGCTCAGCGGGTTGCCATTGCCACCATCAAGTTTGTGGACTTTGCTTACTACTGGTGGCTTGAATACAAGGAGGAAAGGGAGTACAAGGGCTGGCCTCCGGTTACCACTTGGGAGGAACTCATAGAAGCTCTTCATGCTAGGTTTGTTCCCGAGGACTACACCGAGAGGATTCATGCTAAACTGGAGCAAATCAAGCAAGGAAGTAGGACTCCCGATGAGTACTACAAGGAGCTTAGGACTTTCATGTTTCGATCCGGACTTTGGTTCCCCAAGGGGTATGTCATCTCTAAATTTGTCCATGGCTTAACTACTGAACTTAAGTCTATTGTGAGCATGCAGCACTTCGTGAGAGGTACCCCCATTGAGGAAGTCCTACACTACACTAATCATGTATACAAAAATCTCCCACAAAGAAGAAGCCAAGTTTCTAGCTCTCGACCATGGAATGCCATAAGTGTCGGCTCTTCCAACCCTCCTCCTCGGCACCTAGAGCCAAAAACGGATCCCTCTCACCCTCTGTCGAGAAGGGAAGCCCCACAAGCTCCTCAAAGACATAGAAGGGAAGTTGAAGAACCATCTCTTTCATCTACAAAAGGCAAACGTCCACCCATCATTGCCCGTAGTTCACTCAACTCTTTGGCTACTCTATGGATGGATGCAACATCTATGGTTCCTCATGTTTGTCATTCCTACTCCAAGAAGAGATTAACGCCAAGGATGATAAACCTTCCGAACTCAAGAGCCCTTGTGACCATGAGAAGAAGGATGTTCAATCCAAGGCTCATTCTAGGGGAGTATCACTTGACTCTACTCAGTTTATTCTTTTCCCTTTGCTTCAAACTGAATTATTTTCAAGGGTTAGAGAATCCCTAGTTCATGAATCTATTTTTTTAGGAAAAACTAGATATTCATGCATACATTATAGTTCTCTTGTTCTATTCATGACTTGTTGGATGCCTTTAGTTCGTGATCAACATGTATATAAGTCCTTGCATTCAGTTTTTGCATGTAGAACTAGGCATTCATGTGTGCATCATTGTTCTCATTCGCAATTCTTGTTGCATGAAAAAAAAATGGTCCTATGCATTGCATTTGTTGCAAAATATGTCATGTGCATCTCATGTTCTATACTTAAGCACATCTTTAGGCTGAAGCTGGGAAATACTTGTGCATGGAAATTCATCCATGGATACTCAATGGAACTAATCATGTTCGCTTACACGTTCCCTGCTTTCCCTATGGTCCCTCATTCCTTGTTTGTTTTTCTTGTGCAGTTTTGAGTGCTCTAGAGCTTTTTCTTGAAGTGCACTTGGATTCGAGGTCGAATCTCTTCCAAGGGGAGGAGGATGATGTGACTACGCCCCATCAAAACCTTGATGGTCAGGAGGTGCTCCCCCTTGACACACCATTGTCGCCCTCGTCGACGCCAACTTCTTCGAGTTCCACTCCTACTACCGGCAATGTTCCGTCTCAGGGAACCACCCGCAATGTTCCATCTCAAGGAACCACCCGCAATGTTCCGTCTCAGGGAACCATCACCAGGTGGATGTACGGTAATATCGTGTCAGCAGCAACTGATCTTCGTCCAGACAATGGTTCCACGATACGCTTTTCATTACCCTTGTTATGTGTTTGCTTAGTTGGATGTACGGTAATATCTATCGATACTAGCCCAACAAACCTCTCGAATTTGCTCTTAATGGTTCCAATATGTATCCTTTCTTTTTGAACGCTTAGGTAAGTTGATCAATGATCTTTAATCACTGTCAATAAGTCTCTCATTTTTTTTGGGTTTTTCTCAAGAACATTAATAAAGTTGTGCACCTCTGATAACAATTTATGAAAGAGAAACTTTCTTTCATCTTGCTGAGCACAATCTTCATATAAAGAACCATCATTTTGAAATACAGATAAGAGCATAGAATCTTTGGTCCATCTGGCCGAAACAAATTTGTCGGGTAATGCATCTAGCCCCATGTTCTTCATTACTAAAAAAAACATGTGTCCTCAAGGGAGCCCGAACTTTCGAAACTTGTTGCATGTGCTGCGAATATCTCCATCGGCCAAAACTTTCACACAGTATAACACTTATCATTAGGACATCTTGTCGTCACTTTTTATGTTGGGAATGAAGCAAGAGAATATTGAAGCATAAATTCCCTTTTGCAATTCCAATAATACATTGATAGTATAGATTGATGCACAATCCTTTTCTATTTTCAATGGTGTATTCATTGTCGGCATGCAAATAGATGAATCAAATATCAGTTTTTTGATGTGTATGTCTCTGTGAATCAATTGCATTGTTGAACCACTTCATGAATTGTACAAGACTTGATCATGTCCTTATAAATGTATTGAAGAAGTTGTTTTGGCTCTCAGATTTAGATATTTTCCTAAGCAACCCACCCATCTTCATATCATTGAAAATAGAAGTTATCCCATAATGTATGAGTTCAAACAACATTTGAAACCAAGGTATGCTGTCAAGATGAAACTAGTTCATTATAGAATACCATTCTTCCTCAAATTGCTCCCTTGTCAACTCGGTATTCCACTCAACATTGGTGAATTTCCTCCTGAATTCATCATTGGTATGCACATCTATATCGACCTTATTCGGAACCTTCATCATAATGTTCCACATACAAAATCTATGAACGGAATGGGTGACCACATTCTCAACCGTAATCTTTACCGCCAGATCATGGTCAGTTATAAGTATATTAGGCTCATGTCCCATAGCCTTCTTGAAGTTATCAAACAACCAAGTATATGATTCATCGTCCTCCTTTAGTAGCAACCTGCAGCAAACGTAATCGATCTCTTATGGTTGTCCGCCATATTAAATGCAATAAACACCATATATGTTGTACCTGTTATTGAAATTTATTTTATCACCATTATTGTGCACCATAGCATAACAAGACTGTGCACCTACAACACAATAAATTGTGAATTAAAGTATATGAAGGTTGTGCATCAAAGTATACAAGGTTGTGCACTGATAACATAGTAAATAATGAAGTGTAATATTATAAGACTATGCAACATAGAATAACAAGATTGTGCACCTATAACATAGTAAATTGTGCATTAAAGCATATCAAGGTTGTGCATTAGAGTATAAAATATTGTGCACTAATAACACAGTAAATTGTGTAGTGTACTATGACAAGATTGTGCATCATTATATAATACATTTGTGCACCCATATTAAAGTAAAAGTGCACCTCTATGTTAATGAATGTGCACCTACAACACTAGATTGTGGACCATAGCATTACAAGATTGTGCACCAATAACACAGTAAATTGTGCAGTGTAATATAAAGACCGTGCACCATAGCATAACAAGGTTATGTACCTATAACACAGTAAATTATGCATTAAAGCATATCATGGTTGTGCATCAGAGTATAAACGTTTGTGCATTGATAACATAGTAAACAATGCAATGTACTATAACAAGACTCTGCATCATTATATTATACAATTGTGCACCCACAATAAGTAAAAGTGCACCTCTATGTTAATTAATGTGCAACTCTATTTTAATGAAGGTGCATCAGTCTTTTTTTTACCTATTTGTGTTGTACATGACATCAATTGAGACCACATCTCCAAAGTAAAGAAGCTCTTTCTACTTATAGGGTTAGACCAGATAAGGAGTTACAATTGTTGTTCATTATCAATGTCATAGTCGAAGTAAAATGCGATGCAAGTTTCCTTCTTTCTTCTTGAAATTACCAATCGTCATCTAAGCATCTCCACCTTCTATGTAGGCATTTAAACTTCTTTTGAAATTTTTAAAGTCAATAAGTGCTGCTCCCATGTTTGCATATCCCCCAACAAAATCCTTGTACAACTTGTAGGGTTTTTATACACCCACATTGGCATTAGCACAATTCATTATAAAATATTCATGTAATGTTCTAATCTATTTGTTTCCTTTCACAAACTGCTTGTCTTTATCATTGATAAAAAAAATGTGTATGCCTTTTTTCAAATATCTTGACAGAATAACCCCTAAATCCCGCATGACGAAAGCCTATCTTAACTATGCATCCACATCTATTCGATATTCTTCTACGCTTTTTCCCTTTTTTTTTCCTATTAATACAGTAAATTGTGCAGTGTACTATAGCATGATTGTGCATCATTATATAATACAATTGTGCACCCATAATAAAGTAAAAGTGCACCTCTATGTTAATGAATGTGCATCAGCTTTTTTTAACATGTTTGTGTTGTACGTGGCATCAACTGACACCACATATCCAAAGTAATAGAAGATCTCTTTGCTTATAGGGTCAGACTAGAAAAGGCGGCACAATTGTTGTTCATGATCAATGTCATAGTCGAAGTAAAATGTGTTACAAGTTTCATGTTTTTTCTTGAAATTGTCAATCGTCATCTAAGCATCTCCACCTACCATGTAGGCATTTAGACTTATTTTGAAATTTCTGAAGTGAACAAGTAATGCTTCTATGTTTGCATAGCTCCCAACAAACTCCTTGTACAGCTTGTAGGTTTATGATACACTTACATTGACATTAGCACAATTCATTATTAAATCTTCATATAATGTGCTAATCTGTATGTTTTCTTTAGCAAAATGCTTGGATTTATTCATCGATCAAAAGATGTGTATGCCTTTCTTCAAATATCTTGACAAAATAACTCATAGATCCCGCAAGACGAAAGTCGATCTTAGCTATGCATCCAAATTTATTCGATATTTTTCAACATTTTTTTGCCATTTTCCTATTACTTTGTTGAGCAGTAGGAGTAGTTTGTGAACTCATACTTATAGGTAAATTACTTGACACCTTCTTGAACCCATCCTACTACAAACAATATAATTTCATATTGTTGAACCATCTTTGTGCATTTTGCTTGTGATATGATGTACATCAAATCCACATGTAGTTGCATATTTTCTATAGAACGCAAATACAGTTTCAACACTTGGGAAAATTTGTCCTATAAAAGACTTCAATTCTTGGTCACAAACATGAATGTCGTATTTTGAACTTCCAAGAGATATAACAATTGTTGAGCTATCAACAACTTCACTTGTAACTATATACCCTGTAATAAAATAAATACAAGGTGCACAAAATCAATGTACAGTGGTGCACAAATTAAAGTATTATGATGCACAAGTTCTTTTAATTTGAATGCACAAACATGTTTTAGTGATGCACAAATTTTAATAAGAAGTGCACAATCATTCAACAAAGTACTCCACAAATAAAACCCTTACAAATTCAAGTTTACATAAGCAACGTACAATGATGCACAAAATAGTGTATTTTGATGCACATGCACAAACATCAAATAACACGAGAGTGCAAAAAAATATAGGTACTTCCCACCTATAAAGATCAAGGTGCATATAATTATCCTATAGTGGTACACAATGTAGTATATCGTGATGTAATTCCTTGATTCACAAATTAAAGGTGCACAATTTATTATAGAAATTCAAGGTGCACATAATCGTCCTACAGTGGTGCACAATGTAGTATATCGTGATGCACGGATCTTTATTACTTGATGAACAAACATGTTTTATGTGATGCACAAATTCAAATAAGAAGTGCATAATTGTTCAACAAAGTATTCCACAAATAAAACCTTTACAAATTCAAGTGCACAGAAGCAACGTACAGTGTTGCACAAAATAGTGTATTTTGATGCACAAATCTTTAACACTTGATGCACAAACATCAAATAACACCAGAGTGCACAAAAAAAATATAGGTGCCCCCCACCTATAAAATTCAAGGTGCACATAATTATCCTATAGTGGTGCACAATGTAATATATCGTGATGCATAAATCATTATTACTTGATTTACAAATTTTAGGTGCACAGTTCATTATAAAAATTCAAGGTCCACATAATCATCCTATAGTGGTCTACAATATAGTATATCGTGATGCACAAATCTTTATTACTTGATGAACAAACATGTTTTATGTGATGCACAAATTCAAATAAGAAGTGCACAATCATTCAACAAAATATTGCACAAATAAACCTTCATAAATTCAAGTACACAAAAACAACGTATAATGGTGCATAAAATAGTGTATTTTGATGCATAAATTTTAAAACATGATGTAGAAAATGTAAATAACACTAGAGTGCACAAATTAAAGTATGGGTCAAATACTGAAAACCACCCGTCGAATAGGTCATATTGTCGATAACCACCCGACCTTTGCATATTTACCGGAAACCACCTCAATGTACCCCTTTGTTAACCAAATACCACCTAGCTCCACTTGGCCGTTAAATCTCAGTTAAATGTGTGAAATTACCATTTTGCCTTTTTTATTTTAATGATTTATTGGCTTTTTTTGCCATTTCTGTAATCTGTAAAACCCGACCGAATTCACTTTTAAACCGGACCCATCTCTTTGATCTTTAATCAGGACCCAAAACAGATAAAAAATTGGGGCAATGGATATGGGGGCGATTTTCTAGGGTTTACAAAGGCGAATTGAATTAGGCCAAATTCGAGGCTCGATTCGGTTGGGAATCTTTCCAGCAGGGCTTTTGAACTCGCGCGAGGGAAGAATTTAGTGCTCGAGTCGACGAATTGCCATTCACAACTGCAGTAGAGGAAAAACATCGGTAATGTTTGATTTGGTGTTGATTTTGTTGAGCATTGGTACTGATTCTGTCTCGAATTGATAATACGAATCGATGTTGGGTGAAATTCAGGGTTTTTGGGATTTTTGGGATTAGGCATTTCGATTAAAGGGGATAAATTGAGGTTTAGGGGATAAATGTCAAGTTTCAACGAGTTAATTAGTTATGATAAATTGAGGTTTATGAATGCCAATTGGATATTTTGACTGAATGTTAATTAGTTATGATAAATTGGGGTTTATGAATGCCAATTGATTTTGTAGGTAATTAGCAACAATGTCAAGATCAAGCTGTAATTCCATTAATTCCCACGAAAGGGTATGTTATTGCAATTTTCTAGCTAAGGAAACTACTGCACAAACAAAGTTGTACTATGGGAGAAGGTTTTATGGTTCTCGTCTGTATAATTCACCTAGAAAATGTAACTACTTTGTGTAGAGGGATGAAGAATCTAGTGATAGAGCAGTTTATATTATCAACAGATTGGTAAAGAAGAAAAAAGAATTAGAAGTAGAGAATATGAGACTACAAGACTTAACAAGGGTGCATCAGATTGAGATGGAGAAGATGGCACGTAAACTAGCAACAAGGAAGTCTTTAGTAGGGTGCATCAAAATGAAGGTTCAAGATCACCATCGTATCATTGTAATTATCTGTTTTATGGTTGTTTTCATGATGGTGAATGTTGCAATTGTTAAGTTGGCAAATTAGGGTCAAATGTAACACCATATCTAAATTTAGTGAGTTTGTGTTCTTGTATTGGAATTAGAGAATGGATAATGTGTTTGGTTTTGTGTTGTAATGGATTAGCTGCTATGAAATATGCAAGAACAAGTTATGTGTTCAGTGGTTATTTGTTTGGTTCAGTTGGTTCATTTGCTATGTGTTTGTTTCATTTATTATGTGTTTGGTTCTTTTTTATTGGATCATGAGGGCCATTTGATATAGCAGCTGCCAACTGACAAGCTATATAAGATGTGACAAAAGTAGCAAATTACCATTACTAAATATGTGGTGGTGACACACATGTGACAATAGTGACAAGTTATACAAGAGTAGTTCACATTTTGAGCATCATATACATGTTCATGATCTAAAGTTAACCAAAGTCTGGCCAAAAGTTGCAGAAAATAGTATGCTAAAACACAATTCCAGAACACAATATTTCACAACACCAAAGTCTGGCCAAAAGCATCTAAAACCATCCAAATAACCAAAGTCTCTAAACCAAGGATGTGAAGGACACTTATCTTTGGAATGCTTCATGGGTGAGCGCCTTAGTACATCATCATTCTTTCTAGGTGATTGTCTTATGGTAGTAGCAAGAGCACCTTTTATTGCAATCAACTTTCTTTTGTTCTGTCGAACTGGAACAAATTTGGTTCTTGTTCCTGCTCTTTGGTTGTGAATGATTGATTGTGGTTGAGAAACCTACAAGAAATTCTTACATTTTTTAGCAAAATAATGTCTGATAAGTAAGCTTTCTAGGATTGCTTGATTGCGCTTATAATGATTTGCCTAAGCAGATTGACTTGGTAGACCAGAAACATGGGGTGGGGCAACCTGATTCACTAAGCCTTGTGTTCCAATGTTGTGGTTGGGTTCCTCAAAGTTGTGCTACAAAAGAGGACCCTAAAAGTGTAAATACTAGCAAGCCTCGACAATATTTAAACCATGTGATTTGAGATCACTAACCATGACATTTGCAGCTTCAAAATAACTCATGTCAGGTTGTGTTGAAGGCCATGTGGCATTGGTCCATTGCTGCGAGCCCTGACAATATTTTGACCATACAAATGCATTAGTAAGTAATACAAATATAGTACATACATTACCATACAAATGCATTAGTAAGTAATACAAATATAAGTACGTACTAACCATGTCATATGCAGCCTGGAAATTACCCATTTTTGGGGTTGCGAAAGGACTATCTCCATTGTGTTGCTGAGAGCCCTGCCATTGTTTAAACCAAACAAATATGTTAGTAAAAACTACAACCTAGGTAAGCACTGATATGAAGTCACTAACCATGACATTTGCAGCTTTAAAATAACTCATTTTCTGGTTGTGCTGAAGGCCTTGTGGCATTGCTCCATTGTTGTGAGCCTTGGTAATATTTATATCATACAAATATAAGTACATACATCACCATACATATGCATCAGGAAGTAATACTAACCATGTTATATACAGCCTGGAGACTACCCATTTCTAGGGTTGTGGAAGGACCTACTCCATTGTTCTATTGAGATTTAGGGTATACAATTAACCATTAGCATTTCTATGTAAGCATTAGGGGTAACATTTAAATCCAGATCAATTATACATTTTTCGTATACTTCCTTTTTTGAGACCTTACATGCACAGTGTTTGGATTTCTTAGTCTTCCTCTAGGATTGTGTGGCTTTGGGGGCTTAAGTCCTTTTAAAGGATTTGAACACTTGTTCTTGTAATGACTATGCTGACCACAGTGAGAGCACCTTGTCTTTCCTACAACTCTAATCTTTTTCACCTTACTAGGTATCTCCTCTCCCACCTTTCTTCTTCTAGACGTCCTTGGTCTTTCTGGTTGTACAATATAAGTAGGAGGTTCAGGATGTGGTTGACTAGTCTTCTCCCACTGAATTTCCCCGAGAATTGGATTGTTTATAAAGTTGTAAGCCATCAGGTAAGTCTCCGTTGTATAATATGGATGCACATATGTGTCCAAGTTTTTTCTATAATTCAATATGCAACACATTGCATGATAACATGGAATTCCAGTGAGATCCCATTTATTGCATCCACAACTTCTCTCACCTAAATCAACAACATATGTCCTTCCTTGATGATCCACTTCATACCTATCTCCTCCACCCCAAAAGGGTGTACATGCCCTCAAAGCTTCTTGCTTTATAGCATCTATCCTCGTTATTGCATTTGGTGTAAATGGTACCTCATACTTGCTCATGCCTTCACACTTAGCCAAAAACCTCTTCATAAGATGCCTTCTAATCCACTCAAAGCTTGACAGTATAGGCATCTCTATTGCAGGTAGTATCATAGCATTGAAACTTTCATAGACATTGTTGAGGAGCATGTCACACTTACAAATATGCTTGAAGGCATGTCTAGACCAAGATATAAGGTTTGCATCCATCAAGTATTTGTGAGCAACTACATCTAGTTTCTTGATCTCTTCCATTGCAAATTCAAAGTCAGCATTAGTGCATGCCTTTGTTGTTGCCCAGACTACATCCTTGTAAGTTTTACCTAGCCACCTAACTTTAAAGTTGTTGTAGAGATGCCTCATACACACCCTTGTATCATCCATGGGACATATATAATTCAATGCTTCAATCAAGCAGAATGTTTATGAACCAACACCATGTATCTGTCCTCTCAGCCTCAACAACAACAAAGGCAAATGGAAAGATGTTTTCATTTCCATCTTTCCCAACTGCAACCAACACTTGACCACTATATGCACCTTTCAAATGACACCCATCAAGCCCAACAATTGATCTACACCATAGTATGAAGCCTTTCTTACAAACTTCAAAACACGCATACAATCTCTGGAACAATGGCTTCTCTCGATTTTTTGTACATACCTTCATAAAAGTAGAGGTTCATGGATTCCATTTCCTAATGGTAGCTGTATAATCCCATACCTTACCATATTGTACCCTTGCATCTCTTTATGTCATCAAGCATGCCTTGAACCTAACCTTCCAAGCTTGGTTGTATGAGATTGAAATATTATGCTCTCTTCTCACAACATTAATAAACCTTGTTAATTTCCAGTTTGGATCATCCCTATAATGCTCAAGGTATCTCTCTACACGCCAGATAGATGTGAGCTTTGTGTTGTGATGTTACCAGCCATAGTCATGCTTGGGAACAAGGGTTTTCAACTGAAAAGTTCCATCTAACCCCATTTTTCTAGCACAAGCCTTAAAACCACAGATAACTTTCTGACAAACACATTTTTTCCTAGCATGCTTCATAGCACAATCACACTTAAGTTTACAGTAAACAAAAACCTTAGACTTATCATTGTGCGAATAGTAGTAATCACCACCATTCTCAATGGAATATTCCTCAAAGCTCTTTTAAACATGTCATTAGAGCCAAATATCATGCCAACTTTCAACTTGATTTTTTTTTCTCAAAGTCAACAAGAGGGTTAAATTCAGGATACCTTACACATGGAGGACCATCAGAATCACTTAAACTCAGCAACACATCAGAATCATCTATAGATTTCTCATCATCCAAATAAGGTTCTTTACCAATTGTTTCAAGATCAACACCTGATCCCCAAACTCAGCAACTTCAGGATCAACATTCTGCTGAAACAAATCATCATTAGTCTCTACAAAATTGAAATCATTATCTGATGAAGTTTTAGTACCTAACACATCATCTTCATCACTTAAACTGACTTCATAATCACTAGATTCATGAAGATCATCAGAATCATGTAATGAATTAGAGGTTTTGGATACATGGATGAGAGGAGTGTTTAGGGTTTTTCTTGTTCTAACCCTATGTAATGAGGATTGGGAAGTGTGAGGCCAAGATGATAAAGATGGGCTTTGTACATTTTGGTTGTCATTTGTACATCCATAGATGGGCTTTGTGGACTCAATTGTTATGCACTAGGTTCATTACCTTTCACCAAATAAATATGGGTAACTCTATCATAGCCAACTGATTTAAGGACCATTTCCATTACATCATTGTTTCCATTGATCTACTTGAGCCCTTGTTGAACGGTTTTCCCTGGTTCTGAGAACCACATTTCCTCCACACCCATCACACCAATTTCTTATTTTATTCTAGCTTCAATCACAACCTTAGACACCAGATCTGGATCTACATCTTTATACAGATACACTTTTCCTTTTCTATAGCATAAATCTCCTAGCTTGGACATGTAAAATTTTCCCCCATACAAGAACCTAAGAGTAATATTCATCTGTGCAATTAAAGAAGTCAACTCAATGTTGGTACAAGGTGAGCAATCTATTTTAGTATAAGATTATCACATAATGATGCACAATGTAATCACATAATGATACTAGGTTATCGCAATTTTTTCTATACCATAAATGACTTCACTTTTCCTTTCACAAGAATTAAATAACATAAGGGTCCCATAGCATAATTCCATGCAACACACATCACCATTAAAGTACTTTTCACCTCTACCAACACCCACAAACACACATGTCTTTAGACACGCACGAAAGGTCACTTCTTTTTTGAAATGTATATGTCAAGTGTCGTATAACAAAGCAATGAATCAAAATTATGTAATAAATAATGTCCACATGCATTATGACTTTCATAATTCAGCTTATTCAATGTGTCAGAAAACCACAACCCTAAACCAAGCTTTTCAATTTCTTACCAAAAAGATAAAGTGAACTCACCTTCGTATAGCAAAGCAAGAATCATAAACCAACCTTTTCGCAGAAGCCCTAAACGAGCACCAAATGCGTCGACCAACTTCAATAAAATCCTTCTCAACCAGCTTCTCCAAAATCCTTCTCAACTTGAGCTTCTTCAGCTTCGATTCGTCACTCAAGCACCAAATTCTCTCCTCGTGCGAACTCGAAACCTCTCCCTGGGAAGATTCCAAGCCAAATCGAGCACCAAATTCGTCGTCAAAGGGCCTAATTGAATTCCGATTTCTCAATTCCCACAAACCCTAGAAATCGCCATTTGGGTCGTGAAGAAGGCAAAAGAATCGGGTATGTGAAAGTGAAATGGGTCGTGTTTTACAGATTAAAGAAATGTTAAAAAAAGCCAATAAATCATTAAACTAATGAAGGGCAAAATGGTAATTTCACACATTTAACTAAGATTTAACGACTGAGTGGAGCTAGGTGGTATTTGGTTAATGGAGGGGTATATTGAGGTGGTTTTCGATAAATATGCAAAGGTCGGGTGATTATCGGCAATATGGCCTATTCGGTGGATGGTTTTCGGTATTTGACCCTTACAGTATTTATGATGCACAAATTCTCTTAGTTTGATGCATAAACATGTTTTATATGATGCACAATAATGTTTTACAAGAATTAGATTGATGCACAAAAATAGATCATATGTGATGCACAAAACCATCATTTTTGGTGCACTATTTAGAGTAGTGAAGTGCACAAGAAATTTTTGTGCATTGTTGTATTGTTTATCGATCTCTGTTGTTATTTTTCATTCATGAAGGTATAATATATGCTTTTATTTTGTTTTTGTTCAAGGATACTATAATTTTTTCTGATTTTGATCGAACAACGCACATGAACTCATATTTTCATTATTGAGTTTTCTCACAGGAACCTTCGCAAGGAGTATGAGTATTTGTGATTGAATTCTTTGTGCACAACATTCACGAGCTTTAGTCTATGATTTTCGAAGGCAATTTCGTTTTCAAAGCTTCGCAAGGAGAATTTTTGTGATATTTTTGAAACATTTGAGTTTTACGTGAAAATCTGGTGCTTTTTCACATATGGAAGAGATGATGTATGTGTTTCACGGGCATGTGTCGATTTTAAAAAAAATCTTTTCAGCGCGTGTTCTACTTTGTTGGATTACATAAATTTTGACGATCTAGATTTATTCTCATGCTCACATTATAGTGAGTGTTCTCACCATATCAGTGCCCTATATATTAGCTATCTGAAAATTATGATATAAAGGATCCATACTTTGATTTTTTATATATTAAAATTTAAGCCTATTAATTTTTCAAGATAAAGAGACGGAGATCCTAATGTGGTATAACAAAATTATGATATAGGTAGTTGGATTTTTGGTGTACATAAAATGTAGAGATGAGGTTGAAATTGAAAGATTCATATAGCATAAAGTATACCGTATATAGAGAAGAAGAAAGAGAGTTTCTAGTTGGAAGTGGTATACTAAAATATGTAAAATATAGGTCTTGTTAACAAGCTCAAGATCAGCTGTAATAGTTGTCGGATTTGAATTTATGAGCACAATTATCCTTCCTCTTTTGGGCATTGACAACGCCTAAAATCATTATTTTTTATAAATTAGTGTCCTAATATATGTAAGATTTAAATATATTTTCTAGTATATGTTAATTATTAATTTTAGGAGCAAATTTTTTACTGTGTTTATGGACATATTATGAGGTTAAATTTAAATATTATTTATAAATTATTTTCTAAAATAAATGAGATAAACCCTTATAAATAAATTAAGTTAATAATTAAAAATTATTATTACTAAACATAAATTTTTTATTGTGTGCCATAAACACAAAATAAACACTAAACACTTTCTGAACAGATCTACGAAGATATATGAGTGAGTTGGTGAACGGATCAGCGAGAGAGTGTTGGGTCGTCCTTGTCTCCAATTGAGCGTCTCCGGCGATCAGATCTCGAGATCCGACTAACAGAAGAAGAAGAAGACATGTTGCCAACTGTGTCGAAAGGGCGCGGGCCCTCCTCCTCTCGTCCGCCGAATCCCGTCTTCCCCCACTACCTCCGTCGAATTGTCAAGGTCCTATTTCAAAACTCTGTCTCCGCTCATCCCCGGTTCCCGCATTTTCTCAGATCTGGATGCTTTGTAGTTGTGAGGAAGTTTGCCTTTTTCTGATTCAATTTCAAGGTTCTTGTGATAATTCCCTTCATCTGTTGACTGTTGCGCCCGTTGTACTTTCAATTGAGATGTGTTTTCGTTATGGAAGTTTGGTGGGGTCTATGTGGAAATTATTTATTCGTCCATCAAAACCTCAGTACCTTTTCTTCCTTCTCCTGATCCGCCAGCTTCAAAAGTGATGTTGTTCTTGCCCTATATGATGAATTGTGACAACATCTTTCTATTCATTTGCCTTTCAATTGATCTGTATCCGTTCCATATCAAGTTTGTCCAGGATTTTGTTTGGTGCGAATAGCCTCAATGCTAGCTGAACCGGTTTGATCAGTTATCTTGTCTCTTACAACTTTTTAGCTGGTAACTGCAAGCTTATATCTACAAGCTGGGAAGTTAATTGATTTGTATGATCGTATTTGACAATTTGATAGGATAAGTCACACTAGCTGTAATACAGTGATATTTGCATTTAACTATTTAAAATGCTATAGATATACACCAACTATGTTTGATCTATTAGCAATTTGCCATCCCACCATCAAGAAACCCTTAGTGGCCCGTTTTTTTTGGTCTGATTAGTGCCCCGTTGATAATAAGCAAAAAAGCTACGTTACCTGTCAGTTAAACTACTGGACTTGTTTTTACTTTTTATTGGACCACAATTTTATTTTTGGTTTCAGCTGGGGAGTGGCTAACGAAAAATAAAAAAAGGGATTGTTATCTTTAATTTCTATTTAACTGTTGGTTAAGTCATAAGTGGAAATCAAACAATATGACACTTAGTTAGGTGTATTCTACCTAAGTTCTTAAAATGTAAATAAACATAAAATGTCATGTCAATATATATTCAGTAAGTATAAGTACTAGCTTTATGATGCAGCTATGTCATTTCTGCACTAAAACGTGAGGTCTAAAATTAAGATACCAAGTCCCTCAGTGTAAACTATTTGAAAATAAGTGAAATATTGAAATATATTTACAAAAAACTTATTTCTATTCTCATCACCTTCATCATTCTCTTCCCCTTTTTTCAACCACTATTTATGTCAAATAGTCTTGATATATTATGCATAAAAGCTCTAGAATCAAAACAGAGGGGTTTTAAGAAGAGATAATTCCACCTACTCATCACAGGTGGTTTTGCTGCTAGTTAATTCCATCTTTAGTTCCTATATGATTGAGTATATAGTGGGAGAGGGAGGAAATGACATGAGATGCATCAGGGACGAGACAAAAGGAAAAATGTGGGAACGGGGAAGGTTCTAGATTACATGAGGACAACCAACCATGTCGATTACTCCCTCCGCATAGAAAAGATTGTCATTTAAGCCCAAATTTTTTGTAAAGAAAAGATTGTCATTTTAGGTGTTTAGGTAATAATTTATTGGTGAGTTACGAGGTTTGACATCGGAAATTGTATTTTTTGGCTCTTTTTATACAAATTCTCTATGTTTATTGGCTACAACTGAGATGAGTTATTAAATAATTGTAAATTTTAAGAAAAATTTATGAGAATATAAGATAATCATTGTATTTCTTAATAAGTGTGTCAAACTCTAGAATGACCATCTTTTTTATACAGAGGGAGTATTTAGCAAAGTACACAAAACAATTCTGGTGAATAGAGAGCTTCAACTATCGTTAACAAAGCTAGCTTCTTTTATTCTGCTAAGCTGTCTTCCAAACATACTCTAAGGCTGTTAGCCCCTGGTTTTCTTTCTCTGTTTGGTATCTAAATAGCCTTTCCCTTTTGTGGATAAAACTAACATATTGTTGAATCATACACAGATCTGCATTGTTCTATTGAGTAGTAGTGGTGGATGTGGTGTTGGACTCTGATATCAGCAAAAAGTAGAGATCAATTACCTCATTCTAGCAGACAGTTTATCCCCCAAAAAACTTGGTTGTTATGATTTTTGGGGCATTTGGAATTCAGGGGAGGATAAATTTATATGGTATTCTGTGGACAGATTTTGCTTGAGCATTGTGAGTTGTGAATTTTATGTTTTTGTAATGGTTAACAGACCGCTTTGATGTGTTGGATTGCTACAGATATGGCTTATATGTGAAAGCACGCTTCCTTTATGAATATGTGCAAAGCTTGTGTATGATTCTAAAAATCAGTTCTCAATGCCTTCCATTTGTATTTTATGCATGGGGCATTTACTGATTTTGCATTTGCATCTTGATTTATTTTCCATGCAAGTTTCTGTTCACTATATAGTAACATTCTATTGAAAACACAATGTGTGTTTAGGTGGATGGATGTGCTTAAACCTAAATCTGCACTCTGCAGTTTCTGAAATGAGTTTTGGCTATATCCTGGAAATTTGAGCTGTATTAAATCGATGTTCAGTGGTTTGTTCCACTGCAATTACATAATAAGATTTTTTTATATATCTTGTCTAGTTAGATCACATCAGAGATTCTACATATTTTGTTTGAATAGAGTGCGTTATTTTCTCTGGTTCAAAAAGGAAAAGAATGTACTCCTTTGTTAATTTTTTAGGGGAGATGGAATTTCTAGAAAGTGTTTGGTCAGGTGTCTCCCGTGCCAATTATCGCCTTTCCTTTTCCTTTTTATTTGAACTACTATTTCTTAACTAATAATGTCATTTTGGATTTCCAGTCTGTAAATTCATTGTTCATGAAATTACAGACTGTTTATAACACTGTTACTTCCATTGGTTATGAATAATCGAAGATAATTTCTTATATTTATTTAGATCACATACATCTTTGAATCTTTATTTTTTTACCAGCTATCTTTATTTCCTTTACTCTTTGCTGGTTATTGTAGTGGCAACAAATGGACATTGAGTATACATTTTGGCAAATGTTTCACCTATGTACCTCACCAAAAGTAGTGTAAGTTGTCTCTAACTTGTGGTGTCTGATCAATCATATTTTTTTTCTAAATATAATTGTCTTTAAACTCTTTGCTCTATTCTTCATTTAACACCTTGGTTTTATAAGGCGCAAGGCGCAAAAAAAAAGCGCGCCTTTCGTAGGCGAGGCACACTTTTTTTCCAAAAAGCTTGTAAATTAAATCTAGATGATATATTGTACTCAAAACAACATAATATGTATTATAAATGCATAAAATGACATAAAGAAGCATAGTTCATAAGTAAAAAGTCTAGAATACCGCTAAAACATGTCATAAAGATAATAAAATGTACAGAAATAGCAACTAAGTCCATAATCTAATCAATTTCACATTTCAATTTCAGAAAAATAAAAAAAACAGTTCTGCATTTAAAAAAAAAAGCAGATTCTGTAAAAAGGAAAAAAAGTATTCTACATCTCTATGGTCCTATTTTCTATATAAATCATATTCTATAATCTATATAAATAATAACAAAACAACTAAACTAATATGAGAAGAGATCGAGAGAGGGGGAGACTAGAGAGGGCGATTGAGAGACTGGGTGAGACTGAGAGAGATGCGGTCCGGTCATGCGGCCGGGATTTGAGAGAGAGCGATTGAGAGACTGGGAGAGATTGAGGGAGATGCGGTCCGGTCATGCGGCCGGGATTTGAGAGAGAGCGATTGAGAGACTGGGAGAGACTGAGGGAGATGCGGTCCGGTCATGCGGCCGGGATTTGAGAGAGAGACGGAGAGGAAGACGAGCGAGAGGGAGGGAGGGAGGGAGGGAGGGAGGGAGGAATACCTTGGAGGAGAAACCCTAGCTGCTGGAGTGGATGTTGGCTGCTGCTGTTCGTAACGAGAGGAAAGAGGTGAAGGATGAAGCTTATTTCCAAAAAACAGGCCTTTTATTTTTATTTTTATTTTTATTAATGTCACGAACGCCTCCACTACGCAAGGCACCGAGGCGCAGGGCGCCGCGAGGCGCAGTGAAGCGCACGCCTCTTGTAGTGCGTTGCGCCTGCGCCGAGAGTGGCGCCAAGGCTGGCGCCTCGTGGCGCCTTGCGCTTAGGCGCGCCTGTTTTAAAACCAAGTTTAACACCATGTGGTTTGTGGTGTCCTCGAAGCAAGTTGCCTTTGGCCATCCTCTATGCTTGGTTTGAACCAAAAGACAATTTCTCTTGTACATTTTGGCAGTGCTAATTTCCATCATTATGAATTTTTCTCTTTAGTTTTGCATCAAATGTAATTCAGTAGTGGCAAAATGGTTCGTTTTAGTGTGATTGTACCATATAAAATGTTGAAGTGACAGTTGATGTTTTTTGTACCTGAAAGTGGGATATGATTGTCATCATTGTGCAACAAATTCTTTAAATAACCGAGTGAATATGGAGTGTAATAGTTAGCATCCATAGTTCTGGCATCATTTTCTGGTTGCCACCACCAACTATTATGGAATGGCTAAAATACAGGGAGGTAAAGAGAGTATTTTAGTCTTGCACTGTGACTGTGTAGACTGTTTAAATGGCCAGTGAATTAAAACTTCGTCTTGGTGAGACAATATTTTTAATAACAATCTCCCTTTTTGTCCAAAGAGAAACATTCTTCTGGGGTTAGCAGTTATAGAATGTCGGACATATATGGGGATGGAGGCAATAATTGAATTTTGTGCATGTGGGGGAGTCATTATATAGACTATTTAATGGTCCTAATGAATCTGAACTCTGTCTTGGTGAGACTAATACAAATGTTTCTTGTAGCCCAAAGTTGATACGTTGTTCTGTGACTGGGCTATGCTATTCTTCCTTGAATACTTGAGATTAGAAGACAAGGGTACCGGTCTAGAACAATGTATAAAAGAAGATATAATCATGGAATGCTTAAATAAGATCTCAAGGGTGATATGTGGGATGTTATTGCTTAACTAGAAGTGTTGTAGTTCCAAGCTGCTCAATTTTGTCAAATTTAAAAATCAAGATTCTAAATCATTTGGCAACAAGGTTCCAATCTTAAGATATATAATGTCTTCATTATGAGCAATTTGTTTGATTTATGTCCAAATAACACCATGAACTGAAGTATGATATTTCTTGTTTTTGTACTCATGCAAGTATGCAACATATAAAATTGTTTCTTTGCTTCAAGTAAATATGCTATCTTTGCTTATGTGTAAAAACAAGTTCATATGTACTGCTCTATTGCCATACCTTCTGGCTGTGTCTAATGTAATTTCAACCCCATTTTCCTGTCTACTATTGCATTTGGAATCGGGCACTTGCTGCAGCTATCAGCACACAAAGTACCATAAACGTAAGTTGGGTGACATTAGTTTTCTATATTATTTATGTATGGATTTATGTCTATATGTGGTTTAATTTTAATGTGGATTCTCTAGATTGGTCATTTCCCTCCCTTGAAAACAGCTATTTGGTTTAGCAACTAGTCATACCACAAAAAAAAGGATGACTAGGTTTGCATGAAATTCTCTTATGCACAGTTCATTCTTTTATCTTGCTTTCTCGTCTCTTTTTATCCCTTTTTTTGATTTACAAGTGAGCCAGTGCTTTGGATGCTTAGCTCGGAAAGCATATTATAATTGTGTGAGAAGCCCAAATTCACTTTAGGTTCACTTAGCTCTTTGCTTCGATTTTCAATAAACACTTGGGAATAACTTCCAATGGTAATAATTTTACTTAAGAATTCCAACCTTCTACCAAAGTAAAAAACCAATCTACTAGTGGCATCGGTCTCAAATGAATTACCAATTTGCCCCTAATTTAGCATAAAATGATAGGAAGTATGGAAATCATGCTCTTAACATCACTCCCTAGGCTTAATTCATGCTGAGTGAACCCTCTTCCTCTTACCCATCACCACCATGAACTGCCATCACCCAAATGATCTGTTGCTTGATCTCAGACAAATAACACCAAGCTCCAGTGGAGCCTGCTGCTATATTACCAAACTCTGGTGAGTGCTATTGAAGCTTATTGACCTTCTTCTCACTCACTGCTCTAGTTTTGGAATAAAGAGAGAGAAGATGGAATAGTGGTAAATTTCCAATTGAACTCCAAGAGAATTTCAGAATATATTTCCTTACATATACAAGTATAATCTATGTCAATTTCAGAATATCTCGTTCATGCAACAGTGTTAGAAGTACATCACCAAAATACACTGCAGCTGCAACTTTTTGAAAATTTGCTAATTGTGACCATATCAACTAGGAGGCGTAGGAAGCATAGTTCAATTTTCCTACACAATTTCATATTTTTTCAAGAAACTATAGAAGTAGTAGTTTTATTATTTTGTGTATTGCAATACACTGCAAATCGGATTCCACAACTATACCATAGGCTTTCAATTTTCGTTGAGTTTAGGAACTTCGTTGCAAGATTATCTTCACTCATGTGATAGTAACAGAAGGTGCCAGAATTTGTATCTTAAATAACCTAAAGATTGAGATGGGTTGCCTTTGTATACAACTGAATTTTATGCACTCTTTTGTCCTCAGAAACTAAAAATCAATGGGCGCGTGATGATCCTGCATTTGTCGTCATCTGTAGTCTCCTTCTAGCTGTTTCAACTTTGGCATATTGTGCTGCGTAAGTTTCTATCTAGCTATTTATAGTAGGGAAATTCTGCTTCGTTTAACCTATTGTGACAATGTGGTCATTTTATATAGTCAAATGAGAAAACCGTCCTGTTTGACAGCCAAGATAGTTCTTTAATATGTGGTAACTATTTGAGTGTTTCTGATGATCATCTGATGGAGATACTATACTCTCATTTCTTTCTCTTTACAATCTTTCAAAGTGCTCATTATTTAATTCCTAAATATATATTAGTTCTATGATTAAGGAACAGTTAATCTTGAAAAGTTAATACCATAAATCATGCCATTTTAGCAAAGTCATAGTTGATGTAAGTTTAGCTCCACGTTTGTATAATGGTATGTTACTGTAGGCTCATTGCAAATTCATTAAAATTCTTCTAAGTTATGTTCTTTTCCAATCAAAATATTGCAGTTATGATCATAGTGCAGGCCATGCTGTATTTGTTGTCCTCTCAATACTGCTTTTCCACTTCCTATTCAGTGGACTTCTTATTGCTACTTGTTGTTGGTAAGGTTTAGCCTCTTTGAAGCATAGCTTTGATTCCTGTTGCTTAAATTAGTGTTTTGTGTTGTAATAACCATGATATTGTATCTTGATTTGTATTTACTTGCTAGCTGATATGGAGCTTATTAGCAGCTCTTGAAAGACTCTTTGCTGCTTTTTATTTCTTCCAGTCTCAAATGATGTCTGAAAGCTACTGCCTCTGCATGTGCTTATTCTTAACTAAGCTTTGTATGGATATTGATGAACATTTATTTCTGCACAATCATACTTGAATTCTGTCTAAATGTAATATTATCAAAAAAAAAATTCTTCAGAACTGTAGAATAATCACTTTCAGTATGTGATGACTGAGATATTTAGTATAATGATGTTTATACTTTCACACTAGCAAACAACTTGGTGATGAACTGCATTTTCGTTAATTTCATTATCTTTTGTGGGAATTGAAGCTACCTTTCTTTTTTGAGAAATTTTACTTTTTGCAATGAACTTCAGCCAATAAAGTGTGCTGCTTATAGTATTTGTCTCACCAATTATGACCTAAGCATTTTAGTTCTACTATCATGGTACTCTGTAAGTTTTGTTGTAATGAGACATACGTATTCGTCATGATTTAATCTGGTAGCAAAGTAGGAACTTCTATAATGCAGTTATTCGCTCACTTGAAATATATTCTGTGGTTTGATTGCAGTATCATGCTTGATTGTAATATCCTAAGCCAATACCTGCAGGTTTCTAACAAACAATTATCTCCGAGAAGAGGTTCCAAACAGCCATGTTGTTGAACAGAGGGTTGAATGGTAAATTCTTTTGGTCTTTCTCTATCAGGAGTCACACTCATTTATTGCTACTTGAGGATTGGAATGCCTTAGTGAGCTTTATATATGTATTATGCTTCTTGTGATATAGGAAACTATGTTACTTGTATTGTTTGATTGTACTTCTTGTAACTATCCTGATGATACTGTTCTCCTGTTAAGGTTGTATGCGTTTGATGTGCACTGCAACTCTTTCTTCGCAATGTTTGTTTTGCTTTATGGTAAATCCTCTCCTTTTCCGTACATCATCTGCTTCTTTTTTCATTATTTGGCAATATCTGTGCAGTGTCTGACTTTTACGTTTTTTGGTGGCAGTGATACACTACTTTCTATCGCCCCTTCTTTTGGTGCACGGTTTCATACCTGTTTTGCTATCAAATCTGCTGTTCATGATAGGAATTTCCTACTACCATTATCTAAACTTTCTAGGTTATGATGGTAATCCCCTGCTCCCTTTCAGTGGCATTTTTCAAATGGTTTTCTAGATTATGTTTGAAAAACCAAGTACGGCTATCTTGGTCAATGCATGTATTGTGAATACTCTTCGTTTAGGTTCCATAAGAATATGCAGGTTTAAGCATCCTCTTTCAGATGTTCTTATTTTGTTGGTTTGATTTTCTTATAACCCGCTCTCCTGCAGTCCTGCCTTTTTTGGAGAGGACGACCTTCTTCCTTTACCCAATTGGCATATTCATCATCCTCACTCCCATCTGTAAGTATTATAGTGCTGTCTTAATCTGTCTATACAACTTTTGACGGTCTCCTTGCTTTTCCATATGATTTTATGCCTTTGGCTTTCACAGTAATACTGAGCGGCTTCAATCCGTCAAGATACGTAATGAACATCTACTTCAGTCGGCATTTCTGATGCAAAGGCTAGCAGATCTCATCAACTAGCACATACATTCAGCAAAGAAGAAGATTCTCTCATCCGCTACTTGAAGTATTTGCCTTTATGTGAAAGAAACCGGCCAAATAGATGAACTGGTATACCCTTTTTTTGTTAGATCTTGGAATGGTTTTGTGCTGTCCTGCAGCAAGACAAGTGAGGGCGAATATTGTTCTTATTGACTAGATGGAGTTTTTTTTTATCGGAACAGAGACATCGAATGTAAATGATTTTGTCCCTTGCTAATCCTTGTTTAGTGGACATATTTTGCTTGTATGTTTTTGAGGTGGATATTTGCTTGCCGTTTTGGAGTTTCATATCCTTCTTCGGTGATGTAGAAAATGAGTTAAGGATCTCATTTGCGTCATTTGAAGGGGGTAAGTTGGCCAATTAACTGAAGTTCAGCAAGATCAATATCACAATTCTACACAATTTCACACAAAAAAAGGAAAATGTATGAGTTATAATATTACTGGGATTTAGATTTTAGGAAACCAAAAAGTTCTAAACTAAAATATAAAATAAGAAAATTGTGATAAGAGAGTGAGAATAGAGAAAGTATGCACAAACTCGTGTTTTATTTTGTTATTATATTGTCTCTTGATAAAAGCCTTTATTTATAGAGGAAATTGCAGAAATAAACACTTTTAATGCTCACTTTGCTAGAATAGCCCAGCTTTTCAAGTTTTGTAAGAATAGACAAAGTTGTCTACATTTGCAATTCTTTAAGGAATGAATTTACATTTATTGAATTCAATGTGAAAATGAAAGTAGAAATTTGAAGAGAAGGGAAAAGAAAAACATAAGCATGAGATTAAAGATATTAATGAGACTCCTAATCAGCTAGGTTTTGGTGGGAGTTTAGGGTCTTGCCATCGCAATTACCCTCCATCATCCACTTGTCAACCGTACAATACTTGGGGATCAATGCTGCCATGTCATCTTGTTCATTAATTTCCATTATCCGTCTCATTCAATATTCATCCTGTCTATAGACATTCCAAAATTTAAAAAAAACGACATTCCAAAAGATGGGGTTGAAGTGCATCGAAGAAGTACACTTTTCAATCGAATTCGTGGAAGAAGAGATTTGATGCGAAACGCCCCCGCGGAGAGCACTTCGGGTGCGTTGGCTCGGACCGTGGCTCAAGCAATGGCTTTCTTCTTCCTCTCTTGACTGGATTCCTTCCTTGGGATGCTCTGGATGCATAGCGGGAGAATAAACCCACTAGTATAAAAATGATCTTTTACCCCGTGAAAAAATAGCCCGGACCATCTATATTTGGGCTAATAAGCCACAAAAAAATACATTTCTACGAATTTTATGTTTGGGATAAGAAAAGAGCCTGTATATACGGCGGAAAGCCTGGATTAAATGCTACATTTCACTTTGAACGTTATAATTATATAACCCGGGCGTGTTTTTGATGTAAATATCCGGGCTATATAGTTGAAATCTTATTCCCCTTAAATTAATACTACATGGATATACCAAACCAGTTAACATCCGGGCTATATAATCCATATAAATCCGAATATATATCTCGGTTCTTCTATCAACCGGGTTAAAAGATAGTTTTTTTTCCTTGAACAAAAGCTCCATACCTAAAAAAAAATCATCGACCATCGATCTTCGTCTCGCTCTCCTTTCACTCCCCTCCATCCCCAAATTGTGAACCCTAGAACCCTCTTTGGTTTGAGATCGGGCTCGCTACTCAGCTACTCCACTCCATCCCCATATCGTGAACCCTAGAATCCTCATTGTTTTTGAAATTTCGCTCGCTACTCCTCTCCATAGCTGCTGTGAAATCGCGCTCGCTCTAGGGCTCCGAGGTAATCATCTTCCGCTGAACTCTGAATATTGCTCATAGTTGATTTTGGTGCACGAGTACATTTATATTGCTACAATTGTATTTACAACCTCATCCACCATTATGTTGTTTTAACAGATTGATAATGGCCGAGCAAAAACACATTATACCGATACTTACGCACGAGTACATGTATATTGCTGTGCCTTCTTCTGCAGAATGTTTAGAACATTGTATAATGATCATTTTAATTTACTTCATCCAATCAAAAGCAGGTGAATGTGCAAAATTATTAGTGCTGATGAAGCAGTTCATGTGCAGATAGGTCTAATTAAGCTGTAAATGAGCTTCAACTGATTACACGTTTTCCTGCAGACCAATGGAATCTTGCAATCTGGCATTGTATAATAGATGATTTGTTTTAATGGTCATGCCTACTTTCTTCTTATCATCATGGAATATTGTAAATTCAAAACAACTTCATCTTTGTAGCCATCAATAAAATATAATTGATTTCTTTATAATTGATTTCTTCTTGATCTTCCTTTTTCTTACATTGTAAAAACTTTTTTTATGAAGTTTTTACAGTAGGAAAAATGTAAGAAAAAGGAAGATCAAGAAGAACAATCTTGTGAACAAAATGCTTATGTTGGGTAAGTTGGAAGTATCCTTATGCTGGGCGCCTGTTGTAAATCAAGATTTAAGCATCTTACAACTGAATAGTGTATGTTTACAAAACCGAAGTGGAGAATGCATGTCGTTTTCTTTGTTGAGCATATATGCATCATTTTTTTTTTTTTGAGGTTATACCCCTGATGAGTGATGTCTACTCCTTGCAGTTGAAACCATACTTCTTGCGTTCCAAAACTACATTCTGATCCTTGGAAGCAGTGTGATGATCCCTTCATTATTAGTCCCTGCCATGGGAGGAACTGATGTAAGTAGCCTATGTTGAAACGAGTCACTTTGCTTCATATTATATTATTTTTCTAACTATATTTCAATATGTACATTCTTTATGTTTGCTTGTTTGGTTTTTCTCCTGTTCTGTTTCATATTGGTTATTCTAGTTTCCTTTGGTTAAATTGATTTGTTTTCTTGTTTTTCCTTTCGTGCATGATCAGGGTGAGAAGGCACGAACATTACGCAAAAGTTATGAGTTTCAAATTTTATCAATTTTATTCCGTGAATCATCTTATATTATCAAAATATTAGGGGGAACAAAGAGATAAGAGTTTGGCTGACAAACAACTCGAAAAACACCTACGACTTACCATTTATGACCCAAGGCACAACTTAGAGAAAAAGTTATAAGTTTGAAATTTTGTCATTTTCTTTCCTTGAATCATCATATATTGTCAAAATATTGAGGGGAAACAAAGAGCTAAGAGTTTGGGCAACAAACAACAATAAAAACACCTACGATTTACCATTTACGACAGAAGGCACAACTTTGAGCGAAAGTTATGAGTTTCAAATTTTGTCAATTTCATTCCGTGAATCATCTCATATTGTCAAAATATTAGGTGGAACAAAGAGATAAGAGTTTGGACGACAAACAACTCTAAAAACACCTACGATTTACCATTTACGACGCAAGACACATCTTTGAGCGAAAGTTATGAGTTTCTACTTTTGTCATTGTCTTTTGTTCAATCATCTAGCATTGTCAAAATATTAGGGGGAAACAAATAGCCAAGAGTTTGGGAGACCAACAACTCTAAAATTACCTACAATTTACGACCCAAGGCACAATTTTGAGCAAAAGTTATGAGTTTCAAATTTTGTCAATTTATTTCCTTCAATCATCTAACGTTGTCAAAAAATTGCGGGGAAACAAAGAGATAAGAGTTTAGGAGACTAACAACACTAAAATTACCTACGATTTACTATTTACGACAAAGGGCACAACTTAGAGCAAAAGTTATGAGTTTGAAATTATGTCATTTTCTTCCCTTGAATCATCATATATTGTCAAAATATTGGGTAGAAACAAAGATCTAAGAGTTTGGGCAACAAACAACATTAAAACACCAACGATTTACCATTTACGACACAAGGCACAACTTTGAGCGAAAGTTATGAGTTTCAAATTTTGACAATTTATTTCCTTCAATCATCTTACGTTGTCAAAAAATTGCGGGGAAACAAAGAGCTAATAGTTTAGGAGACAAAAAACACTAAAATTACATACGATTTACCATTTACGACCAAGGGCACAACTTAGAGCAAAAGTTATGAGTTTGAAGTTTTGTCATTTTCTTTCCTTGAATCATCATATATTGTCAAAATAATGGGTAGAAACAAAAAGATAAGAGTTTGGGCAACAAACAACATTAAAAACACCAACGATGTACCATTTACGACAGAAGGCACAACTTTGAGCAAAAATTATGAGTTTCAAATTTTGTCAATTTCTTTTCGTGAATCATCATAAATTGTTAAAATATTAGGGGAAAACAAAGAGCTAAGAGTTTGGGCGACAAACAACTTAAAAACACCAACGATTTACCAATTACGACTCAAGGCACAACTTTGAGGGAAAGTTATGAGATTCAAATTTTTTTCAATTTCTTTCGTGAATCATCTTATATTGTCAAAATATTGGGGGGAAACAAAGAACTAAGAGTTTGAGCAAAAAAACAACACTAAAAACACATATGATATACCATTTACGACACAAGACACATCTTTGAGCGAAAGTTCTGAGATTCTAAATTTGTCAGTTTCTTTCCTTCAATCATCTGACATTGTCAAAGTATTGCGGGCAACAAAGAGCTAAGAGTCTGGGAGACAAACAACACTAAAATTATCTACGATTTACCATTACGACCCAATGCACAATTTTGAGCGAAAGTTATGAGTTTGAAATTTTGTCTTTTTCTTTCCTTGAATCATATCATATATTGTCAAAATATTGGGTGGAATCAAAGAGAAATGAGTTTGGGCAACAAACAACATTAAAAACACCTACGTTTTACCATTTACGACACAAGGCACAACATTAAGCAAAAGTTATGAGTTACAAATTTTGTCAATTTAATTCCGTGAATCATCTTATATTATCAAAATATTAGGGGGAACAAAGAGATAAAAGTTTGGCCAACAAACAACTCTAAAAACATCTACGATTTACCATTTACGACACAACGCACAACTTAGAGCAAAAGTTATAAATTTGAAATATTATCATTTTCTTTCCTTGAATCATCATATATTGTCAAAATATTGGGGGGTGGGGGACAAAGAGCTATGTGTTTGGGAGACAAACAACACTAAAATTATCTACGATTTACCATTTACGACCCAAGGCACAACTTTGAGCGAAAGTTATGAGTTTGAAATTTTGTCATTTTCTTTTCATGAATCATCTTATATGGTCAAAATATTGGGTAGAAACAAAGAGCTAAGAGTTTGGGCAACAAAGAACATAAAAAACACCTACGATTTACCAATTACGACACAAGGCACAAATTTGAGCAAAAGTTATGAGTTTGAATTTTTTAAATTTCATTTCGTGATTCATCTTATATTATCAAAATATTAGGGGAAAACAAAGAACTGAGAGTTTGGGCGACAAACAACTTAAAAACACCGACGATTTACCATTTACGACACAAGGCACATCTTTGAGCGAAAGTTCTGAGTTTCTAATTTTGTAAATTTCTTTACTTCAATCATCTTAATTACATTGTCAAAATATTGGGGGGAACAAAGAGCTAAGTGTTTGGGAGACAAACAACACTAAAATTACCTACGATTTACCATTTACGACCCAAGGCACAACTTTGAACGAAAGTTATGAGTTTGAAATTTTGTCATTTTCTTTTCGTGAATCATCTTATATGGTCAAAATGATGGGGCACACAAAGATCTAAGAGTTTGGGTGATAAACAACTCTAAGAACACCTTCGATTTATCATTTACGACACAAGGCACAACTTTAAGCGAAAGTTCTGAGTTGTAAATTTTGTCAATTTCATTATGTGAATCATCTTATATTGTCAAAATATTAGGGGGAACGAAGAGATAAGAGTTTGGGCGACAAACAACTCTAAAAACACCTATGACTTACCATTTACGACCCAAGGCACAACTTAGAGAATAAGTTAGTTTGAAATTTTGTCATTTTTTTCCTTGAATCATCATATATTGTCAAAATATTGGGGGGAACAAAGAGCTAAGAGTTTGGGCAACAAACAATAGTAAAAATACCAATGATTTACCATTTACGACACAAGGCACAACATTAAGCAAAAGTTATGAGTTTTAAATTTTGTCAATTTCATTCCTTGAATCATTTTATATTATCAAAATATTAGGGGGAACGAAGAGATCAGAGTTTGGTCGACAAACAACTCTAAAAACACTTACGATTTACCGTTTACGACCCAAGGCACAACTTAGAGAAAACGTTATAAGTTTGAAATTTTGTCATTTTCTTTCCTTGAATCATCATATATTGTCAAAATATTGGGGGAAAACAAAGAACTAAGAGTTTGGGCAACAAACAACAATAAAAAGTCCTACGATTAACCATTTACGACACAAGGCACAACTTTGAGCGAAAGTTATGTGTTTCAAATTTTGTCAATTTCATTCCGTGAATCATCTCATATTGTCAAAATATTAGGTGGAACAAAGAGATAAGAGTTTGGGCGACAAACAACTCTAAAAACACCTACGATTTACCATTTACGACCCAATGCACAACTTAGAGAAAAAGTTATAAGTTTGAAATTTTGTCATTTTCTTTCCTTGAATCATCATATATTGTCAAAATATTTGGGAAAAACAAAGAGCTAAGAGTTTGGGCAACAAACAACAATAAAAACACCTACGTTTACCATTTACGACACAAGGCACAACTTTGTGCGAAAGTTGTGAGTTTTAAATTTTGTCAATTTCATTCCGTAAATCATCTCATATTGTCAAAATATTAGGTGGAACAAAGAGATAAGAGTTTGGGCGACAAACAACTCTAAAAACACCTACGATTTACTATTTATGACCCAAGGCACAACTTTGAGCAAAAGTTATGAGTTTCAAATTTTGTCATTTTCTTTCCTTCAATCATTTTACGTTTTCAAAGAATTGCGGGTAAACAAAGAGCTAAGAGTTTAGGAGACAAACAACACTAAAGTTACCTACGATTTACCATTTACGACCAAGGGCACAACTTAGAGCAAAAGTTATGAGTTTGAAATTTTGTCATTTTCTTTCCTTGAATCATCATATATTGTCAAAATAGTGGGGGGAATCAAAGATCAAAGAGTTTGGGAAACAAACAACATTAAAAACACCTACGATTTACCATTTACGACACAAGGCACAACATTAAGCAAAAACTATGAGTTTCAAATTTTGTCAATTTCATTCCGTTAATCATTTTATATTATCAAAATATTAGGGGGAACAAAGAGATAAGAGTTTGGCCGACAAACAACTCTAAGAACATCTACGATTTACCATTTACGACCCAATGCACAACTTAGAGAAAAAGTTATAAGTTTGAAATTTTGTCATTTTCTTTCCTTGAATCATCATATATTGTCAAAATATTAGGGGAAAACAAAGAGCTAAGAGTTTGGACAACAAACAACAATAAAAACACCTACGTTTATCATTTACGACACAAGGCACAACTTTGTGCGAAAGTTGTGAGTTTCAAATTTTGTCAATTTCATTCCGTGAATCATCTCATATTGTCAAATTATTAGGTGGAACAAAGAGATAAGAGTTTGGGCAACAAACAACTCTAAAAACACCTACGATTTACTATTTATGACCCAAGGCACAACTTTGAGCAAAAGTTATGAGTTTCAAATTTTGTCATTTTCTTTCCTTCAATCATTTTACGTTTTCAAAGAATTGCGGGTAAACAAAGAGTTAAGAGTTTAGGAGACAAACAACACTAAAGTTACCTACGATTTACCATTTACGACCAAGGGCACAACTTAGAGCAAAAGTTATGAGTTTGAAATTTTGTCATTTTCTTTCCTTGAATCATCATATATTGTCAAAATATTGGGTAGAAACAAAGAGCTAAAAGTTTGGGCAACAAACAACAATATAAACACCAACGATTTACCATTTACGACACAAGGCACAACTTTGAGCGAAAGTTATGAGTTTCAAATTTTGTCAATTTCTTTTCGTGAATCATCATATATTGTCAAAATATTGGGGGAAACAAAGAACTAAGAGTTTGGGCGATAAAACAACACTAAAAACACCTACGATTTACCATTTACGACACAAGGCACAACTTTGAGCGAAAGTTCTGAGTTTCTAATTTTGTCATTTTCTTTCCTTCAATCAGATGACATTGTCAAAAAATTGGGGACAACAAAGAGCTAAGAGTTTGGGCAACAAACAACAATCAAAACACCTACGATTTACCATTTATGACACAAGGCACAACTTTGAGCGAAAGTTATGAGTTTCAAATTTTGTCAATTTCATTATGTGAATCATGTTATATTGTGAAAACATTTGGTGGAACAAAGAGATAAGAGTTTGGGTGACAAACAACTCTAAAAACACCTACAACTTACCATTTACGACACAAGGCACATCTTTGAGCGAAAGTTATGAGTTTCAAATTTTGTCAATTTCATTCCGCAAATCATCTTATATTATCAAAATATTATGGGGAACAAAGAGATAAGAGTTTGGCCGACAAACAACTCTAAAAACACCTACGATTTACCATTTACGACCCAAGGCACATTTAGAGCAAAAGTTATAAGTTTTAAATTTTATCATTTTCTTTTCTTGAATCATCATATATTGTCAAAATATTGGGTAGAAACAAAGAGCATAGAGTTTGGACAACAAACAACATTAAAAACACCTACGATTTACCAATTACGACACAAGGCACAACTTTGAGCGCAAGTTATGAGTTTGAAATTTTTTCAATTTCATTCCGTGAATTATCTTATATTGTCAAAATATTAGGGGGAAACGAAGAACGAAGAGTTTGGGCGACAAACAATTTAAAAACACCTACGATTTATCATTTACGACACAAGACACAACTTTGAGCGAAAAATATGAGTTTCTAATTTTGTCATTTTCTTTTCTTCAATAATCTTAGATTGTCAGAATATTTGGGGAAACAAATACCTAAGAGTTTGGGAGAAAAACAACAATAAAATTACCTACGATTTACCATTACGACCCAAGGTCTGGACGGGCGGCAAGGGTCCAGTAGAGGCCAAGGGAGTTGGTTTGTCCGAGCCAAATGGAGTAGGGCCTGAAGAAGTAGGGCAAGGTGCCCTTGGCGCGGCCACAAGCGGCACGAGTGTTACGTCGTCGGCGGCTTCAGTTTGCTCTCGCCCTTCTTGAGGGGCCATGATCGTATCATCCTCCCCCTTCGACCCCGAATCTGACTCATCGTTCACTTCGTCCACATAGAAAGGAGCCAAGTCCGCCACGTTGAACACGTCATGCACGCCGTAGGTAGGAGGCAAGTCTAGCTTATAGGCATTGTTGTTGATGCGTTCCAAACACTTGGAAAGGTCCATCACCTCTTGGTTTGAGCTTGGAATTGCGCAAGGGTGGAAAGCGCTCCTTCCTTAAGTGCACACACACTAGATCACCGGGTTCGAAGAGCACCTCCTTACGGCCCTTGTTAGCTTGCTTCACGTATTGCGCCGTCCTCTTCTCAAGCTGTAGCTTCGTCTCTTCATGAAGCTTCTTGATTCTTGCGGCTTGATCCACACCTTCCTTCCTCTCCCGTCTAGTCACAACATGAGGCACGAGGTCTAGAGGCATGATAGGGTTGCGCCCATAGACAACCTCAAAGGGTGTCCTTTGTGTAGCCGAGTGCACCGAGCGGTTATAGGCAAACTCGATAAATGCCAAACACTCTTCCCACATGCGTAGGTTAGTCCGAAGCAATGACCGAAGCAAAGCACCAAGGGTTCAATTCACTGCCTCAGTTTTCCCATTGGTTTACGGATGGCATGTAGTGGAGAAGAGAAGCTTGGTACCTAGCTTAGCCCACAAAGTCTTCCAAAAATGGCTAAGAAACGTAACATCACGATCGAAGACTATAGACTTAGGCACACCATACAAACACACAACTTCATCAAAGAAAAGATTAGCAACATGCGTAGCATCATCAGTTTTATGGCAAGCAACAAAGTGAGCCATCTTAGAGAAGCGGTCCACAATAACAAAGATAAAATCTCTCCCTCTCTTAGACCTAGGCAACCCCAAAACAAATGTTCTTTGAGGGTATGCAGAGTTTTGAAGACCTCAAAATGTCCCATAAGCCCTCCATCATGGGCCTCTTGCACAAGTAATCGGCGTATGGACCCCCTAGGAATGCAAAGCCTAGATTTCCTAAAGAGATACCCCTCATGCAAAAAGAATTGATCCTTACTTCCCTTAGATTTGCATGCAACATAGAGCTCAGCAAAGTCCGAATCACAAGCATACAAATCACGCATGAATGCAAAGCCTAGCTGATACGGCCCAAGCAAGGATCCGGACTGGTTCAAGGATAGTTCGTCGTCCAAAGATCCGGTTGAAGACACCACGTGAAAATGAACTCAGATGAAGAAGGGAAGAGAAGTCTAGACGTGAGACTTTGAGGATTTTTGAGAGGGGTTTAGACAAAGGGTTTGAGAGGGATATGAAACAGAAATTCCTTGGATAAACTCACCAAGAACACAGAAGACAACGTAGAAAGAAATCTAGGATATGCCCACCAAGATTCGATCCACAAGTGTTTGGATAATCTCACCAAAGCAAGACGTCAAAAACTCAAGAGTTCTAAGGTTTTTCTCTGGAAAAACTTGAACAAAATATAAGCTTAAAACATGAATGAAAAACTAAGGAAAAATCCCTTAAATAGTCTAGCATGAAAACACTAAATATAGCAATCTGGCCTTCAGCAGAAGCAGGAGCAAAATGACTCGGAATGGGCTGAAATTTGGTTATGTGGGCCTTGATATCATCATGAAGGACCCCATCACAAATTAGCCCAAACGCACGAGGCATCTGGGAGATCGCCTTGGTTGAGTTGTCATGACACTGCTGGCGCCGACGCTAGTGTTGTCAGGACACGGCCAGCGTCGGCCCTTGGGCATTCCTCCAATTTGCTCGGCCAACCTGATGTCCTTGGCACTCCTTGGATCCATGAAGGCTGGAGAAGGAGTTGGAGGCCGGTTGGAAGAGAAGTGTTGGATGAGTGCCGAGGATCACATGCTTGTACCGACGCCTTCTCTTGGCTAAGTAGAGTCACCAAGTCTTTGAGCAGAGTAGAGTCACCAAATCTTTGCTCTTCTCGTGGAGTCCACCAAGAGTCGAACAAGGTTTGAATCCTTGAATGATGGCGTCCACCAACACTCTTGAACTCAGGTTGAGATTTGCTAGATCCGGAGTCCACCAAAACAAGCAAAACTCGCAATTGAAACAAGTCGAATCCTCAAAACTTGCAACAATCAAATTCCAATCCAGGAATCAAGAAACAAAGTGTTTTCTCAAATTAATCAAAGCTGCCCAAATAAAACCCTAAACAAGCATATAAATAGTCTCCCAAATGTCACTTCACAAACCCTAAACACTTAAAGAAAAAGGCCTAATGGGCAGTGGACTCTCCTTTCTTCTTCCATGTGCAGCCGACTTAAGTCTTCCCCCACGCCTCTTCTTGTGCCGGCGTCGGGTACCCTTGTAGCAACATGACCGGCGCGCCACTCCCATGGCTCGGCAGCCCGACACCCCTTAGCTCTTCTTGTAGGCCCAATAGTAGTTGTCTAGCACAGCTCCTTGTGATGACTCCTGGCGCTCGTGTTGGCACCTCTTCTCCTTGACTTTGACCTTGAGCCTTGCGATGAGCACGGGTCATGGGTGGATCCGGGGATGACTCTGGCTGGTCTGAGCCAGAACATTGATGAAGCATTGGCGTTCTTACATCATCCTCCCTCTCTTGAAGAGGATTCGACCCCAAATCTTCTCGAAACTCATCGTCCTCGTCATCTACAAGAAATGGAGAAAGATCAAACACATTAAACACATTATGGACTCCATACTCACCTGGAAGATCAATTTTGTAGGCATTGTCGTTGATCTTTTGCAGCACTTGAAACGATCCATCTCCCCTTGGCTTCAACTTGGAGTCCCTCAAGTTTGGAAACCGGTCCTTGCAAAAATGGACCCAGACTAGATCTCCGGGTTCTAAGAGCAACTTCCTCCGCCCCTTGTTAGCTTGCTTGCAATACTGGGCAGTCCTCACCTCCAACCGTGTCTTGGTAGACTCATGAAGTGACTTGATATGCTCAGCCTGGTCCACACCCTCGGGGCTTTCCCATTCCTTGATAGCATAAGGAATCATATCAAGCGGAGTAATTGGGTTCCGCCCATAGACTACCTCAAACGGGGTCTTGTTAGTGGCCGAATGAATGGTCTTGTTGTAAGCGAACTCTATGAAAGGAAGCTATTCCTCCCACCTGTGCAGGTTGGTACTCAACAAGGAACGCAATAAAGCACCAAGAGTCCTGTTAACCACTTCGGTTTGTCCATCCGTTTGTGGCTGGCACGAGGTAGAAAATAGTAATTTAGTGCCCATCTTTGACCAAAGAGTTTTCCAAAAGTAGCTCACAAATTTGGCATCCCTATCAAACACTATAGTCTTTGGCACCCCATGTAGGCGAACAATCCCTTCAAAGAAAAGGTCAGCCACATGAGATGCATCATCGGTCTTATGACAAGGAATAAAATGAGCCATTTTGGAGAATCGGTCTACCACCACAAAAATGGAGTCCCTCCCTCTCTTAGACCGAGGTAACCCTAAAACAAAATCCATAGAGATATCCTCCCAAGGGTTACTAGGTACAGGGAGAGGAGTATACAACCCATGAGGATTGAGCTTGGACTTGGACTTAAGACACACTATGCAAGAGGCACAAAACTTATCCACTTCCTTATACATGCCTGGCCAATAGAAATGTTCCCGGAGTGTACTTAGGGTTTTATCAACCCCAAACTGACCAGTGAGTCCCTCGCCGTAAGCCTCTTGTAAGAAGAGCCTACGTAGGGAACCCTTAGGTATGCACAATTTCGACCCCCAGAACATGTATCCGTCATGCATATAGAAGTTATCTACCCCCCCCCCCCCCCTGATGAGTCCGAGCCCAGACAAGCATCATGAGTCCGAGCCAAGACGAGCATCACGGCTTTGGGCCAAGATCACTCTCGTTCCTCACTTCGGACTAGTCATGGCGTCGACGCCTCCATGCCACGACAATCAAGCCACGCGGCTTCGACTCCAAGGCATCAAGGCGCGCGACACCAATGAAGGACCAGACCCTGACACGGTCCAAGACTCGGCCGACTCTTGGGCCGAGTTCCTACAACAGAAGCTGACACGGTCCAGAACTCGGCCGAGTTCTTGACTGTTTTCAGCTGCGTCTCCCTTTTGTTATTTGCTTGGTTGTGTTTCCCTTGCTACTTATTTTAGTGTGTTTCCTTTTATGGATGTGTGGACCCATTTGTGTAATGACTCCTAGTTCACTTTGAGACCTAGACTATTTAAGGTTTGTAATGCCTTCATTTCTAGTTAGTTGAAGAATATAGAAGTGGAATATTTCCCTTAGGTTGAGTATATCTCCCTAAGGCCTCCACTTACTTCTATCAACTCCAAGCATTCAAATCTCTCTCTTCTCAATCTCTCATCAATCCCTTAAGCATATTTTCGAATCCACAAAAAAGACACTTGGGCTTTGTTCTTCTCGGCCAAGGAATCCCCCAAGGAGGGCTTCCTTGGAATTCGCCGGAGCCACCATCCCCTTGGTTGCTCGGCCCCACTTTCCGACGAATCAACACCATCTTCACGTGCCATTCAAGGGTTCTCAAGCTTAGGAAGGAGGAGAAGGATCCCCTTGGGTTAGATCTAGCTTAAGGAGAAACAAAGCCTCACCTTTGGAGGGTTGTTTATCATCAACCCCCCCGTAACCTGACATGCAAGAAACTTTTCCTTAAAATCATCATCCAAAGTATACAACTCCCTCATGAATGAAAACCCTAGCATCCTAGCATCAATAGAGTTAAGTAAAGTATATCTGCGTGATAGGGCATCGACCATAACATTATCCTTGCCCTTCTTGTGCTTGATCACATAAGGGAAGCTCTCAATAAGCTCTACCCACTTGGCATGACGCTTGTTTAGTTTGCTCTGTCCCTTAAGATACTTTAGGGCCTCGTGATCAGAATGGATAACAAACTCCTTAGGAAGAAGATAGTGTTGCCATGTGTGAAGAACCCAAACAAGAGCAAACAGCTCCTTATCATAAGTAGGGTAATTGAGCTCGGCCCCACTAAGTTTCTCACTGAAGTAGGCAATCGGCTTGCCTTCTTGCAACTGGACTCCTCCTAACCCAATTCTTGACGCATCACACTCTATCTCAAAGGTCTTGTTGAAGTCCGAGAGAGCCAAGAGCGGGGCGTGGGTCAGCTTGTCCTTCAAGGCCTGGAAGGCTCCTTCTTGTTCTTCGCCCCCAATGAAAGGTGACCTTCTTCTTGGTCAGCTCGGTGAGAGGCATGGCGATGGTATTGAAATTCCTCACAAACCGACGGTAGAAACCGGCTAAGCCAAGGAAACTCCGCACCTGAGTCATAGTTGTGGGTGCCGACCACTCTTGGATGGCCTTGACCTTCTCCTCGTCCACCTTAAGACCTGATTTGCACACTATATAGCCAAGAAACACAACATGATCCGAACAAAAATGGCATTTCTTAAAGTTAGCATAGAGTCTCTCCTTTCGGAGGACCCTTAAAACCTGCCTAAGATGTTCAACATGAGCACTCAATGATTGGCTATAAACAAGTATGTCATCAAAGTAAACAACAACAAACTTCCCTAGAAAGGCACGCAAGACATGATTCAATAAGCGCATGAAAGTACTAGGGGCGTTAGTGAGACCAAAGGGCATTACCATCCACTCGTAGAGGCCGTACTTGGTCTTGAAAGTTGTCTTCCATTCGTCCCCTTCCTTCATGCGAATCTGGTGGTACCCGCTCTTGAGGTCTATCTTCGAAAACACTTGAGCCCCATGAAGCTCATCCAACATATCGTCCAAGCGAGGAATTGGGTGCCTGTATTTTATGGTCATGTTGTTGATGACTCGGCAGTCCACGCACATACGCCAACTCCTATCCCTTTTAGGTACCAAAATCACTGGCACTGCGCAAGGACTGAGGCTCTATCACACATAGCCCTTCTCAATGAGCTCCTATACTTGCCGCTGTAGCTCCTTAGCTTCTTCTGGGTTGGTCTTGTATGCAGCCCGGTTGGGAAGAGTGGCTCCCGGAATGAAGTCAATCTGGTGCTCTATTCCCCGAAGAGGCGGAAGCCCCGTCAGCCCTTCTTCTTGAAAAAGATCGTCATACCTCCGCAAGAGAGAGGTAATAAACGAAGGAAGCTCCTGCAATTCACTAGAAGAAAAGAGGGTACAAGTAGGAACTAAAAGGAAACAAGGAGTACTTCCCTAGATGGTTGTGTCCCCCTTCTTAGACGTAGCAAGGAGGAGATGGTTGCTCGCCCTTGCGGCCTGTCCTATGGCCAGTTTCTTCTTGGCCTTGGCACTCTGTTCTGCTTCCTTGGCTCGTCGCCGTTGCTCGTTGGCCGCATGGTCCGCCATGATTTTGTGCGGTGTCATCGGTAGGAGAGTGTACCGCTTTCCTTCAAGAAAGAACGAATACTCGTTGGTGACTCCATTGTGCATCACCCCACGGTCATAATGCCAAGGACGACCGAGTAACAGGTGGCAAGTCGAGATAGGCAGCACGTCGCACAACACTTCATCCTTGTAGCCCCCTATCGAAAAGCTCACCTTCGCTTGTTCGGTTACCTTCAGAGGGGCGGTAATGTTGAGCCAATTCAGAGTGTATGGCTGGTGATGAGGGTTAGTAGTAAGCCCGAGTCGCTCGACTACAGCCCGGTCGATGATGTTGCAACATGAGCCACCATCAATGATAACACCGCACACCTTGACTTGGATAGAACATCGAGAGTCATCATGAAGGACCCCATCACAAATTAGAACATCGAGAGTCATCGAGAGTAATCATGAAGGACCCCCTCACAGCGAGAGGGAGGAGCCGTTGTGATGGAGGACCATCCACGACCCAACCACCATCCGGGCCCATGACAAGGAGCCAAGCTAGGCGTCTCCAAGATGAGCTAGCCATGCTCATACATCAAGTCCCGGTGGAGGTTGATGCGGCCACACCCAAGGCGTTCTCGGTGACAAGGATTTATAGTGGATGAGTGTATGGCTTGTATACACCTTCCACTATTGGAAACTTTCTCCTTTTAGCATATTTCAGCCGTGTGGGCTTTTGACATTATTAGACTCGGTTTTGTGCTTTTAATTCCGGTTTAGCTTAGTTTAGTGTTAGAAAGCCGGTTCTCTTAGGAAGTATTTAAGCTTTGTTTTCTTATTAATTTGGGCATCAATCACATTATTAAGAACACGTTTTCTGAATTGGAAACTTCCCCAAAAGAGAGGTTTCGTGAGTTGCTCAATCCGAACTGATTTTGGTCGAGTTGTGATTGTCAAGTCCTTTCGAGTTGTTGATCCAAAGCGACACAAAATATCCTCTTCGTGCTTTGAAGATCCGTTCTTCCTTGTGTGAAGTTGTAGAAGGCGAGGTCATCTACTTTAGGTGTGGAGGTTCTCGATTCATCCGAATCAAGGGTTTCTACCTCCGGGTGTTTGGTTTCATCTTGTTCATCATTCATCCATTTCTTGTTTGTTCTTTCTTGTTCTTTTTCCCTTCCGCCGAATCTAACTTTGTTGTTGTTCTTGCTTGTTCGTGTGTTGTTCACCAAGGTCGGGCCATCCTACGGTTTACTCCGTATCAAAGTGGTATCAGAGCTGAGTTTTGGTGTCAACAATTGTGCTTGCCGATTTCAGAAATTCGGTATTGGTGTCTTGAGTTTCGGTTGTGTTCTTGCATAGCCGAAGTTCTTCTTTCTCCTTTGTTCTTGTTGAGTCTTTTAGAGTTGTCGCTTGCCATTCTAATTGTGTTTGTGTATTGTGGAGATAGGATTGTGTGTCTTGTGGAGATCGGTTTGTGTGTGTTGAGAAGATCGGACGATCACCATCATTACCACCACAAAACAACCGCCAATCCTTGCCGGAAACACCAACTCCAGCCACCACCATCACCGCCTAATTAACCGTCCACTACCACCACCACAAATCACCATACCCCACTACCCTCGGCAGGCGTGATCACCAAGGAACTCTAACCACGCCCACAAACCCTAACGGCAACAAGCCCTACAATTGTGGCGTGTGGGTTGAATTTTTCAACCACTCGGCTCTCTCTCTCTTCAAGTACTGATCACAAGCCCTACAATAGAGGCGTGCCAAGGAGTTCTCACCACAATATCGGCTCCCACCTCCTAGAATCAAGGCAACTTCCCTTAGAGCTTATCTCTTGAATTTCTTTTATTTTCTTTTAATTCAAATTCAGTTGTCATTTGAATTTCGAATTTCTTTGTTAAAAAAAAAAAAAGAAAGAAAAGAAAATCAGAAAGAGTCAAAAAAAAAAAAAATCAATCGTCAAAAAAAAAAGAGAAGACGATCTTAGTGTTGCATTGTATTTCATTTCTTTTTCTTTTAGTCTAAGTCTTTGTATTACATTAATACTTAGGCTTAGTTAGTTAACCAAGTTGTAAGTTACTCAAGAAACAAGCAAGGAGCCGGAGCCCCAAGTGCCATCTGCCGCGCCCGCGCCATCGCCGCGCCGTGTCCTCGCAGCTCGCCGCACCCGCGTCCGGTAAACCCTAAAATTCCTAGCCTCACCTTCTCTTGTGCCTACGTTCCTTCTCATCATCACACCGATTTCTACAATCATCCTTCCACCTCCACGAGCACAAGCCAAGGTGAATCAAGGTAACAACTTGTCCTCTTGAGTTCTTAAACCTTCTTTGTTATTGTCCATATCAAGCTTTGCATTACATTCGTGCATGGTAGTATTCTTGAGTTAAATTTGTTGAGTCCTATTTGCAACTATTGTGCTTTGTGTGACCATTGCCGAACACTCCTCTATTTCACCTTGCATCTAACTTACCTTGGATATTAAGTGTTGTTTGAGATCAATTAAGTCACGTGAAGTTCTTGAGTTTCCCAACCGGCTGCACTACAAAATTAGTTGAGATTGAGCGAGGGAGAGTGAAACACACGAGAGAAACACTTGTGAGTGTTTGTGATTGATTCTAACCCTTCACTTAGTTCCGTGTTAGTTTGTTAAGTGTGATGGCAGGAGATGATACTTCAAGTGACCGGGACAATAGGAGCCCCTCGCCGGTGCATCCGGATGTGGCGATGCTCTTCCAAAAGTTGACCGACTCCATGGCCGTGATCACCAACAGGTTGGCTGCCCTAGAGACGTCTCAAAGAGCTCCCCAACCAGTCGTGACACCCCCGGTGACACTTGTTTCCCAACCACAAGAGACGGTCACGAATCCAGCCCCCGTGCCCTTGGGAACCTATGCCGAGCATGGAGGGCCATCCGGTGCTAACTTGGAACCACTTGGTCCCACAAGAGTGGTAGGTACGGGCACCGTGAGAAATTCCCCGGTAAAACGCCCTTCTCCCTTTGTTAATGCACAAAGTAGGCCGAATAGGACAACTAGCATTTTTCCCCATGAAGTGCCACCTCCACACGAGGTGCCTTATTATGCTAACCCTTTGAATGAGCCACAGGAACCACTTAGAGAAGACGAGTTCAATGATGCTGAATTTGAAGAAGATATGTGGAACCAAGGAGGAAGGTTCGGTGGCTACCACGGCCAACGAGGGGCTTATGACTATTATGAGCCCCGGGGCAGATTTGGAGGTAATAGGGGTTATCAAGGTCAGCCACCTCGGAGAGAGTTGGAGCAAGATGGCATTGGAAAGATCAAGATCAAGATGCCATCGTTTGAAGGAAGATGTGACCCCGACGCCTACATGGAGTGGGAGATGAAGGTGGAGCAAATCTGGAGTTGCCATAACTTCATAGAAGCAAAGAAGGTGCAGCTAGCTTCCATTGAGTTTAGTGGTTTTGCCCTAACTTGGTGGAACAATTTGGTGAAGGAGAGGCAACGAGCTTTGGACCCACCGGTTGCTACGTGGGAACAAATGAGGGTGTTGATGAGGGCTCGGTTCGTCCCTCAACACTACTCCCGGGAGCTCAAGCAAAGGTTGGAGAACCTCAAACAAGGTAGCATGAGCGTGGAGGAAGCCTACAATGCCATGCAAACCGCTATGGTCCACGCCAACGTCATTGAGGATGAGGAATCTACCATGGCGAGGTATCTCCGTATCCTTTCTCCTTATATTGCTAACGAAGTGGATATGTATCCCTATACAGATTGCACCCAGCTGCTGCACCTAGCTATAAAAGTGGAGAAAAATCAGAAGTTCAAAGCTAGGAATCAAGGAGGGCAAGCGGCTAGGAACCCTAGTGGACAGCCGAGCCAATGGAGGGCTCCAAACCAGCCAAGGACGTTTCCACCGGCACAAATGGGTAGGAACCAAGCTCAGTCCACGAGCCAACCTAGGAGCCAAGAAGCACCAAGGAAGGTTGGACCATCCGGGACACCGCCGCAAGCAAGTAGCCGCCAACCACAATCGGCCAATGGTCCTCAGGGGAGTATTTTGACCTTTTCTCCTTCTTCTAGAGCTAGGGACACTATTTGCTTTAAATGTCAAGGTCGTGGGCATATGATGAAAGATTGCCCCAATAGTCGAACGTTGGTCATTAACCATCTTGGACTCTATGAATCTGAGTCCGAGGGTGAGGATCAAGGTTTGGCTATTGTTGATGAGCCTATGCATGATGTAGATGAGGAAATGGATTGCATTGAATTTGAGCATAGTGAATCTCTAGTTTGTAGGAGAACTTTGCACGTACAACCGACCCCTTGTGATGATAACCAACGAGAGAACTTATTTCATACTAGATGCTTGGTTAAGGGAAAGGTTTGTAACATGATCATTGATGGGGGTAGTTGTTGTAACATTGCTAGCACTGAATTTGTTACTAAATTGCAGCTACATACCTTCCATCACCCTAGGCCTTATAAACTGCATTGGATGAATGAATGTGGAGAGGTAAAAGTGTCTAAGCAAGTCAATGTGACCATAACACTAGGACATTATGTGGATACTATTTTATGTGATGTGGTCCCTATGAATGCTTGTCACATCTTGTTAGGACGTCCATGGCAGTTTGATAGGCGTGTAAAGCATGATGGTTATACTAATCGTCATTCTTTTGATTACAATGGTAAGAATGTGGTACTTAAGCCTATGACTCCTTTGCAGGTAGCTGAAGCCTTTGAGAAGAAAAAGGATCAAGAGAAGTCGGTTGAAGCCAAGAAGGGGAGCAAGGCCGAGAGCACCTCCAAGGCCAAAACCACATCTCAAGCATTGCTGGCTTCCAAGGAGGAGTTGAGAGAGGAGCACCTACCACAGGACGCCGTCCTCATGCTCTTATGCAAGGGTCTCGGCTTGCTAAGTGAGGAGTTGAAGTCTACGCTGCCAAGGAACATCTTAGCATTGCTAGAGGAGTTTCAAGATGTGTTCCCCGAAGAGATGCCACCCGGACTGCCCCCTAAAAGAGGTATTGAACATCAAATTGACCTAATACCGGGTGCTACTCTTCCAAACAGGCCGGCGTACAGGATGAACCCCAAGGAGACCCAAGAGGTGCAAGAGCAAGTGAAGGCTTTGCTTGACAAGGGCCATGTGCGTGAGAGCCTTAGCCCTTGTGCCGTGCCAGTGTTGTTGGTGCCCAAGAAGGATGGCACATGGAGGATGTGCGTGGACTGCCGAGCCATCAACAATATCACCATCAAGTGCCGGCATCCAATTCCCCGCCTCGATGACATGCTAGATGAGCTGCATGGAGCCTCGGTCTTCACCAAGATAGACCTCCGCAGCGGCTACCATCAAATAAGGATGAAGGAAGGGGATGAATGGAAAACGGCCTTCAAAACAAAGTTCGGTTTGTATGAGTGGGTTGTCATGCCTTTTGGCTTGACAAACGCTCCTAGTACTTTTATGCGTTTAATGAACCATGTTTTGAGGCATTTTATAGGTAGATTTGTTGTTGTTTATTTTGATGATATACTAATATACAGCAAGTCTATAGAGGAGCATGAGCAACACTTGAGGGAAGTACTCTCTACCTTGCGTAGTGCGTGCTTGTATGCCAATGAGAAGAAGTGTGAATTCTGCACTAATCATGTTTCTTTTCTTGGTTTTGTAGTGAGCTCCAAGGGCCTTCAAGTGGACGAGAGCAAGATAAAGGCCATCCAAGAGTGGCCTACGCCTACCTCAGTGAACCAAGTGCGGAGCTTCCATGGGCTAGCCAGTTTCTATAGGCGGTTCGTGAAGGATTTCAGCACAATTGCCGCGCCCTTGACGGAGGTGACCAAGAAGCATTCGGCGTTTGTATGGGAGGAGGCGCAAGAGAGGGCATTCAATGCCCTAAAATGGAGGTTGACGCAAGCTCCTTTGCTAGTACTACCCGACTTCACAAGGCCATTCGAGGTGGAGTGTGATGCATCCGGGATTGGCATTGGAGGCGTGCTCATGCAAGAAGGTAAACCCGTAGCCTTCTTTAGTGAGAAATTGAAAGGGGCTAGTCTTAATTATTCTACATATGACAAAGAACTCTTTGCCCTATTTAGAGTACTTAAGACTTGGCAACACTACTTGTGGCCTAGAGAGTTTATCTTGCATACGGACCATGAGTCCTTGAAGCACTTCAAGAGCCAAGATAAACTTGATAGACGACATGGTAGGTGGATGGAATTCATTGAGACTTTCCCTTATGTTATCAAATACAAAAAGGGAAAGGACAATGTAGTTGCCGATGCCCTATCTAGGAGATACACCTTGCTTACCACATTAGACTCCAAAGTCTTAGGATTTGCATATATAAAGGAGTTGTATGTGGAAGATGCTGATTTTGGTGCCATCTATAAGTCGTGTGTAGATAAGGGTTCATGTGACAAGTTTTACTTGTTTGATGGATTCTTATTTAAGGCTGAAAAAGTGTGCATACCTATTTGTTCCTTGCGTATGTTACTCGTTGAAGAAGCCCATAAGGGTGGTTTAATGGGTCACTTCGGAAGGGACAAGACTTATCATATGCTATGTGCACATTTCTTTTGGCCCCACATGCTTAGAGATGTTGAGTACCTTATTAAGAGGTGTTTGGATTGTCTAAAGGCCAAGTCTAGGTTGCAACCCCACGGCCTATACAGCCCATTGCCCATCCCAAGTGCCCCTTGGGAGGACATCTCAATGGACTTTATCGTGGGGCTGCCTCGGACTAAGAGGGGACGTGATTCTATCTTTGTGGTAGTTGATCGTTTCTCTAAAATGGCTCATTTCATTGCTTGCCATAAGACGGATGATGCATCCAATGTAGCTGATCTCTTCTTTAGGGAAGTCGTGAGGCTACATGGTGTACCCCGTACTATAGTGAGTGATAGGGATGTTAAGTTCCTTAGTTACTTTTGGAAGACGCTTTGGGGAAAGCTAGGGACGAGGCTCTTGTTCTCTACCTCTAGCCATCCTCAAACGGATGGCCAAACCGAAGTAACTAATCGGACTTTATCAACCCTTCTACGAGCCATTCTTAAGAAAAACCTTAAGGCTTGGGAGGAAGCTCTACCACATGTAGAGTTTGCTTACAATAGGACAGTCCATTCTTCTACTTCTTTATCTCCTTTTGCATGTGTTTATGGTATCAACCCCAATACTCCACTTGATCTTGCTCCTTTTCCTATGAAGGAGCGTGAAAGTTTTGATGCAGGAAAGCACGTGGAGTTCATCAAGGAGCTGCATGCAAGGACTAAGGAGAAGTTGGAAGCTTGTGCGGAGAGGAATGCAGCTAGGGCTAACAAAGGGCGCAAGCGAGTGATTTTCCAGCCAGGAGATCTCGTATGGGTGCACTTGAGGAAGGAGCGCTTTCCGGAGCAGCGCAAGTCCAAGCTTGCACCGAGAGGAGATGGTCCATTCAAGGTGCTGTGCCGCGTTGGTGATAATGCCTATGTCCTAGACCTCCCGGACACATATGGTGTGAGTGCCACCTTCAACGTGGCTGATTTGACTCCCTACCACAAGCCGGACATCAGCCAGTCTGTGCTTCATGATCCGTGGACGGATCCTCTCCAAGAAGGGGAGGATGATGGAGGACCATCCACGACCCAACCACCATCCGGGCCCATGACAAGGAGCCAAGCTAGGCGTCTCCAAGATGAGCTAGCCATGCTCATACATCAAGTCCCGGTGGAGGTTGATGCGGCCACACCCAAGGCGTTCTCGGTGACAAGGATTTATAGTGGATGAGTGTATCGCTTGTATACACCTTCCACTATTGGAAACTTTCTCCTTTTAGCATATTTCAGCCGTGTGGGCTTTTGACATTATTAGACTCGGTTTTGTGCTTTTAATTCCGGTTTAGCTTAGTTTAGTGTTAGAAAGCCGGTTCTCTTAGGAAGTATTTAAGCTTTGTTTTCTTTCTAATTTGGGCAGCAATCACATTATTAAGAACACGTTTTCTGAATTGGAAACTTCCCCAAAAGAGAGGTTTCGTGAGTTGCTCAATCCGAACTGATTTTGGTCGAGTTGTGATTGTCAAGTCCTTTCGAGTTGTTGATCCAAAGCGACACAAAATATCCTCTTCGTGCTTTGAAGATCCGTTCTTCCTTGTGTGAAGTTGTAGAAGGCGAGGTCATCTACTTTAGGTGTGGAGGTTCTCGATTCATCCGAATCAAGGGTTTCTACCTCCGGGTGTTTGGTTTCATCTTGTTCATCATTCATCCATTTCTTGTTTGTTCTTTCTTGTTCTTTCTTGTTCTTTTTCCCTTCCGCCGAATCTAACTTTGTTGTTGTTCTTGCTTGTTCGTGTGTTGTTCACCAAGGTCGGGCCATCCTACGGTTTACTCCGTATCACGTTGGCTCATTGGACACCAATGTCATCTTGACGACACACGTCCGTGGCGTAGTCATCCTGTCGGCGTTCCTACGAGCAAAAGCAACAACAAAAGCCAATAGAGGCAATAACAAGGAAAGCGATTCTAACTTGACTACACAATACATTGTAGATTCAAGGAATAAATCTAAGGTTAAGCAGGAAATAAGCAATAAAGACACGAAATGGGAAAACAAGATAAGAGTTGTTAGATAAATGAAGCAAGATCCCAAAATGCCTTGTTACCGATGGGGAAGCCACCGGCCTGACTTGCCTCGATGAGACCGTCCACAAGTGTACCTTGTCGGGCGGGGTCTTCTCAAGCCCTTTGGGCCGGGACCACTTGACGTACACCCTTGGACTTCTCAAGGCTTTGCCCGAGTCCGCCTCGCCTTAATTTCTAGGGCTACTAGCCAACTCTCTTTTCTTTTTCTTTTTTTCTCTTCACGTTTTCTTCTCCTTTTTTTTTTGATTTGGTGGGACCACGAGATCACACCAGAATTTTCGAATATCCCTCTTTTTTTGTAAACAAAGCTAGAAAAAGGGGCAAACAAGATACACAAGATCTTATCCTATCCAAACAAATCAGGCAAATATATTCACCCACCAAAGATAAAATCACTTGGTGAACAAGAAAGGGAGAGGGGACGGCTAGGGTTTATCTTGGCCCCTTCCACCAGCCGCGGACAGCCACGCCCAAGGGACGACTAGGGTTTAGATCTACGGTTCTATGTGTCTTTCTCTCTCGGTTTGGCTCACACTTGCCCAACCCCGGGTTTGCCTTGAACCTACAAATCGTATAAGCATAAAAATCAAGAGAGAAAAGCGTTTTTACCTAGCCTTGTTCTGATACCAAATGATGGCTTTTGCCCTCGGAGGATCGCGTCAGGGAAGGTAAAACGCCACGAACCGCTCGTCAATACACCAAGGACCACACGGCTGAAGTGAAGGCTCTCGAAATGGTCGAAAATGAAGGCACGAGGGATGGATGTTGAGATCTTAAGACGTGGAATGAACACGAACCGGGATAAGCGAAAAACGTAGTCTTGGAGTCCACCGAGACAACTTGAACGACTTGCTCTTCTCGTGGAGTCCACCAAGAGTCGAACAAGGTTTGAATCCTTGAATGATGGAGTCCACCAACACTCTTGAACTCGGGTTGAGATTTGCTAGATCCGGAGTCCACCAAAACAAGCAAAACTCGCAATTGAAACAAGTCGAATCCTCAAAACTTGCAACAATCAAATTCCAATCCAGGAATCAAGAAACAAAGTGTTTTCTCAAATTAATCAAAGTTGCCCAAATAAAACCCTAAACAAGCATATAAATAGTCTCCCAAATGTCACTTCACAAACCCTAAACACTTAAAGAAAAAGGCCCAATGGGCCGTGGACTCTCCTTTCTTCTTCCATGTGCAGCCGGCTTAAGTCTTCCCCCACGCCTCTTCTTATGCCGGCGTTGGGTACCCTTGTAGCAACATGACCGGCGCGCCACTCCCATGGCTCGGCAGCCCGGCACCCCTTAGCTCTTCTTGTAGGCCCAATAGTAGTTGTCTAGCCCGACTCCTTGTGATGGCTCCTGGCGCTCATGTTGGCACCTCTTCTCCTTGACTTTGACCTTGAGCCTTGCGATGAGCACAGGTCATGGGTGGATCCGGGGATGACTCTGGCTGGTCTGAGCCCAAACTTTGATGAAGCACTGGCATGCTTACATCACCTTCTATAGAATCCAGCCAAGCCCAAGAAACTCCTCACCTGAGTCATAGTAGAAGGAATTGGCCACTCTCGAATGGCTTTCACCTTCTCTTCATCAACCTTCAAACTTGTTTTGCTAACAACAAATCCAAGAAAGATTACATGGTTCGAGCAAAAGTGACATTTCTTGAAATTTGCATATAGCTTTTCTTTTCTAATGACCTCTAATACTTGTCTAATATGATGAGCATGATCATGCAGATTGGAACTATAGATCAAAATATCATCAAAATAAACAACTACAAATTTCCCTAATTATGGCCTAAGCACATGGTTCATCAACCTCATGAAAGTACTTGGTGCATTAGTTAGGCCGAAGGGCATTACTATCCACTCATACAGTCCATACTTGGTTTTGAATGCAGTCTTCCATTCATCTCCCTCCTTCGTTCTGATTTGGTGATAGCCACTCTTGAGATCGATCTTGGAAAAGACTTGTGAGCCATGTAACTCATCTAGCATGTCATCTAGGTGTGGTATGGGGTGCCTATACTTGATTGTGATGTTATTGATAGCCCTACAATAAACACACATTCTCCAGCTTCCATCTTTCTTAGGCATGAGTATCACCGGCACATCACATGGTGATAGACTCTCTCTCACGTACCCTTTGTCAAGCAATTCTTGGACTTGTTTATGCAGCTCCTTGGTCTCTTCCGGATTGGTTCTATAGGTTACACGATTGGTAAGGGTGGCACCGGGCATAAAATCAATTTGGTGCTCTATTCCTCTAAGTGGTGGAAACCCACTAGGAATGTCTTCTTGAAACAAGTCCTCAAACTCCTGTAAAATGGGCGCAATAGAGGTATCAACCAATTCATTGGAAGAAAACAGATTTGAACAAGGAATCATAAGAAAGCAAACTTGACTTCCCTGAATGGCATAGTTGACCTCCTTAGCTTTAGCTAGAAGCATGTGAGAACTTGTACCTGAATTGGTCCCTATGGCAAGCTTCTTGTTGGCATTCTTCTCTTGGCTTCTTTGTTGGCGCTTTTGTTCACTAGCCACATAGTCAGTCATGATCTCATGTGGTGCCATAGGTAGAAGTGTAATCTTCTTGCCAGCCATGTGGAACACGTACTCATTGATGAATCACCCCTTGATCATACTGCCATGGCCTCCAAAGTAACAAGGGACAAGCGGTCATGGGAAGCACATCACACAACACTTCATCCTTGTAAGCCCCAATTGCAAACTGAATGGTTGCTTGCTTTTGGACCTTGAGTGGAGTAGAGGAGTTGAGCCAATTGAAGGTGTAGAGCTGCACATGAGGCGTGGTCTTGATGTTGATCCTGCGGACCACCTCTTGGTCTATGATGTTGCAACAAGACCCCCCATCAATTATTATATTGCATACCTTGCCTTGAATGTGACACCTTGTGTGGAAGATGGTATCCCTTTGAGAAGGCATTGGTGGTGCATCATTAGCAACTAGGGTCCTCTTGACAACAAAGCATTCCCCCTCGACGGCAGCCACTTGAACGTCTTCTTCATCATACCTCGGCTGCAGCTCTTCTTCCTCTTCTTTTTCCTCCTCGGAGACATAGTCTCCAAGCTCATTTAAAAGCACTTGCTTATGGGTTGGGTAGTCTTTGGCATAGTGTCCTCTTCCAAGACACTTGTAGCACTTGACATCTCTAGTGCGGCTTGATTCCTCTCTCTTAGGATTGGACTCTTGACGAGGTGCATCACGCCTATAAGGCGCTTTGGGAGGCTCTTGCTTAGACTTTGGCCACCTAGTTGGATAAGAGTTGGAGTGTGAAGTTGAAGAAGAACTCCAAGGTTTGGAGCTGGACACACTCATCTTCTTTTGCAAGTTTTGGTGCACTTTTGTAGCATAGTGCAACACCTCCTCCATGGGTGCATCATGGCTAAAGTGTAAGTCTACTAGATTGCTCAACTCAGCATTTAACCCCCCAATGAACTTAGATACAACATAGCTTTCCGGAAAATGAATTTTAGATCTAAATACAAGTCTTTTAGCTCTTTGTAAAAGTCTTCCGGGGTACCACTCCCTTGCCTTTCTCTTTCCAACTGAATTTGAACCTTGTTGGTGTAGTCTTGAGGTACAAATCGATAGTTCATTGCATCTCTGAATTCCTCCTTAGTGGTGATGGGTGGGTAGTTGTGGTAGAGACGCTTGATGTGGCTAAAACCTACCCGAAAGTGTAAGGGATCAGTTGTAGTAGTCAAGTGTCAATCCCACAGAGACCAATGTAATATCAATTGCAACGCTATTAGTGAACTAGGCCGTAAAATAAGGAATTGGTGAAATTTGTAACTAAACTAATAACTAATAAAACAAATAAAAATCAATGGGATAAATGTGTCTAAGGTTAAGGATCACCGCAACGATGTTTCTATAAATAAAATCACACTTCACCTGAATCTAGTCCAAATTATTTGAAGGTAAGCTATCTAAGGTATTCTACTAACTCCTTTCAGACGATAGTAAACGTGCTTGAACTAAACTAACAATCGCTCTCGCGCATAGCTAATCTCAACCAAACCCTTTAACGCACTTAGAGTCTAGGAATAAACTGAAGTAACATTCGCTATAGCGCTCTGCTATTCCAACTCAAACCTAAAACAACTATGATAGCCGATTAATCCTCAAGAGTAATTAAGTTGCTGTCGCACAAATAACACTCAGGTTCAATTCCTAGGATTCCAGTAGAAGTTATCACCTCTCAGTCTCAAACCCTACCTGACTACCTATTAAAGTTATCACCTTTCAGTCTCAAACCCTAATAGGATCCAATTCGCATAGGCTAATATGGGCATAAAGCATCTAGGACGAATCAAATACTAATTCAATTCAAGAAAATAAATAATTTTAATTACATACACATCGTCCGGATCACCCCAACCTTAGAACTAGGAACTTAGCCAAGCATAATTGAAGACATATTCAATATATTTAAACTAGCCAACAACATATATGAATTATTCAATAAATACGGGAGGTAAAAAAAGTTAGTCTCAATGTAAAATTAATTCAAGTTGACAAAGGCTAGAACGATAATACCAATCTTGCAAATGCTAAAGCAAATTTTAATTCGATCGTGAAGTTCATTCCATGTGGTGCGGTAGTACCCAACTAAAAGAAACAAAAACAAAAACTACGAAAAACTAAAAGCTAAACTAACCTAATATATTCTAACCTAAACTAATCCTAATATGCCTAATCGCCGCCTCTTCTGAAACACACTCCCGAATTGCTTCTTTCAAGGCCCAATCTATGAGGCCCAAAGGATTGACCAATTTTCATTCCTTTGCAGTCCAGCAATAATGCAATCCGCCCATATCTTCGGTAATTCCACGATTTGGCCGCGGTCACCCGGGCATTTGGGCCTTATTGCACCTCTCTAGTATTTTGTATATTGGCCCAATATTTAATTCGTTCATGCTCCATTTAATGGGTGTCGTCAAAAATAATCTCGTATCATTCTCAAATGGGGCCTAAAACACCTAAAATATATACAAGTACGAGTGTAGACTCCGAATACAAAATTAATTTTAAAATACATAAAAAAAGCATGCAAATGATCTAATCTAAGATGTAACTAGACTCCTAAAATATGTATAAATTAGGTGTTATCAAATTCCCCCAAACTTAAACTTTGCTTGTCCACAAGCAAGAACGTAGTTCAAAATTCCACAAGAAATACAACGGTTGTCTCTACCTAATTAATACTCAAGCAAGTCCATGAAAACTTAAATATTTAACAATGTAATCATCAAATGCATGCAAATAATCATTAAAGAGACAAGTTAGAACATCCATCCTAGACCTCACTTAGGAAAAAGAATATGAATCACTCTCACTCATGTGTTTAGGGATCGGTGTTTCGCTCAAATCTCTACTTTGAATACTCATCTACCATAAGCTTGCATCAGTGTATTAAATCTCCACCACTAGGAACCTTGTACATGACATAAATCAAGAGGACTTTTATTGGGTTGTAATGGGGTCAGGTAAAAAGAAAGGTAGGATACAATTTGGTCATGTGGTGCTAAATCCGGGAAAGAGGAACTAACCAAGGAAACACCAAACTTAGAGGATTTCTCGTATCATTCTTTTCAACTAAACACCCTTTATTCTTGGCTTTTTTTTTCTCTTTTTTCTTTTTTCTTTCTTCTTTTTTCTTTCTTTTTTTCCTTTCTTTTTTTCCTTTCTTTTTTTCCTTTGTTTTTTTTTTCCTCAAAAGCCAAAACACTTCCAACAATAACACACTATACATATAACTCCCCCAAGCTTGGCTTGCAACCATAAAAACATACAAGTAATTCATCCTAATTCCCGAATGGGTAAAAGGCTAATCATTAGGCTCGGGATGTTTTTATGGAGCTTCCAAATAAATAGGCTAATTAGGCTCAACAGGCTTCAATCAGAGGAATAACATATGAGGGTGGTAAAGGGAAATATAGGCTAATAAAAATAATGCCTCAATCATGTTTATATCATGCACAAGAGTCATAAACGTGGCCTCAAAATAAGTTCTAAATGCAAGTTCTAGAGATAAAGCAATCAAAGCGAGAATCACACACAAAAAGAAAAAGAGGACTTAATTATGTGCAGTCCTAAGGCTCAAAAGCTCACGGGTTATTTGTCTAGAATTCCAGTCCTAACGGGTCTCAAGCAATGACTAAATACACACTTCAACTCAAACATTAGAAAATATAAAAATTATCATCAACATGCTTAAAATAAATTACAATATTAACAACCAATATATTTCAAGATGAATTTTTGCAAGACAAACAAGCAAAGCAAAGCATGAGAATCATATCAAACACCTAAAATGCAATGCATGATGCATGAAATGTTATGAAAAAAAACACAGAAAAATAAAAAGAAAACACAAAAAAATGCTAACATGCAAACAGAGCTACACATGGAGTTATCCCTCCCCTAAGCTTAAATCCTACATTGGCCCAATGTAGAGAAAAAGGGAGAGGAAAGGAAACTCACCAAACAGATAGGTATTCAGGCATCTTCACATTCTGCACCAAGCGAGGAGAGCAGCTGGAGGCGGATGACATCAGGGAGGTGGTATCTTTTATTTGTTTATTTTTCAATTTTTTTTCCTTTTTACCTGAAATAAGAAATAAAAAAAATGTCAAAGAAAAAATAATGATCTAGACTCACCAATAGAGGTAACAACTAATATTAACAAATTGGTCCCCGACAACGGCGCCAACAACTTGATGTGGCTAAAACCTACCCGCAAGTGTACGGGATCAGTTGTAGTAGTCAAGTGTCGATCCCACAGAGACCAATGTAATTTCAATTGCAACGCTATGAGTGAACTAGGCCGTAAAATAGGGAATTGGTGAAATTTATAACTAAACTAATAACTAATAAAACAAATAAAAATCAATGGGATAAATGTGTCTAAGGTTAAGGATCACCGCAATGATGTTTCTGTAAATAAAATCACACTTCACCTGAATCTATTCCAAATTATTGAAAGGTAAGCTATCTAAGGTATTCTACTAACTCCTTTCAGACGATAGTAAATGTGCTTGGACTAAACTAACAATCGCTCTCGCGCAGAGCTAATCTCATCCAAACCCTTTAACGCACTTAGAGTCTAGGAATAAACTGAAATAACATTCGCTGTCGCGCTCCGCTAATCCAACTCAAACCTAAAACAACTATGATAACCGATTAATCCTCAAGAGTAATTAAGTTGCTGTCGCACAAATAACACTCAGGTTCAATTCCTAGGATTCCAGTAGAAGTTATCACATCTCAGTCTCAAACCCTACTTGACTACATATTAAAGTTATCACCTTTTATTCTCAAACCCTAATAGGATCCAATTCGCATAGGCTAATATGGGCATAAAGCATCTAGGAACGAATCAAAAACTATTTCAATTCAAGCAAAGAAATAATTTTAATTACATACACATCGTCCGGATCATCCCAACCTTAGAACTAGGAATTTAGCCAAGCATAATTGAAGACATATTCAATAGATTTAAACTATCCAACAACATATATGAATTATTGAATAAATACGGGAGGTAAAAAAACTTACTCTCAATGTAAAATTAATTCAAGTTGACAAAGGCTAGAACGATAATACCAATCTTGCAAAGGCTAAAGCAAATTTTAATTCCATCGTGAAGTTCATTCCATGTGGTGCGGCACTACCCAACTAAAAGAAAAAAAATGAAAAACTAAAAGCAAAACTAACCTAATATATTCTAACCTAAACTAATCCTAATCTGCCCTAATTGCCGCCTCCTCTGAAACACACTCCCGAATTGCTTCTTTCAAGGCCCAATTTAAGAGGCCCAAAGGATTGACCAATTTTCATTCCTTTGCAGTCCAGCAATCATGCAATCCGCACATAGCTTCGGTAATTCCACGATTTGGCCGCGGTCACCCGGGCATTTGGGCCTTAATGCACCTCTCTAGTACTTTGTATCTTAGCCCAATATTTATTTCGTTCATGCTCCATTTAATGGGTGTCGTCAAAAATAATCTCGTATCATTCTCAAATGGGGCCTAAAAAACTTGAAATATATAAAACTACGAGTGTAGACTCCGAATACAAAATAATACAAAATTAATTTTAAAATACATAAAAAATGCATGCAAATGATCTAATCTAAGATGTAACTAGACTCCTATAATATGTATAAATTAGGTGTTATCAACGCTCTTCTTTGTCCTCCTCCCACCAAGCTAGTGCAAAACTCTTGAAATGGATGGTGGCAAGAGCTATGTGTTGAGCGTCGGTATGTTGGTGGAACTCAAACATTGCCTCAATGGTGGATAGCCAATCAAGGTAGGCCTCCACATCAGAAGTGCCTTCAAAAGTACGGATGGTCAGCTTGACGCCATAATTTTGTTGGCATGCATCATGCATGGGGTAGCCAAAGCGGTGTTGTCCGGGTTGATGCGCCCTTGCATAGGCAGCTTCTTCTCTTGGCCTAGCTTGTGCTCTTTGAGTTGGGGGAACAAAAGGCCCTCGTCTTGGTATCATAGGTGGCGGACCCATTGGTCGGTAGGGCCTCCTCAACATACCGTCAAAGAAAGGAGGGCGCGTGGTAGGTTCACGCCGTGGAGACAAAGGTCGTCGTGCCTCCGGAGAGAATGGATTGTCAAACTCCTCTTGGTCCGTGTTCCTCTGGGCTTGATTGCGGTCTCTTGCAGTCCGTGAAGTTCCTACCCCATGGTGATCACTTAGCTCGTCCTCCTCAGATTGTGAACCTTCTTGATGGTCCACGACACTACCCCTCCTGGAGGTGCTCATGCTTTCTTCAATTTTAGCATCAATGGCTTGAAGAAGATCCAACCGGGTCTTGTCAAGGACAGCTTGTAAGTCCTCTCGAGTATTTGGTTTCCCAAGGAGGCTATTGTCCATGGTCTCTTTGTCCTTGCCACTAGGCATTGCACAAGAGACAACGCACAAAGTCTTAGTTCAAAACCGAATGGACAAGTGTAGATTAGTTACCTCGGTGGACCAACGTCTCTTGTCTTCCAAATGTTGTTTTGACTCTAACGTCCAACCTAACTTGAACACAATCACAAGACAAAGACACCCTTCCAAGTGTAGTTACAAATTTCAAAATCAATAACCATAAGGAAAGTTGCAATAAAACACCAAGTGTGGGTCTCGGCTAGGGAATGTGTTTGGTCAAGCAAGCTTAGATTCACACGTGTGTTAACACTTAGTTAAGATTTTCAAGTCTAACCCAAGTGCACAAAGCTACTAAGAACTTAACCTTCACCAATTCAGATCTTAAACAACACTTAAAAGACAAGAAAATTTCAGAATTGTACTCGACTCTTCCTGGCTGAGTGTTGATTTTTCTATGGCCTTCCCTTTTGTGTTAGGTCGGGTATTTCTTTGCTCAACCCCTTTTTCTCGAGTTTTGATTTTGATTGAATACGTCTTGTCGTCTTTACAATGTTCAACTTCCTTTTCTTAACCCAAAGTTACAAATAAAACAAAGTATGACTCAACTTAATCACATAGTACACAAGATCTGGGTTGGATTAGGAATTACGTTTGTTTCCCGTATTGTGTCCTTGAGTCAGACCTTATTTTATTTTTCATGCAACACACGTGAATACATAAGCCAAGAATTGGAATTTAATCAGATTTGGTCAAGGCTAAATAAAAGGAGAGTAATGAATGACATGGATTTAATTCAGCAAATTAAAGAGGAGACAATTAAGGGATTAAATCGCTGAATTAAGATTGTGACAAATCAGGCTTGGTCAAAGGGAGTTACGTTTTTGAACTATTCCAAACGTACCTCTCCTGAAAACCTTTCGTCCGCTGCAGATCAACTCAAAGTCTGAATCAAAAACAAAGAAACAACACACAAGAACACGAGAACAAGACAACAACACTTCGGCTAGGAACAAGTGTTGTTTATTGCATGCTTTCTTATGGAAATCAACTTGGAATCCGAAACTAACCTTGAAGAAGGCTCTAATACCAAATGATACGGCCCAAGCAAGGATCCGGACTGGTTCAAGGAGAGTTCCCCGTCCAAAGATCCAGTTGAAGACACCACGTGAAGATGAACTCGGATGAAGAACAGAAGAGAAGTCTAGACGTGAGACTTTGAGGAGTTTTGAGAGGGATATGCAACTGAAATTCCTTGGATAAACTCACCAAGAACACAGAAGACAACGTAGAAAGAAATCTAGGATATGCCCACCAAGATTCGATCCACAAGTGTTTGGATAATCTCACCAAAGCAAGACGTCAAAAACTCAAGAGTTATATGGTTTTTCTCTGGAAAAACCAGAACAAAATATAATCTTAAAACGTGAATGAAAAACTAAGGAAAAATCCCTTAAATAGTCTAGCATGAAAACACTAAATATAGCAATCTGGCCTTCTGCAGAAGGAGGAGCAAAACGACTTGGAATGGGCTGAAATTTTGATATGTGGGCCTTGATATCCTCATGAAGAACCCCACCAAAATGAGTCCAAACGCACGAGGCATCCGGGAGATCGCTTTGGTTGAGTTGTCATGACACTGCTGGCGCCGACGCTGGTGTTGTCAGGACATGGCCAGCGTCGTCCCTTGGGCATTCCTCAAATTTGCTCAGCCAACCTGATGTCCTTGGCACTCCTTGGATCCATGAAGGCTGGAGAAGGAGTTGGAGGCCGGTTGGAAGAGAAGTGCTCGATGAGTGTCGAGGATCACATGCTTGTGCCGACGCCTTCTCTTGGCCAAGTAGAGTCACCGAGTCTTTGAGCAGTTGGCTCGATGCACCTTGAGCCATCAGGCCTCTTTGGAGGTCGTGAAGCAACTTCTTGGCTTGGGACCAAGTGATGGCCCCCAGAGGTGGGTTTACGCCGACGTGGTCTTGAGTGTCGGGCACTAGTGCCCGGGCTCCGGCTCTGGTGACGGGCTTGGTGGGCGCGGGCCACACTTTGTCCGGCACTCTTGGAACTTGTTCCCCTTCACCATCAAGAGGAGATTGTAGGCCAAAGGATGCCTGGTTTGGAGGCTCGGCATCGAGTGACTTGTCAAGCCCTACTGTTGGTGTCGGCGGCGGCGTGTCCACTTGATGCAGATCGGCATTCGAATCACTAGCATCCTAGCATCAAGAGTAGAGATCAAGGTATACCTCCTAGAGAGTGCATCGGCCACAACACTTTCTTTCCCCTTCTTGTGCCTGATCACGTATGGGAAAGCTTCTATGAACTCCACCGATTTTACATGCCTCTTGTTGAGCTTGCTTTGGCCTTTAAGGAACTTGAGAGCCTCGTGATCTGAGTGGATAACGAACTCTCTTGGCAAAAGGTAGTGTTGCCAAGTTTTGAGGACACGCACAAGAGCAAGTAGCTCTTTGTCATATGTGGGGTAATTGAGCTCAGCCCCGCCCAACTTTTCACTAAAGAACGCCACCGGCCGCCCCTCTTGCATCAAGACTCCTCCTAGCATAATTCTGGAAGCATCACACTCAATCTCGAAAGTCTTAGCAAAGTCAGGGAGAACAAGAAGAGGAGCTTGAGTCAATTTGCTCTTGAGGGTGTTGAAAGCCTCTTCTTGAGGAGCATTCCACTTGAAGGCAACATTTTTTTGGTGAGCTTAGTGAGAGGAGAAGCTAACGTGCTAAAGTCACTCACAAACCTTCGGTAGAAGCCAGCTAACCCAAGGAAGCTTCGGACTTGGGTCATGGTGGTAGGTGTAGGCCAATCTTAAATTGCTTTCACCTTCTCGGCATCAACCTTGAGTCCCTCCTTGCATACTACAAAACCAAGAAACACCACGTGATCCGAACAAAAGTGGCACTTCTTAAAGTTAGCATACAAGTGTTCCTTCCTAAGTACCTCCAAAATCAGCCTAAGGTGCCTAGCATGCTCTTGTAAGTTGTTGCTATAAATGAGTATATCATCAAAGTACACGACAACAAACTTACCAAGGAAAGGCCTCAGAACATGATTCATCAAACGCATAAAGGTACTTGGAGCATTAGTAAGACCAAATGGCATAACCAACCATTCATACAAACCGTATTTGGTCTTGAAGGTGGTTTTCCATTCATCCCCTTCCTTCATTTTTATTTGATGGTACCCACTTTTAAGATCAATTTTGGAGAAGATACCCGCCCCATGGAGCTTGTCCAACATGTCATCTAGGCGAGGTATGGGATGACGGTACTTGATGGTGATATTGTTGATGGCACGGCAGTCTACCCACATTCTCCATGTACTATCCTTCTTTGGAACCAAAATGACGGGTACCGCACATGGGCTAAGACTTTCTCTCACGTACCCTTTGTCAAGGAGCTCTTGAACCTGCCTTTGAAGCTCTTTAGTTTCAGCTGGATTTTCCCTATAAGCGGCCCGGTTTGGCAAGGTTGCTCCGGGGATGAAATCTATTTGGTGTTCTATGCCTCTAATAGGCGGCAATCCACTTGGAATCTCTTCTTGAAAGAGATCCTGAAATTCCTGCAAAAGATTAGCAACAAGAGGGGGTAGATCATCCAATTCTTGAGAGGAAATCAAGACATCTTTATGAACTATAGGAAGCAAACTTCACTTCCCTTGAGGGCATGATGAACCTCCCCACCACTTCCTATGGCTAGCTTCTTCCCATGAGTTTTCTCTTCTTTTTCATTAAGCGCTCTCCTTTGCTCCTTGGCTATATGATCTGCCATGATCTCATGAGGGGCCAAAGGATGCAAGGTGATTCTCTTTCCTTTCAAGTGAAAAGATAACTCATTGGATATGCCTTGATGAATTACGCCTCTATCATATTGCCATGGCCTCCCAAGAAGCAAATGACATGCAGTCATTGGAAGGACATCACACACCACCTTGTCTTCATAGCCACCTATAGAAAATCTAATGGTAGCTTGCTCCTTAACCTTGAGATGGGTGTTAGAATTCAGCCAACAAAGAGTATAGGGTTGATTATGAGGAATAGTAGGAAGAGCAAACCTGGATACCACCTCTTGATCTATAATGTTGCAACATGATCCTCCATCTATGATAAGGTTACAAATCTTACCTTGAATGAGACACCTTGAGTGGAAGATAGTCTCCCGCTGATTTGGAATGGTTGGAGAGTCATTGGCAACTAGGGAGCGCTTAACCATAAAGCACTCACCATGAGTCTTAGCGGCCACATGGAGTTCCTCTTCTTCAGCTTCCTTGGGGTCCTCTTCCACATGCTCATCCTCAAATTCATACTCACCTTGGGTATTGAGTAGAACTTGACGCTTGGAAGGGCAATCCTTGGCCATATGTCCACGGCCGAGACATTTGAAACACTTGATATCATTTTGGCGCCTTTGTGGTGGATTGGTGGTGCTTGAAGATGAATTCCATGGCCGAGTGCTAGTGGGTGCTCTCTTCTTTTGGAGGTTGTTATACACATGATTTGTGTAGTGAAGAGCTTCTTCCATAGGAGTACCACTAACAAAACGTTGCATTTCTACAATGGAAGCCAATTCAGTATTCAAACCACCAATGAACTTAGAAATGACATACCCTTCAGGAAATCGGACTCCGGATCTAAATATGAGAGTTTTGAGCTCTTTGTAGAACTCATCCGACGTGCGAGGGCCTTGTCTAACTCTTTCCAGCTTCACTTGGATGCGAGTCTCATAATCTTCGGGAACAAATCGGCTTCTAAGGGCTTGCTTAAGCTCATTCCAAGTCTCTATAGGTCGGTAGCCCCCATAGTTTCTTTCTTCCTTCTCTTCTTGCCACCATTGATATGCAAACTCAGTAAAGTTGATGGAAGCTATGGCCACACGTTGAGCCTCATTATAGCCATAAAAGTCAAACACTGCCTCAGTTTTAGACTCCCAGTCTAAGTAGGCATCGACATCCGAGGTGCCAGCGAAAGGTTGCACCGAGAGCTTGACTCCATGGTGCACTTCTCTCCCCGGAGGTCTCTCCAACTTGTCTTCAAAGTATCCTCTTGATGGTTGGTTCCTTAGAGGTTGTAAGTACCTCTCTCGAAGTGGTTCTCTTGGAGTGAATGGTCTTTGCACATTGTGCCGCGGTAGGAGATTTGGAGCTTGCCTCGGCAAAGGTGGGTTTTGAGGGTCCCTTAGTCCAACTCCTGCATGGTTAGTGTGCATAGTAGGAGCAAAAGTGTTGGGAAAGAGATTATCTCCCATACCTTGTTCTTGCCTTGTAGTTGCCACATAGGGTGGTTGAGACGTTGGGGCTGCATAAGGAAGTTGAGACGAAAAAGCCACATTAGGAGCATGTGATATGGTAGCCTCATCTCGGATGGACAATTGAGCAAAGGTACGCTGCGTTGCCCCTTGGGACACTTGATCTTGGAGGTGGATGGATTGTTGCTCTTCTTGATAGCTACTAGGTGGTCTAATCCAACTTAATTGTTGTTCTATCTTTTTTTCAAGTCTAGCCTCCATGGTCCGCAGTAGAGTGGCTTGTTCATTCCTAATCACACTCAGGTCTTGCTCTCTCTTGGCATCAATTTGTTCTCCTTGGATTCGAATGGCTTGAAGGAGAGTTTCCAAGGTGACTTGTGGGGTTGTATTGGTGGTGTTATTGGGCACCTCACGAGTTTGGTTGCCATCTTTCATGAGTTTTCCCTAGCAAGAGGTCAGCAAAAACACAAGGATCCTACCAAACTCACGCAAGTAGGGCTACCTTTTCAATGGTCTGTTCCTAACACAAGGGAACCAAGAAATGAAGTATGACCCCTAAATTCAGATTGCAATGCTTGTAAAGAGGAGGGTTAGGCTCGGATTTGTGTTTGGACAAGAAGACAACTTACCAACATGTACTCATGCACTTCAAGTGATGCAAAATCAGAACAAGGCACATAAGAAGCTACTAAGCCTTGACTTTCACAAGTTCAACCTTCTGTTCGTCTTTTTCTGGCTTCGCCACTCTTTCTAGAACTTTTGACTCTTTCTTACTCGACTTTTTCTGGCTTCGCCACTCTTTCTCGAGTTTTTTCTTGGTTAAAATTCCTTGATTACAAATGAGCATACAACACACAACTGGATTGGGCTAGCACACACAAAAGTAGGAGAAGTTTTCTTGTCGATCACTTTGTTTCGGTTTGATACAAGTTCAGTCAAAGCCTTTCCCGTATCTCATGAAACCTTAGTTCGATCATGCAATATACAAGCAATGCACGAGTAAATGTGGTAAGATGTAGCCAGATGATAGAAAACAAGGTGGGGTAAATGCACATAAATTTCAAAGGTTTCACAAGAGGGTTGGAGTTTATTACAAGTGTTTAATGCGGTGGGAGTTCAATCAATGAAGTTACTTGAGTTATTTCAGTTTAGACACACCAAAGGTTGTCTTCAACCTCAGTTCCACGTTCAAACAACCCAGGAAAAAAAGTTCAGCACATGTCAAAAAAAGTGTAAGACGCAACAAGGCTGGAATCGAGCACTTACAAGTCCGAAAATGGTTGTAACTTCAAAGAGCTTGGTTCAAGTATCTTACCTTGGGTTGCTCTGATACCACGTGATAAGGATCGCGCCTCCGTTGCCTTAGTTCAAGGTAAGATCGCTCGAGTTGATGCGCCTCCTAAAGCTTGGGAAACTCCTTGGAAGTTCGGTGGGTGGTTGGTGTGTTTTGGAGGCAGAATTGGTGAAGTATTTTTGTGATTTTTGGAGGATAGAAATTCTGATAAGTGGGGGGGATAGGTGACCTTCTCCAAGGTGGACATGACGCACCACAAAGGATAGGGACAATGCTCAAGTGGTTTGGGATATTACGCACCCAAAAGCACAAGAACAAGCTCGATGTGCCTCACGAACTTTGAGGAAATTCTAGAGAGATATTTCCGATTGAAAACTGAATGTTTCTTGATTTTTGATTGATTTTCGAGTGCCTTATAATGGGTAAGGAGGCATCTATATATAGCACTCCAAATCGACCCAAACTCCCAACCCTTCAAGTACCTTGGCACATGAAGAGCTTACAATTACTTCAAGCTTTAACTCAGCTGAAAACCCATCAAAAACCCTCTTAAAGACTTAACATCCAGCATAAAATAAAATATAAAAGATGCTAACATTTATTGGAGGCAACACACAAGGGGCCCCTTGGTGCGTGTGGACCTTAGGCCTTCGGCTGAGCCATGATCAAGTTGATCGAGCTCACTTGAGGTTCGTTCGGCACTCCTTGAGCCAAAAGACCTTGATTGAGTTGCATTTGAAGTTCCTTGGATCGTGCTCGGGTGATTGTGCCTGGGCGTGGCTCATGGTCGTGAGTAGGACGAGCTAGACGCTTTGATCGGCGTGGCCCAGGCTGTTGCACCTTTTCCTCGGCGTCCAAGGTCTGGACGGGCTGCGAGGGTCCAGTGGAGGCCAATGGAGTTGGTTTGTCCGAGCCAAATGGAGTAGGGTCCGAAGAAGTAGGGCAAGGTGCCCTTGGCACGGCCATAAGCACTGCGAGTGTGGCGTCGTTGGCGGCTTCAGTTTGCTCTCGCCCTTCTTGTGGGGCCATGATCGTATCATTCTGAGTTTGAATTTTTTTCATTTTCTTTCCTTGAATCATCATATATTGTCAAAATATTGGGGAAAAACAAAGAGCAAAGAGTTTGGGCAACAAACAACATAAAACACACCTACGATTTACCATTTACGACATACGGCACAACTTTGAGCAAAAGTTATTAGTTTCAAATTTTGTCAATTTCATTCCGTGAATCAACTTACATTGTCAAAATATTAGGGGAACAAAGAGATAGAAGATTGGGCGACAAACAACTCTAAAAACAACTACGATTTACCATTTACGACACAAGGCATAGCTTTGAGCGAAAGTTATGCGTTTCAAATTTTGTCAATTTCTTTTCGTGAATCATCTTATATTATCAAAATGATAGGGGAACACAAAGAGCTATGAGTTTGGACGACAAACAACACCAAAAACACCTACGATTTTGCATTTACGACCAAGGCACAATTTTGAGCGAAAGTTATGAGTTTGATTTTTTTTCATTTTCTTTCCTTGAATCATCATATATTGTCAAAATATTGGGGAACAAAAGAGCTAAGAGTTTGGGCGACAAAAAACACGTACAATTTACCATTTACGACACAAGGCACGATTTTGAAGAAAAGTTATGAGTTTCAAATTTTGTCAATTTCATTCTGGGAAGCATCTTATTTTGTCAAAATATTGAGGGAAAACAAAGAGCTAAGAGTTTGTGCGATAAACAACATATAAACACCAACGATTTACCATGCAACACAAGGCACAACTTTGAGCGAAAGTTATGAGTAATAATTTTTGTCAATTTCTTTTCGTGAATCATCTTATATTGTCAAAATATTGGGTAGAAACAAAGAACTAAGCGTTTGGGCGACAAACAACTTACAAACACCGATGATTTACCATTTACGACACAAGGCACAGCTTTGAGAGAAAGTTCTGAGTTTCTAATTTTATCATTTTCTTTCCTTCAATCATCTTACATTGTCAAAATATTGGAGGAGAACAAAGAGCTAAGAGTTTGGGAGACAAACAACACTAAAATTACATATGATTTACCATTTACAACCCAAGGCACAATTTTGAGCGAAAGTTATGAGTTTGAAATTTTGTCATTTTCTTTCCTTGAATCATCATATAGTGTAAATATTATGTAGAAACAAAGAGCTAAGAGTTTTGGCAACAAACAACATTAAAAACACCTACGGATTACCATTTACGACACAAGGCACAACTTTGAGCGAAAGTTATGAGTTTCAAATTTTGTCAATTTCATTCAGTGAATCATCTTATATTATCAAAATATTAGGGTGAACAAAGAGATAAGAGTTTGGGCGACAAACAATTCTAAAAACATCTACGATTTACCATTTACGACCCAAAGCTCAACTTAGAGCAAAAGATATAAGTTTGAAATTTTATCATTTTCTTTCCTTGATTCATCATATAGTGTCAAAATATTGGATAGAAACAAAGAGCTAAGAGTTTGGGCGACAAACAACAATAAAAACACCTATGATTTACCAATCACGAAACAAGGCACAACTTTGATCGAAAGTTCTGAGTTTGAAATCTTTTCAATTTCATTCCATGAATCATCTTATATTTTCAAAATACTGGGGGGAAAGAAAGAACTAAGAGTTTGGGCGACAAACAACTTAAAAACACCTACGATTTACCATTAACGACACATGGCACAACTTTGAGCAAAAGTTCTGAGTTTCTAATTTTGTCAGTTTCTTTTCTTCAATCATCTTACATTGTCAAAATATTAGGGGGGGAACGTAGAGCTAAGAGTTTTGGAGACAAACAACACTAAAATTACCTATGCTTTACCATTTACGACCCAAGACACAACTTTGAGCGAAACTTATTAGTTTGAAATTTTGTCATTTTCTTTCCTTGAATCTTCATATATTGTCGAAATATGGGGTGAAACAAAGACCTAAGAGTTTGGGCAACAAACAACAATAAAAACACCTATGATTTACCATTTACGAAACAAGGCACAACATTGAGCGAAAGTTATGAGCTTAAAATTTTGTCAATTTCATTCCGTGAATCATCTTATATTGTCAAAATATTTCGGGAACAAAGAGGTAAGAGTTTGGGCGACAAACAACTCTAAAATTGCCTACAATTTACCATTTACGACACAAGGCACAACATTAAGCGAAAGTTATGAGTTTTAAATTTTGTCAATTTTATTCCGTGATTCATCTTATATTATCAAAATATTAGGGGGAACAAAGAGATAAGAGTTTGGGCGACAAACAACTCTAAAAACACATACGATTTACCATTTACGACCCAAGGCACAACTTAGAGCAAAAGTTATAAGTTTGAAATATTATCATTTTCTCTCCTCGAATCATCATATATTGTCAAAAAATTGGGTAGAAACAAAGAGCTAAGAGTTTGGGCAACAAACAACATTAAAAACACATGCGATTTACCAATTACCACACAAGGCAAGACTTTGAGCGAGAGTAAGAGTTTGAAATATTTTCAAATTCATTCTTTGAATCATCTTATATTGTCAAAATATTGTGGGGAAACAAAGAACTAAGAGTTTGAACGACAAACAACTTAAAAACACTTACGATTTACCATTTACGACACAAAGCACAACTTTGAGCGAAAGTTCTGAGTTTCTAGTTTTGTCATTTTCTTTCCTTGAATCATCTTACATTGTCAAAATATTGGGGGGGGGGGGGACAAAGAGCTAAGAGTTTTAGTGACACACAACACTAAAATTACCTACGATTTACCATTTACGACCCAAGGTACAACTTTGAGCGAAACTTATGAGTTTGAAATTTTGTCATTGTCATTCCTTGAATGAATATTGTCAAAATATTGGGGGGGGGGGGGGAGAGCTAAGAGATTGGGCAACAAACAACAATACTAAAATTACCTACGATTTACCATTTACGACCCAAGGCACAACTTTGAGCGAAAGTTATGAGTTTGAAATTTTGTCATTGTCATTCCTTGAATTAATATTGTCAAAATATTGGGGGGGGGGGGGGAAGATCTAAGAGATTGGGCAACAAACAACAATAAAAACACTTACGATTTGCCATTTACGACACAAGGCACAACTTTGAGCGAAAGTTATGAGTTTTAAATTTTGTCAATTTCATTCCGTGAATCATCTTATATTGTCAAAATATTTGGGGGAACAAAGAGCTAAGGGTTTGGGTGACAAACAACTTAAAATCACCAGCGATTTACCAATTACAATACAAGGCACAACTAAGAGTTTCGGCGACAAACAACTCTAAAAACACCTAATATTTACCATTTAAGAAACAAGACATAACTTTGAGCGAAAGTTATGAGTTTCTAATTTTGTCATTGTCTTACCTTCAATCATCTTACATTGTAAAAATATTGGGGGGAACAAAAAGCTAAGAGTTTGGGAGACAAACAACTCTAAAATTACCTACAATTTACCATTTATTACCCAAGGCACAACTTTGAGCGAAAGTTATGAATTACAAATTTTGTAATTTTCTTTCCTTCAATCATCTTACATTGTCAAAATGTTGGGGGAAAAACAAAGAGCTAAGAGTTTAGGAGACAAAAAACACTAAAATTACCTACGATTTTACCATTTACGACCCAAGCCACAACTTAGAGCAAAAGTAATGAGTTTGAAATTATGTCATTTTCTTTCCTTGAATAATCATATATTATCAAAATAATGGGTATAAACAAAGAGCTAAGAGTTTGGGCAACAAACAATATTAAAAACACCTACGATTTACCATTTACAACACAAGGCACAACTTTGAGCGAAAGTTATGAGTTTCAAATTTTGGCAATTTCTTTCCGTGAATCATCTTATATTGTCAAAATATTGGGGGAAAACAAAGAGCTAAGAGTTTGGGCGACAAACAACTTAAAATCACCAACGATTTACCAATTGCAACACAAGGCACAACATTGAGCGAAAGTTATGAGGTTGAAATTTGATCAATTTCTTTCGTGAATCGTCTTATATTGTAAAAATATCGAGGGGAAACAAAGAACTAAGAGATTGGGCGACAAACAACTTAAAAACACTCACGATTTACCATTTACGACACAAGGCACAACTTTGAGCGAAAGTTCTGTGTTTCTAATTTCGTCATTTTCTTTTTTGACATTGTCAAAGTATTGGGGGGGGGGGGGGGGGGGGGGAGAAAGAGCTAAGAGTTTAGGAGACAAACAACACAAAAATTACCTACGATTTACCATTTACGACCCAAGGAACAACTTTGAGCGAAAGTTATGAGTTTCAAATTTTGTCATTTTGTTTCATATATTGTCAAAATAATGGGGGGAAACAAAGAGCAAAGAGTTTAGGAGACAAACAACACTAAATTTATCTACGATTTACCATTTAGGACCCAAGGCACAACTTAGAGCAAAAGTTATGATTCTGAAATTTTGTCATTTTCTTTCCATGAATCATCATATATTGTGAAAATATTGGGTAGAAACAAAGAGCTAAGAGTTTGGGCAACAAACAATATTAAGCACACTTACGATTTACCATTTACGACACAAGGCACAACTTTGAGCGAAAGTTTTAGTTTCAAATTTTGTCAATTTCTTTCCGTGAATCATCTTATATTGTCAAAATATTGAGGGGAAACAAAAAGCTAAGAGTTTGGGTGACAAACAACCTAAAAACACCAACGATTTACCAATTACACAAGGCACAACTTTGAGCGAAAGTTATGAGGTTGAAATTTTTTCAATTTCTATCGTGTAACATCTTATATTGTGAAAATATTGGGGGGGAAACAAAGTACTAAGAGTTTGGGCGACAAACAACTTTAAAACACCTATGATTTACCATTTATGGCATAAGGCACAACTTTGAGCAAAAGTTATGAGTTTCTAATTTTGTCATTGTCTTTCTTTCAATCATCTTATACGGTCAAAATATTGGGGGGAACAAATAGCTAAGAGTTTGGGAGACAACCAACTCTAAAATTACTTACAATTTACCATTTACGACCCAAAGCACAACTTTGAGCGAAAGTTATGAGTTTCAAATTTTGTCAATTTCATTCCGTGAATCATCTTATATTGTCAAAATATTTTCAAAATATTTGGGGGAAAAAAGAGCAAAAAGTGTGAGTAACAAACAACACTAAAATTACCTACGATTTACCATTTACAACCCAAGGCACAACTTTGATCGAAAGTTATGAGGTTTAAATTTCTTTCATTTTCTTTCCTTGAATCATCAAATATTGTCAAAATATTGGGGGAAACAAAGAGCTAAGAGTTTGGGCAACAAACGACTTTAAAAACACCTACGACTTACAATTTACAACACAAGACACAACATTAAGCGAAAGTTATGAGTTGTAACTTTTGTCAATTTCATTCCATGAATCATCTTATATTATCAAAATATTAGGGGGAACAAAGAGATAAGAGTTTGGGCGACAAACAACTCTAAAAACACCTACTATTTACCATTTACGACCCAAGGCACAACTTAGACCAAAAGTTATAAGTTTGAAATATTATCATTTTCTTTCCTTGAATCATCATATATTGGGTAAAAACAAAGAGCTAAGAATTTGGGCAACAAACAACATTAAAAACATCTACGATTTACCAATTACAACACAAGACAAGACTTTGAGCGAAAGTTATGAGTTTGAAATTTTTTCAAATTCATTCTGCGAACATTTTATATTGTCAAAATATTGAGAGGAAACAAAGAACTAAGAGTTTGGGCGACAAACAACTTAAAAACACATACGATTTACCATTTACGACACATGGCGCAACTTTGAGCGAAAGTTCTAAGTTTCTAGTATTGTCATTTTCTTTCCTTGAATCATGTTATATTGTCAAAATATTGGGGGAGCAAAGAACTAAGAGTTTTAGAGACATACAACACTAAAATTACCTACAATTTACCATTTACGACCCAAGGCACAACTTTGAGCGAAAGTTAAGAGTTTGAAATTTTGTCATTTTTATTCCTTGAATCATCATATATTGTCGAAATATTGGGGGCGGGGGGGGGGGGGGAAGAGCTAAGAGAATGGGCAATAAACAACAATAAAAACACTTACGATTTGCTAATTACGACCCATGGCACAACTTTGAGCGAAAGTTATGAGTTTCTAATTTTGTCATTGTCATTCCTTCAATCATCTTACATGGTCATAATATTGGGGGGAACAAATAGCTAAGAGTTTGGGAGACAAATCTAAAATTACCTACAATGTACCATTTACGACCAAAGGCACAACTTTGAGCCAAAGTTATGAGTTTTAAATTTTGTCATTTTCTTTCCTGCAATCATCTTACATTGTCAAAATGTTGGGGGGGGGGGGACAAAGAGCTAAGAGTTTATGAGACAAACAACACTAAAATTACCTACGATTTACAATTTACAACCCAAGGCACAACTTAGAGCAAAAGTTATGAGTTTGAAATTTTGTCATTTTCTTTCCATGAATCATCATATATTGTCAAAATTTTGGGTAGAAACAAAAAGCTAAGAGGTTGGGTAACAAACAACAATAAAAACACTTACGATTTACCATTTACGACACAAGGCACAACTTTGACCGAAAGTTATGAGTTTCAAATTTTGACAATTTTTTTCCGTGAATCATCTTATATTGTCAAAATATTGGGGGGAAACAAAGAAGTGAGAGTTTGAGCGACAAACAACTTACAAAGACCAACTATTTACCAATTACGACACAAGGCACAACTTTGAGCGAAAGTTATGAGGTTGAATTTTTTTCAATTTCTTTCGTGAATCATCTTTATTGTTAAAATATTGGGGGGGGGGGGGGGCACAGAGAACTAGGAGTTTGGGAGAGAAACAACTTAAAAACACAAACGATTTACCATTTACGACCTGAGGCACAACTCTGAGCGAAAGTTCTGAGTTTCTAATTTTGTCATTTTCTTTCCTTCAATCATCTTACGTTGTCTGGGGGGGGGGGGGGGACAAAGAGCTAAGAGTTTGGGAGACAAATAACACTAAAGTTATTTACGATTTACAATTTTCGACCCAAGGCACAACTTAGAGCAAAAGTTATGTGGTTTGAAATTTTGTCATTTTCTTTCCATGAATCATCATATATTGTCAAAACTTTGGGTAGAAACAAAGAGCTAAGAGTTTGGGCAACAAACAACATTAAAAACATCTACGATTTACCAATTACGACACAAGGCACAACTTTAAGCGAAAGTTATGAGTTTCAAATTTTGACAATTTCTTTCTCTGAATCATCTTACATTGTCAAAATATTGGGGGAAAACAAATAGCTAAGAGTTTGGGCGACAAACAACTTTAAAACACCTACGATTTACCATTTACGACACAAGGTACAACTTTGATCGAAAGTTATGAGTTTCTAATTTTGTCATTGTCTTTCCTTTAAACATCTTACATGGTCAAAATATTGGGGGAACAAATAGCTAAGAGTTTGGGAGATAAACAACTTTAAATTACCTATAATTTACCATTTACGACAGAAGGCACAACTTTGAGCGAAAGTTATGAGTTTCTAATTTTGTCATTTTCTTTCCTTCAATCATCTTACATTTTCAAAATGTTGGGGGAAAACAAAGAGCTAAGAGGTTAGGAGACAAACAACACAAAATTACCAACGATTTACAATTTACAACCCAAGGCACAACTTAGAGCAAAAGTTATGAGTTTGAAATTTTGCCATTTTCTTTCCATGAATCATCATATATTGTCAAAATTTTGGGTAGAAACAAAAAACTAAGAGGTTGGGTAACAAACAACAATAAAAACACCTACGATTTACCATTTACGACAAGGCACAACTTTGACCGAAAGTTATGAGTTTCAAATTTTGACAATTTCTTTCCGTAAATCATCTTATATTGTCAAAATATTGGGGGAAAACAAAGAAGTGAGAGTTTCAGCGACAACCAACTTACAAACACCAACGATTACCAATTATGACACAAGGCACAACTTTGAGCGAAAGTTATGAGGTTGAATTTTTGTAAATTTCTCTCGTGAATCATCTTATATTGTCAAAATATTGGGGGGAAACAAAGAACTAGGAGTTTGGGCGACAAACAACTTAAAAAGACAAACGATTTACCATTTACGACCTGAGGCACAACTCTGAGCGAAAGTTTTGAGTTTCTAATTTTATCATTTTCTTCCGTCAATCATCTTACGTTGTCAAAATATTGGGGGGGGGGACAAAGAGCTAAGAGTTTGGGAGACAAATAACACTAAAATTACCTACGATTTACAATTTTCGACCCAAGGCACAACTTAGAGCAAAAGTTATGAGTTTGAAATTTTGTCATTTTCTTTCCATGAATCATCATAAATTGTCAAAACTTTGGGTAGAAACAAAGAGCTAAGCGTTTGGGCAACAAACAACATTAAAAACACCTACGGTTTACCAATTACGACACAAGGCACAACTTTGAGCGAAAGTTATGAATTTAAAATTTTGACAATTTCTTTCTGTGAATCATATTATATTGTCAAAATATTTGGGGAAAACAAATAGCTAAGAGTTTGGGCGACAAACAACTTTAAAACACCAACGGTTTACCAATTACGACACAAGGCACAACTTTTTGCGAAAGTTATGAGGATGAAGTTTTTTCAATTTGTTTCCTGAATCATCTTATATTGTTAAAATATTTAGGGGAAACAAAGAACTAATAGTTTGGGCGACAAACAACTTAAAAACACCTAGGATTTACCATTTACGACACAAGGCACAACTTTGATCGAAAGTTAAGAGTTTCTAATTTTGTCATTGTCTTTCCTTCAAACATCTTACATGGTCAAAATATTGGGGGAACTAATAGCTAAGAGTTTGGGAGATAAACAACTCTAAAATTACCTACAATTTACCATTTACGACACAAGGCACAACTTTGAGCGAAAGTTATGAGTTTCTAATTTTGTCATTTTCTTTCCTTCAATCATCTTACATTGTCAAAATGTTGGGAGAAAAACAAAGAGCTAAGAGTTTAGGAGACAAACAACACTAAAATTACCTAGGATTTACAATTTACGACTCATGCCACAACTTAGAGCAAAAGTTATGAGTTTGAAATTTTGTCATTTTCTTTCCATGAATCATCATATATTGTCAAAATATTGGGTAGAAACAAAGAGCTAAGAGTTTAAGAGACAAACAACACTAAAATTACCTACGATTTACAATTTACGACCCAAGGCACAACTTAGAGCAAAAGTTATGAGTTTGAATTTTTGTCATTTTCTTTCCATCATTCATCATTTATTGTCAAAATTCTGGGTAGAAACAAAGAGCTAAGAGCTTGGGTAACAAACAACATTAAAAACACCTACGATTTATCATTTACGACACAAGTCACAACTTTGAGCGAAAGTTATGAGTTTCAAATTTTGACAATTTATTTCCGTGAATCATCTTATATTGTAAAAATATTTGGGGGAAACAAAGAAGTGAGAGTTTGAGCGACAAACAACTTAAAAACACCAATGATTTACCAATTACGACACAAGGCACAACTTTGAGCAAAAGTTATGAGGTTGGAATTTTTTCAATTTCTTTTATGAATCATCTTATATTGTTAAAATATTGGGGGGAAACAAAGAACTAGGAGTTTGGGCGACAAACTCCTAGTTCTTGGGCTGTTGGATGAACAAAATCCCTCAGTAGAAAGTCTAGTATTGAATTCCTAATTCTATTAAGAAGACATGTAGGTCTATCAAAAAAATCCTAAATCATCATCTAAGGTACAAGTTTATAATATAACATATACAGTTAAGATCAAATTTAAGCTAGTGTTGCACTTGTATACTCTTCCTAAGCCAAAGTAGTACCCAGCAAAGCCGTAGTATCAAATGTAAGCTAGTGTACTGAATCCCTTAGGCCTCTACAGCGAGTTAATGTCTCACATAAAAAAAGAACAAGTTAGAACTGAAGTATGTATATTCTCAGTTCGAATTGTGTATGTTCAAATGAGAAGGCAAGAGAGCTCACAGTTTCATCACTTCTTCCAGTTAACTTCAGATAATCTAACGTGACATGGTCAACAGGGAAGAAGCCCATTGTTGCCCCATATTTAGGAGACATGTTTGCCATGGTTGCCCTATTAGCCAATGACAGTTGACCCATGCCTTCACCTGAGTCAATGCAAATAACTCAACACATGAGTTCTAAGTCACATAACACAAATATGAGTTCAAATGTTATCGTCTAACACATATTAACTTACCATGGAATTCAACAAACTTGCCTACAACACCATGCTTCCTCAACATCTGAGTCACAGTCAACACCAAATCGGTAGATGTGACACCATTTGACCATTTTCCAGACAGTATAAATCCAACAATACCAGGTAAGACCATATTCATAGGCTGCAAAAATCAACAACAACAACATCAGGTTTAGTTCTAATTGATAGAAAAACATTGTGATTTTAAGGATGAGAAACATAGTCATCCATACAAGTACTGCAAAGATAAAAAAAAATACCCACAAGAAATATGTACTCTCAACTTACCTTGACATGTGTGCTAAGAAATTGGGAAGTTTGTAGTGTTTCCTGAGTTTCATCGCCTATTCTTCGTCTAGGTACACTCAAGATGAGAGTTGTCTGATCCAGATTAGCAGCAGCTGCGGTTATACAATAACCACTATCCCAACGCTTGCGAATGCCCTCACTTGGGTATTGAAAATCTAGCTCCACAACCTACATTATCCCAACAGTCAATAACAAACAGAAGAATATTAATCGCTAATATTATAGAAGCAGTGCTGAACAATGAATGTCTTCGTGCATTTGTTTATGTATCATAACAGATGATAAAGATCAGCCTGTAGCATAAAAAATTCAAACTGATGATGATACAAACAGTTAAAAAAATGAATGAAAAATTAAGATGCATATAAGAAAGATCTGAACCTGTTCACTAAAACCAGAATTACGAGATATAACTACACCCCATATGGTCCCAATAGTAGCCATTGAGGTCACATGGAATCCTTCTCGCCATTTCTTATTTATCCATTTGAAGGGAAAAGAATCACTCACTTTGTACGACTGCTGAGTATACTGAACACCTGTAATGTATAATAATGAGTTATACAACATTTCTGATAAAATAACTTTGCACCTCAACTCTAAAAATGCAGAACTGCCAGAGATCAAGTAAAGGGCATGATGAGATGCACTGGTAAACTGTCACTGATAAAATAACTCATCTGGTTCAAAGGAAAGAACAACTTATACATTCTGCTGCATCACGAGAAATATATAACTGAAAAATCAATAAATCTTGGAAATGATATCAACCAAACATAAACCTCATAGGTTGTCACTCAATCTTGAAGTTTTAGAGAAAGCTATTCACAACTAGCCTATAACTAGGGGTTTGGGCGACAAACAACTTTAAAACACCTACGATTTACCATTTATGACCTGAGGCACAGCTCTGAGCGAAAGTTTTGAGTTTCTAATTTTGTCATTTTCTTTCCTTCAATCATCTGACATTGTCAAAATATTGGGGGGAACAAAGAGCTAAGAGTTTGGGAGACAATTAACACTAAAATTACCTACGATTTACAATTTTCGACCCAAGCCACAAATTAGAGCAAAAGTTATGAGTTTGAAATTTTGTAATTTTCTTTCCATGAATCATCATATATTGTCAAAAATTTGGGTAGAAACAAAGAGCTAAGAGTTTGGGCAACAAAAACCATTAAAAACACCTAAGATTTACCATTTACCCACAAGGCACAACTTTGAGCGAAAGTTATGAGTTTCAAATTTTGACAATTTCTTTCCGTGAAACATCTTAAATTGTCAAAATATTGGGGGAAAAACAAAGAGCAAAGAGTTTGGACGACAAACAACTTAAAAACACCAATGATTTACCAATTACGACACAAGGCACAACTTTCAGCGAAAGTTATGAGGTTGAATTTTTTTCAATTTCTTTCTGAATCATCTTATATTGTTAAAATATTGAGGGGAAACAAAGAACTAAGAGTTTGGGCGACAAACAACTTAAAAACACCTACGATTTACCATTTACGACACAAGGCACATCTTTGATCGAAAGTATTGAATTTCTAATTTTGTCATTATCTTTCCTTCAATCATCTTACATGGTCAAAATATTGGGGGAACAAATAGCTAAGAGTTTCGGAGACAAACAACACTAAAATTACCTACGATTTACAATTTACGACCCAAGGCACAACTTAGAGCAAAAGTTATGAGTTTGAAATTTTGTCATTTTCTTTCCATGAATCATCATATATTGTCAAAATATTGGGTAGAAACAAAGAGCTACGAGTTTGGGCAACAAACAACATTAAAAACACCTACGATTTACCATTCACGACACAAGGCACAACTATGAGCGAAAGTTTTGAGTTTCAAATTTTATCTATTTCTTTTCGTTAATCATCTTATATTGTCAAAATATTGGGGGAAAACAAAGAGCTAAGAGTTTGTGCGACAAACAACTTACAAACACCAATAATTTACCAATTAGGACACAAGGCACAACTTTGATTGAAAGTTATAAGGTTGAAATTTTTTAAATTTCTTTCTTGAATTATGTTATATTGTTAAAATATTGAGGAGAAACAAAGAACTAGGAGTTTGGGCGACAAACAACTTAAGAACATCTACGATTTATAATTTTCGACACAAGGAATAACTCTGAGCGAAAGTTCTGAGTTTCTAGTTTTGTCATTTTCTTTCCTTCAATCATCTTACATTGTCAAAATAATGGAGGAGAAAAAGAGCTAAGAGTTTGGGAGACAAATAACACTGAAATTACCTACGATTTACCATTTACGACCCAAGGGACAACTTTGAGCGAAAGTTATGAGTGTGAAATTTTGTCATTTTCTTTACTTGAATCATCTTATATTGTCAAAATATTGGGGGGAAATAAATATCTAAGAGTTTGGGCAACAAACAACAATAAAAACACCTATGATTTACCATTTACGACACAAGGCAAAATTTTGAGCGAAAGTTACGAGTTTCAAATTTTGTCACTTTCATTCTGTGAATCATCTTATATTGTCAAAATATTATGTGGAACAAAGAGATTAGATTTTGGGCGACAAACAACTCTAAAAACACCTACGATTTACCATTTACGATACAAGCCACAACTTTGAGCGAAAGTTACGAGTTTCTAAGTTTGTCATTGTCTTTCCATGATTCATCATATATTGTCAAAATAGTGGGTAGAAACAAAGAGCTAAGAGTTTGGGCAACAAACAACATCAAAAACACCTACGATTTATCATTTACGACACAAGGCACAACTTTGAGCGAAAGTTACGAGTTTCAAGATTTTGTCAATTTCTTTCCATGAATCATCTTATTTGTTAAAATATTGGGTGGAAAACAAAGGGCTAAGAGTTTGGGCGACAAACAACTTAAAAACACCAATGATTTACCAATTACGACCCAAGGCATAACTTTGAGCGAAAGTTATGAGTTTCAAATTTTGTCAATTTATTTTCGTGAATCATCTTATTTTGTCAAAATATTGGGTGGATAACAAAGAGCTAAGAGTTTGGACGACAAACAACTTAAAAACACCAACGATTTACCAATTACGACCCAAGACACAACTTTGAGCGAAAGTTATGAGTTTTAAATTTTGTCAATTTCTTTCCATGAATCATCTTATATTGTCAAAATATTGGGTAGAAACAAAGAGCTAAGTGTTTGGGCGACAAACAACTTAAAAACACCGACGATTTACCATTTATGACACAAGCACAATTTTGAGCGAAAGTTCTAAGTTTCTAATTTTGCCATTTTCTTTCCTTCAATCATCTTACATTGTCAAAATATTGGAGGAGAACAAAGAGCTAAGAGTTTGGGAGACAAACAACACTAAAATTACATACGATTTACCATTTACGACCCAATGCACAATTTTGAGCAAACCTTATGAGTTCAAAATTTTGTCATTTTCTTTCCTTGAATCATCATATAGTGTAAATTTTATGTAGAAACAAAGAGCTAAGAGTTTGGGCAACAAACAACATTAAAAACACCAACGAATTACCATTTACGACACAAGGCACAACTTTGAGTTAAAGTTATGAGTTTCAAATTTTGTCAATTTCATTCAGTGAATCATCTTATATTATCAAAATATTAGGGTGAACAAAGAGATAAGAGTTTGGGCGACAAACAACTCTACACACATCTACGATTTACTATTTACGACCCAAGGCACAACTTAGAGCAAAAGATATAAGTTTGAAATTTTAGCATTTTCTTTCCTTGATTCATCTTATATTGTCAAAATATTGTGTATAAACAAAGAGGTAAGAGTTTGGGCGACAAACAACAATAAAAACACCCACGATTTACCAATTACGACACAAGACACAACTTTGAGCGAAAGTTCTGAGTTTGAAATCTAAAAAATATAAAAACACCCATTTTCTTTCCTTGTTTAGTTTATTTATTCGTTAAAATATAAAAGTTATTCTACCAAAAATCCTATTTCGGTCAGATCAAAAAAAAGAAATGAGAAATAGGATTTGGTTTTTTTATTCTTTTCTTTAATTTGAATTTGTTTATTTTATATATGTTATCATTATTTATATATTTCTAATTTTTTTATGTACTTATCGCTTATATTATTATACATTTATATTCTATATAGCTTCTAGTCTGGAATCCCTTTTTTTTTATCTATTCTATATTTTCTAATATTCTTTTTTTTATTCTAATAGAAATATAATAGAATTCTATATCTATATATTAGAATTTTTATCTATTGAATAATATTTATTTAGTTTCATTCTGTGAATCATCTTATATTGTCAAAATATTGGGAAGAAAGAAAGAACTCAGAGTTTGGGCGACAAACAACTTAAAAACACCTACGATTTACCATTAACGACACATGGCACAACTTTGAGCGAAAGTTCTGAGTTTCTAATTTTGTCATTTTCTTTCCTTCAATCATCTTACACTGTCAAAATATTGGGGAGGGGGGGGGGGGAACGTAGAGCTAAGAGTATTGGAGACAAACAACACTAAAATTACCTATGATTTACCATTTACGACCCAAGGCACAACTTTGAGCGAAATTTATTAGTTTGAAAATTTGTCATTTTCTTTCCTTAAATCATCTTATATTGTCGAAATATGGGGTGAAACAAAGAGCTAAGAGTTTGGGCAACAAACAACAATAAAAACACCTACGATTTACCATTTACGAAACAAGCTGGCACAACTTGGAGCGAATGTTATGAGCTTAAAATTTTGTCATATTAATCATCTTATATTGTCAAAATATTTGGGGGAAGAAAGAGATAAGAGTTTGTGCGACAAACAACTCTAAAATTGCCTACGATTTACCATTTACGACACAAGGCACAACATTAAGCGAGAGTTATGAGTTTTAAATTTTGTCAATTTCATTCCGTGAATCATCTTATATTGTCGAAATATTAGGGGGAACAAAGAGGTAAGAGTTTGGGCGACAAACAACTCTAAAAACACATACGATTTATCATTTACGACCCAAGGCACAACTTAGAGCAAAAGTTATAAGTTTGAAATATTATCATTTTCTTTTCTTGAATCATCATATATTGTCAAAATATTGGGTAGAAACAAAGATCTAAGAGTTTGGGCAACAAACAACATTAAAAACACCTATGATTTACCAATTATAACACAAGGCAAGACTTTGAGCGAAAGTTAAGAGTTTGAAATATTTTCAAATTCATTATGTAAATCATCTTATATTGTCAAAATATTGAGGAGAAACAAAGAACTAAGAGTTTGGGCGACATACAACTTAAAAACACTTATGATTTACCATTTACGACACAAGGCACAACTTTGAGCGAAAGTTATGAGTTTCTAATTTTGTCATTTTCTTCCCTTGAATCATCTTACATTGTCAAAATATTGGGGGGGGGGGGGGGGGGGGGGGAGGAAACAAAGAGCTAAGAGTTTTAGAGAAATACAACACTAAAATTACCTACAATTTAACATTTACGACCCAATGCACAACTTTGAGCGAAAGTTATGAGTTTGAAATTTTGTCATTTTCATTCCTTGAATCATCATATATTGTTGAAATATTGGGGGGGGAAAGAGCTAAGAGATTGGGCAACGAAAAACAATAAAAACACTTACGATTTGCCATTTACGACACAAGGCACAACTTTGAGCGAAAGTTATGAGTTTTTAATTTTGACAATTTCATTCTGTGAATCATATTATATTGTCAAAATATTTGGGTGAACAAAGAGTTAAGAGTTTGGGCGACAAACAACTTAAAATCACCAACGATTTACCAATTACAACACAAGGCACAACTAAGAGTTTCGGCAACAAACAACTCTAAAACCACCTAATAGTTACCATTTAAGAAACAAGACACAACTTTGAGCGAAAGTTATGAGTTTCTAATTTTGTCATTGTCTTACCTTCAATTACCCAAGGCACAACTTTGAGCGAAAGTTATGAGTTTTAAATTTTGTAATTTTCTTTCCTTTAATCATCTTACATTGTCAAAATGTTGGGGGGAAACAAGGAGCTAAGAGTTTAGGAGACAAACAACACTAAAATTACCTACGATTTACCATTTATGACCCAAGGCACAACTTAGAGCAAAAGTAATGAATTTCAAATTTTGGCAATTTCTTTCCATGAATCATCTTATATTGTCAAAATATTGGGGGGAAACAAAGAGCTAAGAGTTTGGGTGACAAACATCTTAAAATCACCAATGATTTACCAATTACAATACAAGGCACAACATTGAGCGAAAGTTATGAGGTTGAAATTTTATCAATTTCTTTCGTGAATCATCTTATATTGTTAAAATATCGGGGGAAACAAATAACTAAGAGATTGGGCGACAAACAACTTAAAAACACCTACGATTTACCATTTACGGCACAAGGGGCAGTTTTGAGCGAAAGTTCTGAGTTTCTAATTTTGTCATTTTCTTTTTTGACATTGTCAAAGTATTGGGGGGTGGTGGGGAGACAAACAACAATAAAATTACCTACGATTTACCATTTACGACCCAAGGAACAACTTTCAGCGAAAGTTATGAGTTTCAAATTTTGTCATTTTGGTTCATATATTGTCAAAATATTGAGGGGAAACAAAGAGCAAAGAGTTTAGGAGACAAACAACACAAAAATTACCTACGATTTACCATTTAGGACCCAAGGCACAACTTAGAGCAAACGTTATGATTTTGAAATTTTGTCATTTTCTTTCCATGAATCGTCATATTTTGTCAAAATATTGGGTAGAAACAAAGAGCTAAGAGTTTGGACAACAAACAACATTAAGAACACTTACAGTTTACCATTTACGACACAAGGCACAACTTTGAGCGAAAGTTTGAGTTTCAAATTTTGTCAATTTCTTTCCGTGAATCATCTTATATTGTCAAAATATTGAGGAAAAACAAAGAGCTAAGAGTTTGTGTGACAAACAACTTAAAAACACCAATGATTTACCAATTACGACACAAGGCACAACTTTCAGCGAAAGTTATGAGGTTGAATTTTTTTCAATTTCTTTCTGAATCGTCTTATATTGTTAAAATATTGAGGGGAAACAAAGAACTAAGAGTTTGGGCGACAAACAACTTAAAAACACCTACGATTTACCATTTACGACACAAGGCACATCTTTGATCGAAAGTATTGAATTTCTAATTTTGTCATTATCTTTCCTTCAATCATCTTACATGGTCAAAATATTGGGGGAACAAATAGCTAAGAGTTTCGGAGACAAACAACACTAAAATTACCTACGATTTACAATTTACGACCCAAGACACAACTTAGAGCAAAAGTTATGTGTTTGAAATTTTGTCATTTTCTTTCCATGAATCATCATATATTGTCAAAATATTGGGTAGAAACAAAGAGCTACGAGTTTGGGCAACAAACAACATTAAAAACACCTACGATTTACCATTCACGACACAAGGCACAACTATGAGCGAAAGTTTTGAGTTTCAAATTTTATCTATTTCTTTTCGTTAATCATCTTATATTGTCAAAATATTAGGGGAAAACAAAGAGCTAAGAGTTTGTGCGACAAACAACTTACAAACACCAACAATTTACCAATTAGGACACAAGGCACAACTTTGATTGAAAGTTATAAGGTTGAAATTTTTTAAATTTCTTTCTTGAATTATGTTATATTGTTAAATTATTGAGGGGAAACAACGAACTAGGAGTTTGGGCGACAAACAACTTAAGAACATCTACGATTTATAATTTTCGACACAAGGAATAACTCTGAGCGAAAGTTCTGAGTTTCTAGTTTTGTCATTTTCTTTTCTTCAATCATCTTACATTGTCAAAATAATGGAGGAGAAAAAGAGCTAAGAGTTTGGGAGACAAACGACACTAAAATTACATACGATTTACCATTTACGACCCAAGGCACAATTTTGAGCGAAAGTTATGAGTTTGAAATTTTGTCATTTTATTTCCTTGAATCATCATATAGTGTAAATATTATGTAGACACAAAGAGCTAAGAGTTTGGGCAACAAACAACATTAAAAAGACCTACGATTAACCATTTACGACACAAGGCACAACTTTGAGCGAAAGTTCTGAGTTTCTAATTTTGTCATTTTCTTTCCTTCAATCATCTTACATTGTCAAAATATTGAGGGGAACAAAGAGCTAAGAGTTTGGGAGACAAATAACACTAAAATTACCTACGATTTACCATTTACGACCCAAGGGACAACTTTGAGCGAAAGTTATGAATGTGAAATTTTGTCATTTTCTTTACTTGAATCATCTTATATTGTCAAAATATTGGGGGGAAATAAAGATCTAAGAGTTTGGGCAACAAACAACAATAAAAACACCTACGATTTACCATTTACGACACAAGGCAAAATTTTGAGCGAAAGTTACGAGTTTCAAATTTTGTCACTTTCATTCTGTGAATCATCTTATATTGTCAAAATATTATGTGGAACAAAGAGATTAGATTTTGGGCGACAAACAACTCTAAAAACACCTACGATTTACCATTTACGATACAAGCCACAACTTTGAGCGAAAGTTATGAGTTTCTAAGTTTGTCATTGTCTTTCCATGATTCATCATATATTGTCAAAATAGTGGGTAGAAACAAAGAGCTAAGAGTTTTGGCAACAAACAACATTAAAAACACCTACGATTTATCATTTACGACACAAGGCACAACTTTGAGCGAAAGTTACGAGTTTCAAGATTTTGTCAATTTCTTTCCGTGAATCATCTTATTTGTCAAAATATTGTGTGGAAAACAAAGGGCTAAGAGTTTGGGCGACAAACAACTTAAAAACACCAACGATTTACCAATTACGACCCAAGGCATAACTTTGAGCGAAAGTTATGAGTTTCAAATTTTGTCAATTTTTTTTCGTGAATCATCTTATTTTGTCAAAATATTGGGTGGATAACAAAGAGCTAAGAGTTTGGGCGACAAACAACTTAAAAACACCAACGATTTACCAATTACGACCCAAGGCACAACTTTGAGCGAAAGTTATGAGTTTTAAAATTTGTCAATTTCTTTCCATGAATCATCTTATATTGTCAAAATATTGGGTAGAAACAAAGAGCTAAGTGTTTGGGCGACAAACAACTTAAAAACACCGACGATTTACCATTTATGACACAAGCACAGTTTTGAGCGAAAGTTCTAAGTTTCTAATTTTGCCATTTTCTTTCCTTCAATCATCTTACATTGTCAAAATATTGGAGGAGAACAAAAAGCTAAGAGTTTGGGAGACAAACAACACTAAAATTACTTACGATTTACCATTTACGACCCAAGGCACAATTTTGAGCAAACCTTATGAGTTCAAAATTTTGTCATTTTCTTTCCTTGAATCATCATATAGTGTAAATTTTATGTAGAAACAAAGAGCTAAGAGTTTGGGCAACAAACAACATTAAAAACACGAACGAATTACCATTTACGACACAAGGCACAACTTTGAGTTAAAGTTATGAGTTTCAAATTTTGTCAATTTCATTCAGTGAATCATCTTATATTATCAAAATATTAGGGTGAACAAAGAGATAAGAGTTTGGGCGACAAACAACTCTACACACATCTACGATTTACTATTTACGACCCAAGGCACAACTTAGAGCAAAAGATATAAGTTTGAAATTTTATCATTTTCTTTCCTTGATTCATCATATATTGTCAAAATATTGTGTATAAACAAAGAGCTAAGAGTTTGGGCGACAAACAACAATAAAAACACCCACGATTTACCAATTACGACACAAGACACAACTTTGAGCGAAAGTTCTGAGTTTGAAATCTAAAAAATCTAAAAACAACCATTTTCTTTCCTTGTTTAGTTTATTTATTCGTTAAAATATAAAAATTATTCTACCGAAAATCATATTTCGGTCAGATCTAAAAAAAAGAAATGAGAAATAGGATTTGGTTTTTTTATTCTTTTCTGTAATTTGAATTTGTTTATTTTATATATGTTATCATTATTTATATATTTCTAATTTTTTTATGTACTTATCGCTTATATTATTATACATTTATATTCTATATAGCTTCTAGTCTGGAATCCCTTTTTTTTTTTATCTATTCTATATTTTCTAATATTCTTTTTTTTATTCTAATAGAAATAGAATAGAATTCTATATCTATATATTAGAATTATTATCTATTGAATAATATTTATTTAGTTTCATTCCGTGAATCATCTTATATTGTCAAAATATTGGGAAGAAAGAAAGAACTCAGAGTTTGGGCGACAAACAACTTAAAAACACCTATGATTTACCATTAACGACACATGACACAACTTTGAGCGAAAGTTTTGAGTTTCTAATTTTGTCATTTTCTTTCCTTCAATCATCTTACACTGTCAAAATATTTGGGGGGGGGGGGGGGGGGGCAAGTAGAGCTAAGAGTATTGGAGACAAACAACACTAAAATTACCTATGATTTACCATTTATGACCCAAGGCACAACTTTGAGCGAAACTTATTAGTTTGAAAATTTGTCATTTTCTTTCCTTAAATCATCCTATATTGTCGAAATATGGGGTGAAACAAAGAGCTAAGAGTTTGGGCAACAAACAACAATAAAAACACCTACGATTTATCATTTACGAAACAAGCTGGCACAACTTGGAGCAAATGTTATGAGCTTAAAATTTTGTCATATTCATTTCGTGAATCATCTTATATTGTCAAAATATTTGGGGGAAGAAAGAGATAAGAGTTTGGGCGACAAACAACTCTAAAATTGCCTACGATTTACCATTTACGACACAAGGCACAACATTAAGCGAAAGTTATGAGTTTTAAATTTTGTCAATTTCATTCCGTGAATCATCTTATATTGTCGAAATATTAGGGGGAACAAAGAGATAAGAGTTTGGGCGACAAACAACTCTAAAAACACATACGATTTATCATTTACGACCCAATGCACAACTTAGAGCAAAAGTTATAAGTTTGAAATATTATCATTTTCTTTCCTTGAATCATCATATATTGTCAAAATATTGGGTAGAAACAAAGATCTAAGAGTTTGGGCAACAAACAACATTAAAAACACCTACGATTTACCAATTATAACACAAGGCAAGACTTTGAGCGAAAGTTAAGAGTTTGAAATATTTTCAAATTCATTATGTAAATCATCTTATATTGCAAAATATTGAGGAGCAACAAAGAACTAAGAGTTTGGGCGACATACAACTTAAAAACACTTACGATTTACCAATTGACCCCCTTTGCCACAAGGCTCAAACTTCGCACAAAGAACTAAGAGTTTGGGCGAAAGTTAATAGTTTAAATCCAAACGGCGTGATAGCATGCATTTAGACTAGTTTAGGTCACGTTTATTTCTGTCATTTTGGTTTGTTTTGCTCCTTTTAGTTTTATTTGGTGTTAGTAGATTAGTGGTGTTCGGAGTCTACTCTTGCGTTTGTCTCATTTCAGGATCTTTTGGAGGCGTTTTTGGAGAATGATGGCTTTGATATGAAGATGTTCGAGTGGATGACTCGAAGGGATGATGCCAACGTCGAGGGCACGTATGATAAGAAGAAGGCGGGACTGAGGCCGATCAAGGAGAGAGTCCGAGACAAGAGCTAAAGGAGGAAACTGGGCCAAACCCGGCCATGACCCGGCCGGATCTCACCCCGAATCGCGGAAGCCGCTCAAGACAGAAACTGGGACAAGCCCGGTCACGACCCGACCGGGCTTGCGACCGGGTCAGCACGGTAGACTTCAACTGAGTGTAACCCGGTCATGACCCGACCGGGTATCTGGCCGGGTCAGCACGCGCCATGCTTAACTGAGTGTAACCCGGCCATGACCCGACCGGGCTTCGGGCCGGGTCGGGACGTTGTTTCATTTCCGACTCGTTTAATCCCGAGCGTTTTGTCTTCTATTCGGAGGGGGGTATAAAATCCTTGTTAGAACTGCTATTCCATTATCTTGTAACTGCATTTTACGTTTCTAAAGCTCTCAAAAACCCTAGGGAAGAACTTGGAGATTGGGCTACATTGAATCGTTGGGAATTCGAATCTCTTTTGAGAAGACAATTGGTATGTTGTTTCTCTCAATGGAATTGATTTCTTACTCTCTCATGTCTAGCTAAATCTTCTTTTCTAAGGTTGGGTGAACCCAATGGTGATTTTGGTAGGTTTGATGGCGGTATTTGATTGTATGGATATGTGAATGTGAATTGATTCTATCCTAGGTTGCTTAATGACCTAATTGATCTGTAATTGGGATTTCTATTAGAATTTGAGACCGAACGGAGATAATGATAATAGGAGATTGATGTTAGATAGATCCCTAGGATAGAACTTGAGGATTATTTGCGCGAAAGTGACTTAATCCTCTTGTGGTACTTGACTATCGAATAGATTCTTGGATGAGTAGATTCCGCTGAGCGCGAAAGTGGATGTTGTTTCTACTTGTCCATTGATCTATACAGAACTTAATGGATCTTTATTCGATTAGCTTTGTGCGAAAGTGACTGCTAATCGAATTTAGGTACGTACACTATTCGTCCGACAAAGAGGTAGTGTTGACATTAGATAGTGAGGCCTTCAATTGACATTCATATTGAAATCTAATCAAATATTGCTTAGAATCTACCGTGGCACTATTGTAGGGATCCTAACCTTGGAAACTTTTTCCCTAATTGATAATCTTGTTTTGCTTGACATTTGTTGCAATTGAAACCGAACAACAACTTTTCTTGTCTACGACTTAATCTATTAGTTGGTCTGACAATTGGTACTACGTAGTCCCAGAGTTCGACACCTTGATACTACAACCGAACCCGTACACTTGCGGGGTAGGATTTGGACCTATCAAGTTTTTGGCGCCGTTGCCGGGGATTATTGTTAGTATTGGTTGTTACACGCAACCGGTAGATTAGGTCTCATTTTGTTTTTGACTTTGTTTCTTTTGACTTTGGTTTCAGATTTGTTCTCACTCATATGCGAAGAGCCCTGAGCGCCGGTGAACTACACCACGAACCCGAACCCGAGCGTGCTTTTCACAGAAGAAGAAGAGAGAAAAGAGAAGCTAGGACCCGAGCAATGGATGAGGCTGCACGACTGCAACAGCAACAACAAGAGTTGCTGCAACAACAACAGCTACAATTGCAAGAGTTGCAACAACAACTACTGAATCAGCAACAGGAGATGCAACAACTATTGAATGCGCCTCCGCCAATGACATTGGGTGACTATGTGCTGCCACGTCACCAAGGGCCCACATCTGGTGTGGTCCGACCTCCAGTTCAGGCAAGGAATTTTGAGCTGAAGCCGTCTTTGATAAATATGGTTCAGCAAAATCAGTTTGGAGGTCTACCGTCTGAGAATCCTCACCTACATCTCAACACCTTTCTGGAGCTTATGGACACGGTGAAGATTCATGATGTCTCTAATGAAGCGCTTTATTTGCGCGCCTTCTCATTCTCTTTGAGAGACAGGGCTAAAGCATGGTTCAAAGCTCTGCCTCAGGGCACTATCACGACATGGGATGAGTTGGCTAAGGCTTTCCTAACCAAGTATTTTCCCCCCAAAGAAGACAGCTGAGATGAGGAATCAGATCAGTTCATTTCAGATGAAAGATGGGGAGTCTCTGTATGAAGGTTGGGAGAGATTCAAAGAGCTATTGTTGCTATGTCCTCACCATGGACAAGATAAGTGGGTGTTGCTGCACACCTTCTACAATGCTATGGATAATGCTACTAGGTTGCTCATTGATGCCTCGTCTCAAGGGTCGATTATGAACATGCATGTTGATGTGGCTTGGGAGAAGATTGAGAGCATTGCCCAACACAACCACTACTATAATGATGCTCGATCTACTCCAAGCACTAAGAGGACAGCTGGTCTTTATGAGGTTGATAATGAGGTCTCGCAACAAGCAAGGATGGAGGCTATGGCTCATGAGATAAAGCAATTGAAGTTGAGTATGAGTAGAGCTAAGCTTAAGAATGAGGAGAGTCGGGCTCAGGTTGCTTCAAATATGGTTTGTCAATTCTGTGGGGAAGGTGATCACACTATATCAACTTGCCAATTATTTGCTGCACAGGATGAGGCACAAGAGGGAGATGTGAATTACATGAACAACTTCAATCGGGGTCCTAGGAACGATCCATACTCCAACACCTATAACCCCTGTTGGAGGAATCACCCTGACTTCTCCTATGCCAACAACCAAGCTGCTCAAAGACCACCTCCTGGTTTTCAACAAAGAGCTCCTCAACCCCAAGGCCAAGAGCGTGCCCAAACATCAGGGGAGTCCAAGTTTGACTTGATAATGAAAGAGCTTCAGAACATCAACAAGGTATTGAAGAATCATGATAGCTTGCATGCTCAATATGCTTTGAATGCTCCTAGACCCCAAGGTCAGCTTCCAGGTCAAACTGAGGCAAATCCAAAAGGACAAATCAATGCTGTGTCCTTGAGGAGTGGGAAACAACTTGAAGATCCAAAGGTTGTGGATCTCAAGCAAAAGGGCAAAGCTGCTGAAGAGCCCGAAGAAGTTGTGATCCAAGAGAAGGAGCAAGAGAAAGAGGCTCCATACATCCCGCCTCCACCCTACAGGCCTCCTCTTCCCTTCCCACAAAGGAAAGCTCAAGCTCAGTTGGATCAGCAGTATGGCAAGTTTGTGGAGGTGTTGAAAAAGCTCTACATCAACATTCCCTTCACCGATGCTCTGAAGCAAATGCCATCATATGTGAAGTTTTTGAAGGAGATCTTGTCCAACAAAAGGAAGCTGGATGACTGCCAATCAGTTTCTTTGAGTCAGGAGTGCAGTGGTCTAATTCAAAACAAGTTGCCTCCAAAGCTTGGAGATCCTGGTAGTTTCAATGTCCCCATGGTGATTGGTGATTGTACCTATGATGCTTTGTGTCATTTGGGGGCTAGTGTGAGCATTATCCCGCTCTCCATTTGCAAGGACTTGGACTTGGGAGAGCCGAGACCTGTGAGGATGACTCTGTATATGGCTGACAGGTCCACCACTCGCCCCATAGGTATTTTGGAGGACATACCCATCCAGATAGGTAAGTTCTTCATTCCTGTTGACTTCATTGTTTTGGACATTGATGCTAACTCTCCTGTCCCTATCATTTTGGGAAGACCCTTCTTAGCCACTGCAGGTACACTAATTGATGTGAAACAGGGTATTCTTTCCTTTACTATTGGGGATGAGCGAATTGAGTTTAACTTGTCCAGGGCTATTAAGCGACCTTCTTTTGAGGATGATGTATCCAGGATTGATGTGGTTGCTCATGAAGTTCAAGAGTCCATGATGTCTCTCATGATTGAGGACCCTTCAGAGCGTTACTTAATGGAAAGTGTGACCCAAGCTGAAAATCAAGAGCTACTTGCTGATGTGCTCTTTGATTTGGAGTCCACTAAGGAGATGCCTGAGGACATTGTTGAAACCCTTACAATAGAAGATCTTATTCCTAAGGAGGAGACCAAAGAGGCACCAAAGGTGGAGTTGAAGTCACTTCCATCTAATTTGAGGTATGAGTTCCTTGGACCTAATTCGACTTATCCGGTGATTGTCAATGCTAGTTTAAGTGATTGTGAAATTGAGAAATTGTTGCATGAACTTAGGTTGCATAGAAAAGCCATTGGATATTCTATTGATGACTTAAAAGGAATTAGTCCCTCAATGTGCATGCATAGGATTTTAATGGAAGATGACCATAAGCCCTCCATTGAGCATCAAAGAAGACTTAATCCTATCATGAAAGAAGTAGTGAAAAAAGAAGTGCTGAAATTGTTAAATGCAGGCATTATTTATCCTATTTCTGATAGTGCATGGGTTAGTCCTGTTCATGTTGTGCCTAAGAAGGGGGGAATGACTGTGGTGAAGAATGACAAGAATGAATTGATTCCTACTAGGACTGTCACAGGTTGGAGAATGTGCATTGACTATAGGAAATTGAACAAGGCCACTAGAAAAGACCATTTCCCACTCCCCTTCATTGATCAAATGCTAGAGAGGTTGGCCAAGCATTCACACTTTTGTTATTTGGATGGTTATAGTGGATTCTTTCAAATCCCTATTCATCCTGATGACCAAGAGAAAACCACTTTCACATGCCCCTATGGCACATTTGCATATAGGAGAATGCCATTTGGTTTGTGTAATGCACCGGGCACCTTTCAAAGATGCATGATGGCTATTTTTTCTGATTTGATTGAGGATATCATGGAGGTTTTCATGGATGACTTCTCTGTGTATGGTACTTCTTTTGATGCTTGCTTGTCTAACTTGTCTCGAGTTTTACAGCGGTGTGAGGAAGTAAACCTTGTATTGAATTGGGAAAAGTGTCATTTCATGGTAAGTGAAGGAATTGTGCTAGGGCACTTGGTTTCTAACCGTGGGATTGAGGTTGACAGGGCCAAGATTGAGATCATAGAGAAGATGCCGCCTCCGACTTCGGTCAAGGGCATAAGAAGTTTTCTTGGACATGCTGGGTTCTATAGGAGGTTCATTCAGGATTTTTCAAAAATCTCCAAACCTCTTACTAACTTGCTCTTGAAGGATGCCTCCTTTGAATTTTCGAAGGAGTGTCTGGATGCTTTTTGCAGGTTAAAGGAGGCCTTGATTTCAGCACCTATTATGCAACCTCCTGATTGGGACCTTCCATTTGAACTTATGTGTGATGCCAGCGACTATGCTGTAGGGGCTGTTCTGGGCCAAAGGAAGGACAAGAAGCTGCATGCTATCTACTATGCTAGTAGAACTCTTGATGATGCCCAAGTGAATTATGCTACGACTGAGAAAGAGTTGCTTGCTATAGTATTTGCATTTGAGAAGTTCAGGTCCTATTTGGTGGGTGCCAAAGTCATTGTCTATACTGATCATGCTGCTATCAGGTATTGATGCGGGAGCACCTCATGTGCCTACCTTTGATGGTGCCATCACACGAGCAAGGGCTAAGGAGATTCAACATGAGCTAGACAAGGTTGTGACCACCCTCTTGTCTAAAGAGTCCACAATGTTAGACGAACCTCCTAACCCAGAAATGAAGACCATGGTGACCATCTCGGTGCATGAAGACCTCAAATATGTTGAGGATATCAAGTGAACTTGTAATAGGAGTATTATGACATTTGGCCGTATGCTTAGTGGTTTTAAGACATTTTCTTTCTATTTTTAGACGTGGCTCTTAGGAGTATTTAAGGAGCTTTCTTTCTCATTGCCCCGGACGTTAAAAAACTCAGTTTTCAGAACTTGTATTTTCAGTTTTCAATCCAAAAGAGAGCTTTTGGGGTTGGAAGTGAGGTTTGTTGATTGATTACGTCTAGTTGCTCTTGTGTATGTCAAATCCTCCGAGTTTTGGTGTTATCAAGGTTCCATAGGCACCCTCCTTGTGCTCAGCCACCATGGCTGCCGTGTAAGGTTGCAAAGAGTAAGGGTTTAGCCATCATTTGGTTCGGTTCTTTGTCTCCAACGACAAGGGGTTGTTCCATTGTTTGGTTTGGTTCTTCTCCTATCTTTTCCTTCTTGTTTCTTGTTGAATCCATTGATTTCCGAGTAGTTGTTGTCCATTTCTGATTTCGTGTTATTGTAGAGGTTGTTGGTGTCTAGATCGAGCCTTAGGGAGTCATCCCTATATCAAGTGGTATCAGAGCAAGGCGACACCAACCACCACCGTCCACGCCGCCGAGCCGCCGCCTGGCTGCACCACCATCTCGGTTTGGTTTGAGTCTTGTCAAGTCCGGTTAGTGCTTCCTCAGTTTTCGTGTCTTTTGGTACCTTTTGCTCTTGTTTTGAAGGTGTGACTTGGAGTTTGAAGAGTGTAAACCACCCCCTGCCGCCAGCGAGCCACCACCCTCCGACCACCAGCCCCTCAGCCAACTTTCCACGTCCAAATTCAAAGAAAACCGCCACTACCCCCACTTCCCAATTAATCCAGCCGGTTACTAGCAAAAGAGCCAAAAGAAAAATCCTACAAAATTGCCCACTAACCCACGTCCTACATTTCCTCCAAAATCTTTGACCTTTTCAAACCTCAATCCTAACCACATCCTAAGCTAATCCTCACGGCTGATTTCAAATTCAAAAATCAAACAACTTCGGCAGCCACCTTTCTAACATTGTATATATCATTTTAGTCTATGCTCTTCATACAATTCATACTATAGGTTAGTATAATATTTGTATTTTATTTTTTGAGACAAAAAAAAAGGAGTGATCAAAAAAAAAAAAAAAAATATCTGATCGTCAAAAAAAAAGAAGAAGAAAACGTCTCTTGCATTGTTCTTTCATTTGTATGTTATACTACCCCTAAGTTGTGATTGTAATAGTCTAAGGCTACACTTAGCCGATTTCTGAGTTTGTTCTCAAGAGGATCCTAGCCGGTTGTGTTAAGGCCTAAACACCCTTCACCTAACCCTACAAGCTACCTACGCCTACCCTAATCTCTACTCCATTGTTGCACGACAAGCAAGGCAAAGGTACGTCTCTCTCTTGGCCCTCTTGAGTTCGTAATTCAGCCCTAATTAGCATTGCATTACAATCTTGCTTTGTAGTCTTCTTAGAGTCTTTCTTTCTTTCTTTTCTTGCGTCTTTGTTTCTTGTTCAATTCCTTGCATTTTCAGTCGCCATTCTGTCCACACTCTTAACCTTGAATCATAGTCGTTTGTGTTGCCTAAACATTGAGCTCATATAGGTATTTGATCTATACAAGGCAATCCATCAAACCGACGGTATCAACAACAAGAGTGTGAGTGAAGCAAACACAAGGGAACACAAGGGAAACACTAGTGAGGTCTTTACTGATTTTACTAACCTTACGTGTTTGTTGTGTTGTTGTGTAGGTCTACCCTCCAATATGCTGCATTTGGAGCTTGAAGACCACAAAACCGAGAGTGAAACACTTGAGAGATCACATACAAACGAGTGCACTAAAGAGAGGAGAGTGTTCTGATTTTAGAACTAACCTTAACCTTTGTTTATTTTGTTTGTGATCATGTCTAATTCAAGGAGTCCAACCCGTTCTAGGAGCCCCGAGCCGGTGCATCCGGAGGTGTTTAGTCTCCTCAAGCAAATGTCGGACACCCTAGCTGGATTGTCCACTAGGATGGCCACATTGGAGTCAAGGACACCTCAGCCCACGCCGGTTCCATTGGGTACCAACATGGAGGCTGGAGGCCCTTCACTTGAACCATCAAGGGCGCCCCTCCCGGATCAAAGGGCCACCTACAATGCTGCTAGGGCCGCCACTAACCATGAGACGCCACCCTTACCCACAACTCATCCAGCCGTGTCTCATCATGATGCCCACCAAGGAGCTGGCCATGTAAACCCTAACCGGGGTCATGCTCACCGTGAGCAAGGGTCGGTTCCTAACTCTCCTATGCATAGACATGCTTTTGCTCCTAATCTTTTCAATGAGTTTCAAGGATACCAAGATGATTACATGGAAGACGAGGGCTGGAGAGCCGAGCCAATGAGGGCCTATCCACCAAGGAGAGGTCGAGAGCCCGAGCAAGATGGCATTGGGCGTATTAAGGTCAAGATCCCAAGCTTTGAGGGCAAGTGTGATCCGGATGTGTATCAAGAGTGGGAGACCAAAGTGGAGCAGATTTGGTCTTGCCATAACTTCCCGGAGCACAAGAAGGTTCAATTGGCTGCATTGGAGTTCAATGGCTATGCCTTGGTATGGTGGGATCACCTAGTCAAGGAAAGGAGAAGAGCCATGGATCCAGCCGTGGCTACTTGGGAGCAAATGAGAGCTTTGATGAGGGCTCGTTTCATTCCTCAACACCATACAAGGGACCTACGCCAACGCCTTGAAAATCTGAGGCAAGGGTCCATGTCAGCCGAGGAGACATACAACGCCATGCAAATGGCCATGGTGAAGGCTGACGTGGTGGAGGATGAAGAGACCACAATGGCAAGGTACCTCCGCATCCTTAATTCTTATTTGGCTAATGAGGTTGATTTGTACCCGTATAGGACCATGACGGAGTTGCTGCACCTAGCCATTCGAGTGGAAAGGAAGAACAAGGGGAGGAACCAAGGGCCAAGACCACCAAGTGGAGCTTCCAATGCTTGGAGATCTCAGCCCAACCGAGGCTATCCTAACCCCAACCGAGAGCACCCCCATGCAAGGGAAGGCCCAAGGGCACCTAGCACGGACCAAGGAGGAGTGAAGAGGAGTGCACCACCTAGTGGACATCCATACCCTCCAAGGAGTTCGGCTGGTCCTTCTAATGGACCCAAAGGGAGTACCCCTAACCCTAACCCACGTGCTAGAGATATTGAGTGCTTTAAATGTCGTGGTAGAGGTCATTATGCTAGGGATTGCACTAATACTAGAACCCTTATCATTAATCACTTAGGGCTGTATGAAAGTGAAAGTGATAAGGATGATGATGATTTGGTTGATGAGCATGTTGTGCATGAATCTGATTTGCATGATAATGATGATGGCATTGAGTTTGAACATGGTGAGTCTTTGATTTGTAAAAGAAATTTGCATGTGCAACCGGCTCCTTGTGAGGATAATCAAAGAGAGAACCTATTTCATACTAGATGCTTAGTTAAAGGAAAAGTGTGCAACATGATAATTGATGGAGGTAGTTGTTGCAATATAGCTAGCACTGAATTGATCACTAAATTGCATCTACCTACGTTTTGCCACCCTAGACCATATAGGCTGCATTGGATGAATGATTGTGGTGAGTTGAAAGTGAATAGGCAAGCTAAGATAACATTCACCCTCGGTCATTATGAGGATACCATTTTGTGTGATGTTGTGCCTATGAATGCTTGCCATATCTTGCTAGGTAGACCTTGGCAATATGATAGAAGAGTTGTGCATGATGGTTTTACTAACAAACACTCTTTTACTCATAAAGGCCAAAATGTTGTTTTAAAGCCTATGACCCCAGTGCAGATTGCGGATGCCTATGAGAAGAAGAAGAGAGAGGAGTTGGAGAACATGGAGAAAGGGAAGACAAGCTCACGGCCCCTTGAGGGTCCATCTACACCGTCACCCCAAGCCCTAGCTATCCAGTCCCCTAGTGTCCTAATGGCATCCAAGAGTGAGATGAGAGATGAGTGCCTACCCTTAGACACCATCCTAATGACCCTTTGCAAGAAGTTGGTTGCCTTAAGTGAGGACAACAAGGCAACCCTTCCTCCTAACATCCAAGCCATCCTAGCTGAGTTTGAGGACGTGTTCCCGGATGAGATACCTCCTGGCCTCCCCCCATTGAGAGGTATTGAGCATCAAATAGACCTCATCCCCGGAGCCACCCTACCAAACCGTCCAGCTTATAGGATGAACCCTAAGGAGAGTCAAGAGGTCCAAGACCAAGTCCAAGACCTCTTAGACAAGGGTTATGTGAGAGAGAGTAAGAGCCCATGTGCTGTACCTGTCCTATTGGTCCCCAAGAAGGATGATACGTGGAGGATGTGTGTTGATTGCCGGGCCATCAACAACATCACAATCAAGTACCGCCACCCAATCCCCCGCCTAGATGACATGCTCGATGAGCTACATGGTGCCACCGTCTTCACCAAGATTGACCTAAGGAGTGGCTACCATCAGATTCGGATGAAGGAGGGAGATGAGTGGAAGACGGCCTTCAAGACCAAGTTCGGACTCTACGAGTGGCTCGTAATGCCCTTCGGTTTGACTAATGCCCCTTCTACTTTCATGCGCTTAATGAATTATGTATTGAGGCATTTTATAGGAAAATTTGTTGTTGTATATTTTGATGACATTCTTATCTACAGCAAGTCCCTAGAAGAGCATGAGAATCATCTAAGGGAAGTCCTCTATACTCTTAGAGTAGAGCACTTGTATGCCAATCTAAAGAAGTGTGACTTTTGCACTAACAAGGTTATATTTCTTGGTTTTGTAGTGAGCACACAAGGGCTGCAAGTTGATGAGGAGAAGATCAAGGCGATCCAGGAATGGCCCACGCCTTCAAACATTGGACATGTGAGGAGTTTCCACGGCCTAGCTAGCTTCTATAGGCGATTTGTCAAGGATTTCAGCACCATTGCCTCCCCCTTGACTGAAATCACAAAGAAGCATGCGCCATTTGTGTGGGGAGAAGCACAAGAGAGGGCCTTCAACACGCTGAAGTGGAGCCTTACCAACGCCCCACTCTTGGTGCTCCCGGACTTCACTCGGCCATTTGAAGTGGAGTGTGATGCAAGTGGCATTGGCATAGGGGGCGTCCTCATGCAAGAAGGTAAACCCATCGCCTTCTTTAGTGAAAAACTGAAAGGAGCATGTTTAAACTACTCTACATATGATAAAGAATTGTATGCATTGTTTAGAGTACTTAAAACATGGCAACATTACTTATGGCCTAGAGAGTTTGTCTTGCATACTGATCATGAGTCCTTAAAACACTTTAGGAGTCAAGATAAACTTGATAGGAGGCATGGTAGATGGATGGAGTTTATTGAAACATTTCCATATGTCATTAAGTATAAAAAGGGAAAAGATAATGTAGTTGCTGATGCACTTTCTAGGAGACATGCTTTGCTCACCCAATTAGACTCTAAGGTGTTAGGTTTTACTTACATTCAAGAGTTGTATGAGGATGACGTTGATTTCAGCACTATATACAAGCATTGTGTGGCTAAGGGTTCTTTAGATAAGTTTTACTTGTTTGAGGGATTCTTGTTTAAGGTTGATAAGGTGTGCATTCCTAAGTGTTCTTTGAGGATTTTGCTTGTGGAGGAAGCCCATAAGGGAGGCTTAATGGGACACTTTGGTAGAGATAAGACATATCACATGCTGCGCACTCACTTTTATTGGCCACATATGCTTAGGGATGTTGAGCACTTGTTGAAGAGATGTTTAGAGTGCCTTAAGGCTAAGTCTAGGGTGAAGCCACACGGATTATACACACCATTGCCTATTCCCACGTCACCTTGGGAAGACATTAGCATGGACTTTATTGTGGGCTTACCTAGGACTAAGAAGGGGAGAGATTCTATTTTTGTGGTAGTTGATAGATTCTCCAAAATGGCTCATTTTATTGCTTGTCATAAGACCGATGATGCTACTAATGTTGCTAACTTATTCTTTAGGGAAGTAGTTAGATTACATGGTGTACCTAAGTCTATTGTGAGTGATAGGGATGTGAAGTTCCTTAGTTACTTTTGGAAGACTCTTTGGGGAAAGCTAGGGACGAGACTCTTGTTCTCTACCTCTAGCCATCCTCAAACGGATGGTCAAACGGAAGTAACTAACCGAACCCTCACAACCCTCTTACGGGCTGTTATTAGGCAGAATTTGAAGGCATGGGAAGAAGCCTTACCACATGTAGAATTTGCATACAATAGGGCCGTGCATTCATCTACATCTTTGAGTCCTTTTGAATGTGTATATGGTTTGAACCCCTTAACTCCACTTGATCTTTCGCCGTTACCTATGAAGGAGCGAGCAGATTTTAATGCAGGTAAACATGTGGAGTACATCAAGGCATTGCATGAGAGAACTCGGATAAAGCTGCAACAAAAGGCCGAGCACACCGCATCCAAGGCTAACCATGGACGTAGACGAGTTATCTTCCAACCGGGAGATCTTGTTTGGGTTCATTTGAGGAAGGAGCGCTTTCCTGACAAGCGCAAGTCCAAGCTCTCACCACGTGGAGATGGACCTTTCAAGGTGTTAAGGAAGGTGGGCGACAATGCCTATGTGTTGGAGCTACCCGAGGAGTATGGAGTTAGCCCTACCTTCAATGTGGGCGATTTGACACTTTATGAGGCACAAGATGAGGAGCTCGAAGATTCGAGGTCGAATCCTTTCCAAGAAGGGGAGGATGATGCGGGAGCACCTCATGTGCCTACCTTTGATGGTGCCATCACACGAGCAAGGGCTAAGGAGATTCAACATGAGCTAGACAAGGTTGTGACCACCCTCTTGTCTAAAGAGTCCACAATGTTAGACGAACCTCCTAACCCAGAAATGAAGACCATGGTGACCATCTCGGTGCATGAAGACCTCAAATATGTTGAGGATATCAAGTGAACTTGTAATAGGAGTATTATGACATTTGGCCGTATGCTTAGTGGTTTTAAGACATTTTCTTTCTATTTTTAGACGTGGCTCTTAGGAGTATTTAAGGAGCTTTCTTTCTCATTGCCCCGGACGTTAAAAAACTCAGTTTTCAGAACTTGTATTTTCAGTTTTCAATCCAAAAGAGAGCTTTTGGGGTTGGAAGTGAGGTTTGTTGATTGATTACGTCTAGTTGCTCTTGTGTATGTCAAATCCTCCGAGTTTTGGTGTTATCAAGGTTCCATAGGCACCCTCCTTGTGCTCAGCCACCATGGCTGCCGTGTAAGGTTGCAAAGAGTAAGGGTTTAGCCATCATTTGGTTCGGTTCTTTGTCTCCAACGACAAGGGGTTGTTCCATTGTTTGGTTTGGTTCTTCTCCTATCTTTTCCTTCTTGTTTCTTGTTGAATCCATTGATTTCCGAGTAGTTGTTGTCCATTTCTGATTTCGTGTTGTTGTAGAGGTTGTTGGTGTCTAGATCGAGCCTTAGGGAGTCATCCCTATATCAGGTATCTCTTGAGTAAGAAGGAGGCCAAGCCCAGACTGATTCGTTGGATTCTTCTTCTTCAAGAGTTTGATTTAGAGATTAGAGATAAAAAGGGCACAGAGAATTTGGTTGCTGATCATCTTTCTAGGTTGACTCAAGAGCAGTTGGAGTGCACAAAAGATGAACCACCTATTGATGATTCATTTCCTGATGATCATTTTTTCAGGATTGCTAATGAAGTCTTGACTCTTGCAAATTCAAGAATGCCATGGTATGCTGATTTTGTCAACTACTTGGTTTGCAATGAGTTGCCTCCTAAGCTATCATTCCAACAGAAGAAGAAATTCATGTCTGATGTCCGGCATTATTTTTGGGATGAGCCATTGCTTTTCAAGAGGTGTGCTGATGGAGTTATTAGAAGATGTGTCCCTGAGGAGGAGGTAGAGTGTCATCACTCATTGTCACTCTCTACCATGTGGAGGACATGCTGGGTCCTCAAAGACAACCACCAAGATCTTGAATTCAGCCCTCTATTGGCCTTCTATGTTTAAGGATGTGCACCGTTTCATTGCTTCATGTGATGCATGTCAACGTACGGGGAACATTTCTAGGAGGAATGAAATGCATCTTAACAACATTCAGGAGGTTGAGATCTTTGATGTTTGGGGAGTAGATTTCATGGGACCTTTTCCACCGTCATGCTCTAACAAGTATATTCTTGTGGCGGTGGATTATGTGTCCAAGTGGGTGGAAGCCATTGCCTCACCGACAAATGATTCAAGAGTGGTGTCTAAGTTCTTTAATAAGGTGATCTTTCCCAGGTTTGGGACTCCAAGAGTTGTAATAAGTGATGGAGGATCACACTTTATTGAGAAGAAGTTTCAGGCTTTGCTGAAGAAGTATGGGGTTACGCACCGGATTGCAACTCCATATCATCCTCAAACTAGTGGACAAGTTGAGGTCTCTAACCGGGAGATCAAGGCCATCTTAGAGAAGACCGTGTCCCGATCCCGGAAAGATTGGGCAATGAAGCTAGATGATGCTCTTTGGGCCTATAGGACAACATTCAAGACTCCCATTGGCACAACACCTTACCGTTTGATTTATGGGAAGTCTTGTCATCTACCGGTGGAACTTGAACACAAGGCGTATTGGGCAATCAAATTGTTCAATTATGACATGAAGGAAGCCGGTGAGAAAAGGATGCTGCAATTACAAGAGCTTGAGGAGTTGAGGTTGGATGCTTATGAGAATGCCCGAATCTACAAGGAGAGGACCAAGAGATGGCATGACAAGCATATTGTCCCTAGAGAATTTCATGAAGGCGATCTCGTCTTGTTATACAACTCTAGGTTGAGACTTTTTCCGGGAAAGCTGAAATCCCGATGGAATGGTCCGTTCCAAGTGCGGAAAGTGTACCCTCATGGTGCAATTGAGATATGGAGCGAAGGAACGGGACAATTCAAGGTGAACGGGCAGCGGTTAAAGAAGTACATCGCAGGTGCCCCGATCGAGATGACAGCTTCCGCCCTCCTTTTCGATCCGGTTCCTTGAAAGACGACGGAAGGTCAAGCTAATGACCGTAAACAAGCGCTGGATGAGAGGCAACCCATCAGGTACGTTTTCTTTCTTCTTTCAATAAAAGGGTCGACCATGCTCAACTGAGCGTAACCCGGCCGCGACCCGACCGGGTTTCGCTCAGCTGGTCGCGCAAAGCAATGACAGGGGACCGGGCTTCGGACCGGGTTTGCTTTACTGAGAGAAGCCCGGTCGTGACCCGACCGGGTCTCAACCGGGTTTCACATACCTATGTTAAAAAAAAAGAAAAAAAAAAAGAAAGGGTGTGTGGCTTAACTGAGCGAAACCCGACCGAGACCCGACCGGGTGTCGACCGGGCTGCTCTCAGTTTTCGCCCAATTTCCAGCACCGTTTTCTTTTATTCCCCAACCCGACCGGGTCAGCCCCCACACCTCTCCTCTCCTCTCCTCTCGTTGTCTTCCCTCTCTCTCGCCGTGCACCAGCCCCGCTCGTCTCTCTCCTCCCTTCCGAGCCGCACGAACCACCGGCAACACCGAAGAACCCCACCACCACCGGCACCTCCCTCCTTCGTTCTCCCCTTCACCATTCCTAAGCAATCAAGGTATAGTTTCTAACCCTAGGTCTAATTTCTATTGTTGGATATTGGGTGATTATAGGTTTGTATTCTTGATTTGGATGCTTGATTGCTTGAATTGGGTGGATACTTGGGTCTAAATTTCGAGCTTGTTGATTTCCTAGCAATGTTAGGTTAATTTCAAGATTTCTTAATTTGGGGGTAAATTTGGGTGAAATTGCTAGTGGTTGGTGGTTTGCTTGAATTTTTGTGGTGTGCTCATTGTTTGTTCTTGCTAGTATGTGATCCTTGTTGGTTGGTTTGCTCATATGAATCTTGTGCTATAATTGTTGCTCGTTCTTGCTCGAACGACATATATGCTACTTGGGATTACACTTGTTTGACCCTTTGTGCTGAAATTATGGGTCGTTCTTGCCGGAACGACAATTATGTGGGTATGCATTACCTTGGTTTTGCTTGTTCTGTTGTGTGTATCGGCTTCCAGGAAACCAAAAATGTCAACTTCCAAGAGACCACAGCAGGCCACAGCGAGCTCTTCTAGATCCCGCGCCAACCCTCGAGGGGGTGCGGACGCTGCTAACGCGATGGGAATCACCTTCGCTTCTGATGATCACCGCAAGGAGTTCCTGAAAATCAAGGATCGGGCGTTCATGCCCACACGCTTCTTGGACTTCCAGATGCTTGCCACTCTTGGGATTGCTGAGGACGTTGAGTGGATAGCCGCACGGTTAGGGTGGCAGAACTTCATTCACTTTGAGCAGCCCACTTACCAGCATCTCACCCTGGAGTTCCTGAGTAGTGTGGAATGTGACATCCTACACGGAGACAACCGCGATGAGGGACTTTGCACGTTCCGACTGGGGAACGTCGATAGAACTCTCACCTTGGCTGAGTTTAGCGCCATCTTCGGATTTCTCATCGCTAGTAGAGAAGCTCCTCGTGCTGAGTGCAAGGTTTACTTTTGCGATTATCTGCGCTTTTGGATGGAAGTTGCGGCCTCTCACCGGTATGACCCCGCCAAAACCAAAGCTTCTTGGATCACTAATCCGGCCATCCGCCTCTTCCACCGGTTCATGGCCCACACTATCTTTGGGCGCGGTGATGGATCTGAGAACAGCGCTTCCAAGAAGGAGATGCTTGTCCTTTGCGCTGCTCTGAACAACCATGAGATCAATTCTGCTGCCTTTCTGATAGGGCACTTGCGCTTCGTGGGCCATAAGAGCAGCGGGACCATTGCTGTTGGTGGGCTAGTGACTGCCTTGGCTAGGCATTTCGGCATTTCTTTGGCGGGACGCCGCGACTACCAAACCTCATGTGCTCTTGATTTTTCCACGCTAACCAGTATGAGGGTGGTGGTCCAGCGCGATACCTCTTGGTATTGGGTGCTCCCAACGCTTGACGGGGGAAAGCGGCTTCTCCGTCTCCCCAATCCGGCGCGCACTTCCCTCCAGCAGCCAGCCAACTGGAATGTGCGTCCTCTGCCGTCAGATCCTCCTCACTCCAGCGGCAAGCAAGCTAGGGCCACCCCCATGGAAGCAGAAGAGCAAGATGAAGCTGGGGACGAGGATGATGCTGCTGATGCGTCCGGTCTCGCTGCTGGGAGCTCACAGGGCTTTGATCCCCGCTTTTACTCCATGCTCGAGACAATGCAGCAGGACATAGCGGGCGGATTTGCTAGCGTCAACCAGCGCATCGATGATTTGCGTGATGAGTTCCATAGCTGGCGCTTCCCCGGTTCTCCGCCTCCACGAGAGTAGACTCCTCTCCATCCCTTGCACCGTAGTTGAATAATTGTGAGTACTCCTTTTTCCTTACGCTTTATTTTCTACATTGGGGACAATGTAGGATTCTAGCTTGGGGGCGGGGTGTATTTTCGTTTTGCATTTCATATAGTTTGCATGATTAGTTGCATTTGCATTGTTAGTTGCATTGTTAGTTGCATGTGCATGATAGGAGCTATCATTCCCTTTATCTTCTAAAAAGTTTCAATTCTATCCCATAGACTTGCTTGAAGTGTTTGAAGTCCTGATGATGTCTAGCTTGGTTTTGAACTTGTTTGATGATTGGATGAGCATGCATATTCTTTGAGATTTAAGTTGGCATTGAAATTCTAGACAAAAAGCCACGTGAGGTTCTTTTGGCCTGTATTAGGACTACTAAACTTTCACGAGTCCTTTCTCTTTATGTGTGATGCTCACTCTTGATTGCTTGCTCTAGAACTTGCATTTGCACTGTTTTTCAAGACCACATTATGACTTTTGTACATGCACAGAAAATGATTGAGGCAATTAGTTTGATACCCCATTTACCCATGACTACCCTTTACATTAATTCCCCTTTGAGCCTTCATTTTCCGATTTGATTGATAAGCTTCACAAATTTGGCCAAGCCTCATTTTATGAGCCTTTCTCCCCTCCGAGGAGCTAGGAATATACTATATTGACTTGTGTGAGTGCTTGGGAAATAAGCTTGGGGAAGTTTTTGTATGTATTGCAATTGTAAAGTTCTTGGGTATACAAAAAAAAAAAAAATAGAGAGAGAGAGAGAGAAAGAAGTAAAGAGTGAAGTCGTTCTCCACATTACTTAGCGTTCGAGTGCATTCACAAATGCTTGTATCTCGATGAATCATTGGAGTGGAAACAATTTTACTAATGCTGGGGTCAATAAAAAAAAAAAAAAAAAACCGAGTGAAGCATAGTGGTTGGGAATGATTGTTGTGTTCTTCAATTTCGGTGCACTCTTTTGTAATGTCGAGATAGACTATTTCCGATGTTCCTCGGACTTGCACCACATGGCCAAACAATTCCCCTACCCACTCGTCATTACCTTGGCCCCATTACAACCTAACAAAAGACCTCTTGATTTGTGTAGTGTGCAAGGTTTTTCGTGGTGGAGATTTAAGTCTTATGCAAGCTTATGGTAGTCAAGTTTTCATTAGTGAGATTTGAGCGTTAAATGTCCAACTTTAAACACTTGAGAGAGAGAGATTACAATGTCCTATGTGAGGTTTAGAATGGATATGCCTGCTTTGTCTCTTTGATGTTACACATGCATGCTATGACTTCTATTGTCAAGCCTTGTTCTATAATTTTTGCCTAGACCATTGTTGAGATGAATGCACAGCTTGCCAGTTTTGTGGTGTGTCGAATTGATTTCTTACTTGAGGACAAGCAAGGTTCAAGCTTGGGGGAATTTGATAGCATGCATTTAGACTAGTTTAGGTCACGTTTATTTCTGTCATTTTGGTTTGTTTTGCTCCTTTTCCTTTTAGTTTTATTTGGTGTTAGTAGATTAGTGGTGTTCGGAGTCTACTCTTGCGTTTGTCTCATTTCAGGATCTTTTGGAGGCGTTTTTGGAGAATGATGGCTTTGATATGAAGATGTTCGAGTGGATGACTCGAAGGGATGATGCCAACGTCGAGGGCACGGATGATAAGAAGAAGGCGGGACTGAGGCCGATCAAGGAGAGAGTCCGAGACAAGAGCTAAAGGAGGAAACTGGGCCAAACCCGGCCATGACCCGGCCGGATCTCACCCCGAATCACGGAAGCCGCTCAAGACAGAAACTGGGACAAGCCCGGTCACGCCCGACCGGGCTTGCGACCGGGTTAGCACGGCAGACTTCAACTGAGTGTAACCCGGTCATGACCCGACCGGGTATCTGGCCGGGTCAGCACGCGCCATGCTTAACTGAGTGTAACCCGGCCATGACCCGACCGGGCTTCGGGCCGGGTCGGGACGCTGTTTCATTTCCGACTCGTTTAATCCCGAGCGTTTTGTCTTCTATTCGGAGGGGGGTATAAAAGCCTTATTAGAACTGCTATTCCATTATCTTGTAACTGCATTTTACGTTTCTAAAGCTCTCAAAAACCCTAGGGAAGAACTTGGAGATTGGGCTACATTGAATCGTTGGGAATTCGAATCTCTTTTGAGAAGACAATTGGTATGTTGTTTCTCTCAATGGAATTGATTTCTTACTCTCTCATGTCTAGCTAAATCTTCTTTTCTAAGGTTGGGTGAACCCAATGGTGATTTTGGTAGGTTTGATGGTGGTATTTGATTGTATGGATATGTGAATGTGAATTGATTCTATCCTAGGTTGCTTAATGACCTAATTGATCTGTAATTGGGATTTCTATTAGAATTTGAGACCGAACGGAGATAATGATAATAGGAGATTGATGTTAGATAGATCCCTAGGATATAACTTGAGGATTATTTGCGCGAAAGTGACTTAATCCTCTTGTGGTACTTGACTATCGAATAGATTCTTGGATGAGTAGATTCCGCTGAGCGCGAAAGTGAATGTTGTTTCTACTTGTCCATTGATCTATACAGAACTTAATGGATCTTTATTCGATTAGCTTTGTGCGAAAGTGACTGCTAATCGAATTTAGGTACGTACACTATTCGTCCGACAAAGAGGTAGTGTTGACATTAGATAGTGAGGCCTTCAATTGACATTCATATTGAAATCTAATCAAATATTGCTTAGAATCTACCGTGGCACCATTGTAGGGATCCTAACCTTGGAAGCTTTTTCCCTAATTGATAATCTTGTTTTGCTTGACATTTGTTGCAATTGAAACCGAACAACAACTTTTCTTGTCTACGACTTAATCTATTAGTTGGTCTGACAATTGGTACTACGTAGTCCCAGAGTTCGACACCTTGATACTACAACCGAACCCGTACACTTGCGGGGTAGGATTTGGACCTATCACGTCGCCTGTAAGCCTTAAATCCAAACCTGCCTCTAACCCTGCTCCCTCAGTTGCCACAAGGCTCAAACTTCGCACAAATATTCTAGAGATGGCTTGATTCCTTCCTTTCGACATTTTTTGGATGAGGATTTTTTTCACCTACTAAGATCTTCAAACAATGTTGAGTAAAGATATGCTCAACTATGATGTGACACCTCATTTTCTGCTTTGAGTAGAAATCCCTAAAAAATATGAGCACATAAATATAAGTAATGTGAGATTTGTGGAACAACCAGGTTTGTGAAAGTACATTTTATCTAGAAGATAGCGGATTTTTTTTTGTATACCTACAATTTAATCGATAATATAATGAAGGTATAAGAATAAATCAAAACCATAAGGTGGATTTTACTTACCTGTAAAAATACGTGGTATTGTTTTGTTCGCTCGTATAGATTGAAATCACTTTCTCTGCATGATAAGGCTCCTTCAAATTTAGTAAGCAATGTGTGTATAGGTACATATAAATACTGGATTTTGGTTTAAATTTAGGTGAGTCCATTGGACAAATAAAAACCCACTCAGATGGTGCTTTCAAAACAGGTTTGGTAGTTGTGTAGCGAAAAAAGAAAAGAAAAAATTACAGCCCGAACCATAAAGAAGTTTTTTTAGCAAAAGTGACTATAGCTAAAAAACTTATTATATTTAAATGCTAAAAAACCACCATTGTGCAGACAATGGTTGATTTTTTAACAAAGTTTTTTAGCCAAGTTTTTAACTTTCTCTTTCTGCCACATCATCTAAAAATTTTATTTTATTTTTTTTCATACCTATGATTTTTCAACCCAAAAATTTTCTCTCTATAAATTTTATGAAAAACATATATAAATGGGTGTCTATGGATAGATCAAAATCAACTATAGATATTGGATATACTTTTTAAAATAAACAAAATTAAATTCAACCTGAAAATGACTAAAATAACTGTAAAATCTAACTTTTCAACTGAAATAGGTTTTTAGCAGTTTCTTAGTAAGAAACCCTAAAGAAGTTTTTTTAGCAGAATTAACTATAGCTAAAAAATTCATTATATTTTAATGCTAAAAAAACACCATTGTGGGTGGTCTTGACACAATGACATTGGCTTTAAAACGAACAGTATAATTTAATTGTTCTGCAGATTGACGTAATGTACTATTGCATTTCTTGGTTTTGGGAAAGTACTATTGAAGGGTTGGATTGACCAAACAACATTGGGAAAGTACGCTTTCGACCGAAATTGGTTTTTGTGCCTATATTTTCATTTTCACTTCTATTATTATTTGTCCACTGTCGAACAATTTTATTCAGCTTCTACGGTTCTCTTTTAGACATGTTTCATTAAATATACCCTTTCGGTTCAGATTTATTTGACGCCGAAGGAACTTGCAAAGTTATTAAATTCATATGTTCCTCTATATTGAAGATAAAGTAATTTTTTCGATGCAGTAGTAATAACCATGGAGTGTAAAAAGAATTCCTTGAACGAAGATAAAGTATTTCAAATGGCTATAAAGAAGAGAAGAACTGCAAAATGTCATTGGAAACGGGAATTAAGAGTAATGTGTAGCAGCATATACATTGGTGATAGACTAAAAATGTCAACTTATTAAATACGTAGTATTATTAGACCATCTTTAACCATGGTATTTAGAGTATCATATACATTTAAAAAAAAAGAGTAAAAAGTAAATAAATGTCAGATTTTTTAGTGGATCAATATAAAAAAGTAGAGAAGAATATCATGTAGATGGTACTCCTTTATTGATTCACTAAAAAATTGTGAATTTTGAATTTTTTTTTTTTTAATTAGATATGGTACCCATATAGAGTATCACCAGTAAAGATGCTCTTAAATATGTAATCAATTTAGATTTGATCAAACCGATAAAATGCTTTTTTTTCAAAAAGAAAAAAATAGTCTTCATCAAAAATTAACGGAACGTTACTTTAAAGGTTTCCCTAAAATGTTTTAATTGCATGCAACCAATTAAAACAGCAAGGCCACCCACAATGCTTATTTTTTACCATTTAAATATGATGAGTTATTTAGGTATAGTGTACTTTTGCTAAAAAGTCTTCTTTACCTCTACAGGTATTTTAAAATTGAGAGCGTTTCAGCTTTGCAGGTTCACGTAAATCTGTACATATTCACATTAATGAATGGCAATGTGTACTCTATCTTCTAGCATGCAACACTTTTCATTAAAAAAATGTTTTTTTTCTTTTATGAATTGCTATAAGCGTTTCTTTTTTTTTTATATGGCCACGCATAAGCTAGTTTTGTATGTTTTACTTACTCAGCTATGATGTGCGTTGAAACCCAAATTTTACTGACATTAGAACATGAAGCCGAACTAAACGGGATTTGTTTGTATCTTGCTCTATAGCTACATTTTTTTGGTGGGAATTGCTCTACAACTATATAATACATATCTATTTATAGTTATACTAAAGTGTACTTTGTTTTTAAACTATTTATATTGTCTTTTCAAATATGTATTGAACAAAAAAGGAGCGTTAAAACATGTACATCCTTAGGGTAAATTTTATATGTCACTATTTTTTTCCATTTTTTTTTCTATAAGGACTTCAAATGTCATTGTTTTCTTATAGTAATTTTACATGTGATATACTTTTTTTTTGGGTCTCAATAGCTTCAACATGACTACACACTTTCAATTGGAGGAAAATGTTAAAGTCATAGGATCAGAAGAAGGATTTGCTTGGTTCTTATCATTCTGCAATAATAACTGAAGTTTTATCATTAGTAGGATTTTATCGTATTACATACGACAGATTATCGTGTGTTAACCGTCTAGGCCGTCTCCAAAAAAATATATCAGTTGGACTGTTACGCCCTATTCCTCCTATTAGAACTCAAGTTGTGTATCAGATAGGAGAACACATAGATCTATGGACAAGAGAGGGGTGGTGGTATGGTACTATAATAAGAACTCATGATGTTGATAGGTATGAAATTAATTTCTCTTATTTCAATTACAACAACGTTATTGTGAGTAGGCAGGATCTCGGACTCCATCTTCATTGGAATGGGAACACATGGATACGTCCTACAATTGATGTGATTAATATAGATTAGGAAGCTATGGTTTGTTTTTGGCAACTTTGTTTGATGTTGTTCGTGTTCACATAGATTTTATTTCAGTTGAAATTATCATGTAATAAGAGTGCAAAAGACTATGTGTCTCTGTGTGTTTTCCCTACTGTTTAAATAGAAGTGTTTGAAGTTAAACTAATTTGTGATAAATCCTGACTTCCATTCTTATGAACATTTCTTTCCAACGTAAGATACAACCAGTTTATGCTAGTCTTTCAACTAGAAGCACGTTTCGTGTAGTGGTTGCCAACCTTGCTGGGTCTGTCGCTGATCGTGTTGGTGTGCAGAGACAAAAATCAAGTACGAACAATCTAATTGAGAATCCATGGTTATGTTGGGCTCGCTTCAAAATTAAGGCCTAATAATTGACCCAAAGAGAAAAGGTGGATCGCGCTTGGTTTGGCTGCTATAATCATATGCCATTCACGTGTTGGATTTTTGGGTTTAGCTTTCACCGCCTCTTTTTTTCCTTCTTCTCTTCCATCCGTTGCTCTCTTTACTGTTCTTTCTTACACATCCAGACCACAATATCCATATCTAAAATTGGGTGTTCCCTTGTCACTTTCTCATGTCTCCATGTCTTCATTTTTTTGTATTTCCATATACAATTACATGAACTTTTTATTCAGGGACTTGCTTGTGCCGGTTTCATCCTATTTTGCGTTGAAGAACGCAGGAACAGACATACATATCGTGTCGACCATTTCAAGCGTGAGTGGAAGAAGGATGCTCGTGGGTTATACAAGTGTTCTCAGAAAAGTCAAAAGGTTCCAGATTTCAATTTGTGTATGTGAATGATAAATTAAAGCATTGTGCCAAAAGATTTCGAGTAGAGCGAGAAGGCTTTTTTTTTTGTTTCATCAAATTTGAAGTAATCCGGTAAACAATTTGAAGTAAAATATTACTCACCTTGTTAAGAAGTACGCATTTTGCCATTGACTCTTTATATATGTAGCTATAAGTATATATAGGATCTAGTGATGGATCGATCATTTATCAAATCTATGTAAACATCAAATTTGATAAAGGAATCGAGCCATCTCTAGAGCTCATATATAACATTATGTGTACAATAAGATTATTCCAACACTACGCATATACATATAAGGAGATGACTTTAGAAAATAGCAAATAGGAATGTAGATGTTTGATGCCAACTCATATATTGTACATGTATATATATATAAGTGGAGATGCACATATGCCCCTCCTTTTTTTCTAATAAATAAGTAAGCATTGAGTGATACCAGCTTATTATTGATTGGACCAAAATACCTATCTAAATTCGAGACAAGTTAGCTAGTTGTTGATGCATATCCTGTAGCCTTTAAGTGTATACTGTGCGAATAAAAAAAACATCCTAAAGCTATCCTGCAAGAAGTTATGAACAGTAATTAACGCAAAAGGTTTCTTTCCTTTTTACCAATGCTCCTTTGGCTACTGGAATTATCTAAGGAGCGATAGTTCTACACAGTGAAACACCATAATTAAAATAACATATTTACTAACCACTAAAAACCAAAATATGGTAAGTGAAGTTCTATAAATACATTTGTGCGGGATTCTTATTCATATCATTTCTATATACCTAAATTTGTACTAAAACGTTTAATTTAAGACAAAAAGTGAAACAACTGAGATAATTTTTGTACCAAGCAGTAAAATCATCCTAGATGCATCGATAATCATCACCAAGCCATACATTACAAAACACTCCGCACCTATTAGATGATCACGACAACTTTGCCTTTCGTTGTCCTACAAAATAAGTACAAAATTTCTGATTTAATTTGAATACAACGTAGGATAGTAAAAAAGACTATGAAATCAAAGTATTTAGTACAAATAGTGCTCACCTTAGTAAACCATTTACATAGACGAGCATACATATCAGTTGGATCTGATCTGTATAGCTGCAACGACAATCTCATACAAATTGAGTTCTTTGGTTTAGTAAAAGGTGTTTCATAAAGTCAATAGAATACAGATTTATTTATTTTTACATGCTAACAATGTAGTGTTTTTATATTTGAGATGAAGTAAAATCTTGCAACACAGAGATACATAAATATTATAAGCCCATGAATCAGTTAACTTATCAGTTCCCAAATATGCCCTAACTTTAGACTTACCTTGCAACATGCTTCTAATGTTTGATAATATACTTCAAATTTCATGAAATGTAAGATAAAAGATATTTCATGAAGATTGTTTACAACATGAAAGATTGAACAGTTCTAGATGACCAATAACATAGTTCGACAGTAGCAAGTAGTACATGATATAAACATCATAAGCATATGACAATTCATAAGTGAAACAATTGAGAGAATTTTCATTCATATCATTTGTATATATAATCCTAAATTTGTACCAAAATACTGTAACACCCCCAAAACTTAACCCTTTTGGAAAGGTATTACCGCCAGTGACCCTAGTGTTCCTTACCGAGATCACCCAAGGCTTTACCAAATAAATACAATTTATGAAATGCAATTGATACACAAAGACCAAGCAATAAATTCCAAAACATAACATTGTCGAGGAAACAAGAGTTACGGGATTACAACCCAATCCCGAATAGGCCAAACACAGAGTTCAAACAAAGTACAGCGGAAGACAAATAAAAGATTTTACAAATGGGGTTGTGATCGTGATGATCACCTGCCCAAGGATCTCAACCTGATTAAAAGCAATTATTAAAACATCCAAAAACAACCGTCGTCTTCATAGTCAATCTAGTCTCCTCAAATCTTCACTCTATCTGATGTGCCGAATCGAACGGATGACACCAGCCCACATGCGGAGAACAAAGTTCGTGGGTTAGTCTACTTGAATAGACTAGCAAGGGTAAAAAGCAGAATGGTTCGAGTGATCGTAACCGTTTACTATCATTGTCCCTTGAATAATAATCGAAGGGACGATACAGAACCCGGCACTTTCACGGAATAACAACAAGAGGTATGCATGAGAGAAGATTCTGGAAGACTTCATCTTCACAGAAATCGACTCGAAAAGAAGACTCCAACTGAAATGAGTCTTTAAGGAAATATGACAAATCTGGAATGATTACAGGATCATACAACAATGATTTAAAACTGACTGAGATGCTTCGGTTCATGACCAACCTCATCGCCTACAACGAATCCAGATTGGAAAGAGAATGTACTACATTCAAGTCAAGACGAGTTTTCCTAGCTGCACTGAACTTAGCTGCACTACTCGCCCAAGGTATATTAATCATGTGCACTCGGGCACTTATCTTATTTAATTCCAAAACGAGCATTACGTTATAAGCTTTTACATCTCCACACAAGAGATATCGGATCTCCTCACAAGAGATATCGGATCTCCTCACAAGAGATATCAAATCTCCTCACAAGAGATATCGAATGGATGAACCCTGGAAGATTTGGCACTAGCGAAGTGCGCCTACCCTGTGAAAGGGTATGGTCATGACCAAAGAGAAAGTACTGGGGATGAACCACCAAGTACCAGTTATAAAGAAACAGCTAAACCCCCTCAAGGTACATAGCGTTCCTAGCCACTAGTGCTAACTAAACAGTATAGCACAATAACAGTTACTGGATAAATCCACATAAAGGCCCGAAAGGCGATCACAGATAATAGCGTTGTTCTAACAGATATACAACCTATTATATGATTTTCAAAACAGTTTAACAAAACCGTTTCCAGACAAACAGAATATTCATTACAAATTAATTACTCAGATAAACTACTGATAATTAATGTAAATATGGAACGAATGAGCAAGAGCGAACCGCCACTTGCCTTAATCCGCAGAATAGTCTAACAACGTCAACTGGATTCCGGGCTCGACACGGTATAGTTCCGACAGCACAACAACCTTCGAGTCGACCCATAAAAGGAACCCTAAGTTAGATCCGACATAAACAGTACGAATCTAAACACGGCGAAAGAACACGAAAGGAAAGACGCCACGACGACAACCAACCAAGCCAAAGCCACGAAGGCGTTCTGGGCTCTGGCGGCGGTCACCGTTCTTGGCGGCGGTCGCCGTATTCATCACGGCGGTCGCCGTATTCATCACGGCGGTCGCCGTGAAGAACACGGCCGACTGAAACGAGAGAGAACTGACCCCAAAACACGAGTGGTTAGGCCTCCTTCGACTTGCTTTAGCTTCTAACCTCCAAGGCTAACCAAAAGCTTCACAAAGGCACTCAAGAACCACACTAAAGCAACACCGGCGAGACCTTCAAACTCCGGCGAAAACACAACTCCGGCGAGAGGCGAATTTGGCAGAGGTTTGGTGCTGGGATGGCTCAAAACCTCACCCCCAACACCTCCTTTTATAGCCAAGGTGTCTGAAGCGTTCAACCAAACCCTGAGACACGGCCGAAAGCAAGATCGGCGCCCTCGATTTCCGCCGGCGACCAACGGGCAATGCCCACTGGACAATCACGGCGGTCGCCGTTTTTGCCTGCGGTGGGCACGCGGCAGTCGCCGTAAATGCGGCGGTCGCCGTTGCCAGGTCTGTCGCGGCCAGCTGGAAGCTGACACGCTGACTCCTCGGGTCCAACCACGGCGGTCGCCGTTTCTGAACGGCGGTCGCCGTTTCTCCTTTTTCCCGCCCGTTCAGCTTTGAACGAACCAGGCATTAAACCGGGATAAAAATTATCGTACGCGAACGACAATTAAAATCTAAGGCACCTTGTCTGTATATTATTTCAGTGAGAAAAATATTACAGATACAGAGCACATTACAGAATGTCTCAAGCTACCTGAATTAAATCCGACGTACACAACGGGTACTCGGGAAAATTCCATAATTCCCAAAATAACCTTACAAAATTACGGGGTATCACATCACCTCCCCCTTAAAAGAAGTTTCGACCCTGAAACTTGGCAAAAAAAACAACTCGGGAAAGTATCTGAGCATCTCTGCCTCGGTTTCCCAAGTAACTTCCTCAGTCCCAGACCTGGACCACATAACTCGTACCAATAATACGATCTCATTGCACAGTCGCTTCACACGACGTTCGAGAATGCACACTGGCATCTCCTCTCAAGTACCATTTGCCTGAATCTCGACGTCCTTATAGCTCAGCCTATGAGACTCATCTTGGCACGAATATCCTTAGCAATGATACGTGGAACACATTATACACTGGGTATGCCGATGGCAACAATGCCAAACGGTACGTTAGAGATCTTACACTATCCAGAATTTTGAATGGTCCCATGTAGCGAGGGTTAAGCTTCCCACGCTTACCAAATCTGAAAACATCCTTGGATGGCGATATTGTGACAAGTACCTTGACACCAACCTCGAACTCAACACTTTAACACTTCTGATCTGCGTAAAACTTTTGTCGATTCTGAGCGGTCAACAACCTCTGTCTACTCAGAGCAATGTTCGAAGTTGTCCTTTCGACCAACTCTGGTCCAAGTAGAATCTTGTCGGCGTACTCAACCCAACAAATCTGAGATCTACCTCTGTGACCATACAAAGCTTCAAACGGAGCCATCTTGATTGTAGCATGCCAGCTATTATCGTACGTGAGCTCAATCAGACTTAGGCTGTCTTCCCAGCTAGTCGGATGATCGAGTACGTATGCTTCTTAGCATATCCTCCAGGGTCTAGATGGTCTTTTCAGACTGACCATCTGTCTGAGGATGAAACGCTGCTGAATCTCAATTAAGTTCCCATGGCCTTGTGAAGTTCTTGCTATAAACTTGACATAAATCGGCCATCTCGATCCGATACAATGGTCTTAGGAATGCCATGTAACGGACAATCTCCTGGTGGAAACTTCTGCTGACCTCTGGGTTACCCAAGTAACCTCAGTTTCCAATGCAAACACTATTGCTGCTAGTTCTAGGTCATGTGTTGGTTAGTTTGCTTCATAGGTTTTCAATTGTCTAGATGCGTATGCAATATCCTTGCCTTTCTGCATCAAAGACACATCCCAACCCATTTCTCGAAGCATTAACTATAGACCATATAGCCTTCATTCTTTCTGACAACGCCAAAATTGGTGCAAAAGTCAGACACTGTTTCAACTTCTTGAAAACTGGTCTTGCACTTGTCATCCCAGACAACTTTTGGTTGACCTTGTGGACAGACTGGTCATAGGTGGAGAGATCTTAGAAAAATCCTTTCATGAACCGTCTATAATGTCCTGCAAGCTCTGGGAAACTGCGCACCTCGCTCACACCCTGAGGCCGCTTCCAAACAACTACTGATTCACTCTTCTGGGGAATAACCATAATCTCATTCTTATTGATCACATGGCCTAAGAAAGCCACTTCTAGATCCAACAATCACACTTAGCCCACTTTGCGTACAACCGACTTGGTCTAAGGACCGATAAAGCAATCCGCAGACGTTCCCTGTGAGCTTCCTTGCTCGGGGAAAAATCAAAATGCCATTGATGAAGACCACTATGAACTTATTCAAGTACTGGTCTAAAACATCGATGCACTAGGTTCATGAAAACTCCTAGAGCATTCGTAAGCCCAGATGGCATGACTACAAACTCATAGTAACCATCTCTTGTCCGAAACGCAATCCTCAGAATATCATCCTCACGAATCCTGAGCTGATGAAAACCAGATCTCAGGTCGATCTTGGAGAAAACTTTTGCTCCCTGTAGTTGATCCAACAGATCATCACTCCTTGGTAACAAATACTTGCTCTTGATCGTGACTTTATTCAACTCTCGAAATTCAAAAATAAAGTCGAAACGGTCCATCTTTCTCTTTGACACATAAAACTAGGGCACTCATGATCAAGGTGATGCACTCAGCTTTATATAACTTTTGTCAAGAAGATCCTTGAGTTGCTTCTTCAATTCTTACGTCTCAATAGGAGCCATCCGGTACGGTGCCTCAGAGATCGGCGTGGTACACGGCTCGAGATCAATTGCAAACTCCACGACATGATTTGGGGTATCCAGGAATATCTTCTGGAAAGACACCCGTAAATCCTCTAACCACAGAAATATCAAAAACTGAAGTCGATCACTACCTTGTGACGCTTCCGTCAATCCATACCGAGAATAATTATCGTATGGACCATGGTTATTTAGGTCAAATCGCTTTGAATTTCTTACCCTTGATGGTAATTGACAATCCGACAGACGATTGGTTCCCACTAAATGGTCACCATCTTGGACCAGCCCACTACATGGTTCACAGACGACTCACTAGTGGCTCCGAGTCCAGACCCAGCCATTACCAGCGTCCTATGTTGCCATGAGCCGCTGTCCATACATCTCAACCCATCCTTGGTAGCTCCACCTAATTAATAGGCAGCCATCTCCTCAGAGGTTGTTGGTGAGTCTCGAACACGAGACCTTACCCCATCAACAAGCAACGAAACATAACTTGGTATAAACCAAAGGTTCATATATAAGAAGAGTTACAACAAAAGGTTCACAACCTCGTTGCACACACCACTTAACTTACAACCATCCAAAATGAAAGTCTGGGTAGCACCCACATCAACAACACATTAACAAAAGTGTAATGCAGATACAAAGTACTCTAAGCATTAGGAGCATAGGGTCCATCCGCCTCACGTATCACGTATAGGCGTTGACCTTGGCTTCCTGAAGCCATCGGGGCTTTCCCTTTGTTTTGCGCAGTCGTCTGCATTGAAGGGCTAGGAGCTTCCACCGGACTGAACTTGGGTCGGTTGTTCTGATTAACAGACCCTTGCCGTGACTCAGCTCTTTTCACATTCCTCCGCTCACAGAACGCCTGCATATGACCCTCCTTTCCACAGTCAAAGCATGTCTTTTTGTCTTTCAGACATTCATTGCTCTTATGCCCGTGCGTACCGCAGTTGTAGCACTGAATCGGATTATTGCCTTGGCCAGAACATTGCGTAGACTCATCATGAGTCTTACTCGTTCTTGCTCGGCCAGATTTGGCAAAATTTGATGGTGGCGCGGGGCGTTTGAACCCACTTGCCTGAGGCTGGTACTGCACTTGCCTCTGGCTATTACGCTTCTTGGTCGACTCCTCCAGAGTCACCTCCAGCTTGTAGGCTGTATCCACATACTGCTCCAGAGTAGAGCATGTGTGGTGCACCATCATCGGCTTGATGTCTGGACTCATCCATTCGTGGAAATACCAGATCTTCCGTGCCTCACTGGATATCTCAGGTCCAGCGTACTGCATTAGATGGTTGAATTTGGTTGCAAGCTCGGTCACCTTCAATCCATCCGTTTGCGGATACAGAAACTCCTTGTGTTTCTCCTCCCTCATAGCACGAGAGAAGAAACGACCAGTCATCTTGGTCTTAAACATAGACCAGGTCAATACCGGGCTATCAGCTAAGTCGGTACTCTCCCACCATTCGCTGGCTTCTTCCTTTAACTGATGAGAGGCTATATGCACTCTCTCCGCTTCAGTGCACTCAACATTACGGAATAGCCGCTCCATGTGGGAAAACCAATGAGCCACCTTGACTGGCTCTCCTTTCCCATCGAAGCTGTCAGGCCTCATGGAGTTAACAGCCTTCAGGGCTCGGCCATACTCCCCTCTATTCCTGATCACCCCTCCCTGCAGCACATGGTTCTCTTGTTCCTCAAATCTCGGAACTTCTCGAGATACTGGCACTCCTTGTGCCTGATGCACATTCGAGCGTAACGCGTCGGCAATCACTTGCATGACGATTCCCCGAATTTCTGCAACATCTGCTTTATCAAATATCCTTGGAGCGTTGTCCCTAGCTGGGTCGTTGCCTCCAGGATTATTATGGAAGACAGACTCACGCTCTTCTGATGGGTCTGCAACATTCCTCGGATTTAGTCTAGGGTCATTGCTTGGCCCAGCACCAGTACGGATAGTGTTCCTCGTGTTCACCATCTGTTTACCGATCAAATTCCAAGGATTTTATCACTTTAGTATCATTTTGATATAATTATTGTAAAAAATCAACTTAGAATAGATCAACTTGGTAATTTCTATTGATGGACTCGAACCGAGTTACTAGGTTCTACAACCTCAACTCACAACGAGCGAACTGGGAATCAAGCCTAGCTAGAGATGGTGAAACCACCTCGGCTTCTCCCGGGTTCCTCTGAAGAGAACAGAATGCACCCATATCAAACGGGGCAACGGGAAAGGAATTAGTCTTTCTAGACATAGAAGCAAGCTTACTATATCAGACTGTACAAAAGACATGACTATGAACGGTGTTTTGAAATTCTTTTCACTTTGAAAATTCAGAGCCCTTTTGAAGCATTTTCAAAAACGGATAAATGATTTATAAAATCCCAAACCCGTTTTAAAACCTTTGGCTCTGATACCACAACTGTAACACCCCCAAAACTTAACCCTTTTGGAAAGGTATTACCGCCAGTGACCCCAGTGTTCCTTACCGAGATCACCCAAGGCTTTACCAAATAAATACAATTTATGAAATGCAATTGATACACAAAGATCAAGCAATAAATTCCAAAACATAACATTGTCGAGGAAACAAGAGTTACGGGATTACAACCCAATCCCGAATAGGCCAAACACAGAGTTCAAACAAAGTACAACGGAAGACAAATAAAAGATTTTACAAACGGGGTTGTGATCGTGATGATCACCTGTCCAAGGATCTCAACCTGATTAAAAGCAATTATTAAAACATCCAAAAACAACCGTCGTCTTCATAGTCAATCTAGTCTCCTCAAATCTTCACTCTATCTGATGTGCCGAATCGAACGGATGACACCAGCCCACATGCGGAGAACAAAGTTCGTGGGTTAGTCTACTTGAATAGACTAGCAAGGGTAAAAAGCAGAATGGTTCGAGTGATCGTAACCGTTTACTATCATTGTCCCTTGAATAATAACCGAAGGGACGATATATAACCCGACACTTTCACGAAATAACAACAAGAGGTATGTATGAGAGAAGATTCTGGAAGACTTCATCTTCACAGAAATCGACTCGAAAAGAAGACTCCAACTGAAATGAGTCTTTAAGGAAATATGACAAATCTGGAATGATTACAGGATCATACAACAATGATTTAAAACTGACTGAGATGCTTCGGTTCACGACCAACCTCATCGCCTACAGCGAATCCAGATTGGAAAGAGAACGTACTACATTCAAGTCAAGACGAGTTTTCCTAGCTGCACTGAACTTAGCTGCACTACTCGCCCAAGGTATATTAATCATGTGCACTCAGGCACTTATCTTATTTAATTCCAAAACGAGCATTACGTTATAAGCTTTTACATCTCCACACAAGAGATATCGGATCTCCTCACAAGAGATATCGGATCTCCTCACAAGAGATATCAGATCTCCTCACAAGAGATATCGAAGGGATGAACCCTGGAAGATTTGGCACTAGCGAAGTGCGCCTACCCTATGAAAGGGTATGGTCATGACCAAAGAGAAAGTACTGGGGATGAACCACCAAGTACCAGTTATAAAGAAACAGCTAAACCCCCTCAAGGTACATAGCGTTCCTAGCCACTAGTGCTAACTAAACAGTATAGCACAACAACAGTTACTGGATAAATCCACATAAAGGCCCGAAAGGCGATCACAGATAATAGCGTTGTTCTAACAGATATACAACCTATTATATGATTTTCAAAACAGTTTAACAAAACCGTTTCCAGACAAACAGAATATTCATTCCAAATTAATTACTCAGATAAACTACTGATAATTAATGTAAATATGGAACGAATGAGCAAGAGCGAACCGCCACTTGTCTTAATCCGCAGAATAGTCTAACGACGTCAACTGGATTCCGGGCTCGACACGGTATAGTTCCGACAGCACAACAACCTTCGAGTCGACCCATAAAAGGAACCCTAAGTTAGATCCGACATAAACAGTACGAATCTAAACACGGCGAAAGAACACGAAAGGAAAGACGCCACGACGACAACCAACCAAGCCAAAGCCACGAAGGCGTTCTGGGCTCTGGCGGCGGTCGCCGTTCTTGGCGGCGGTCGCCGTGAAGAACACGGCCGACTGAAACGAGAGAAAACTCACCCCAAAACACGAGTGGTTAGGCCTCCTTCGACTTGCTTTGGCTTCTAACCTCCAAGGCTAACCAAAAGCTTCACAAAGGCACTCAAGAACCACACTAAAGCAACACCGGCGAGACCTTCAAACTCCGGCGAAAACACAACTCCGGCGAGAGGCGAATTTGGCAGAGGTTTGGTGCTGGGATGGCTCAAAACCTCACCCCCAACACCTCCTTTTATAGCCAAAGTGTCTGAAGCGTTCAACCAAACCCTGAGACGCGGCCGAAAGCAAGATCGGCGCCCTCGATTTCCGCCGGCGACCAACGGGCAATGCCCACTGGACAATCACGGCGGTCGCCGTTTTTGCCTGCGGCGGGCACACGGCGGTCGCCGTAAATGCGGCGGTCGCCGTTGCCAGGTCTGTCGTGGCCAGCTGGAAGCTGACACGCTGACTCCTCGGGTCCAACCACGGCGGTCGCCGTTTCTGAACGGCGGTCGCCGTTTCTCCCTTTTCCCGCCCGTTCAGCTTTGAACGAACCAGACGTTAAACCGGGATAAAAATTATCGTACGCGAACGACAATTAAAATCTAAGGCACCTTGTCTGTATATTATTTCACTGAGAAAAATATTACAGATACAGAGCACATTACAGAATGTCTCAAGCTACCTGAATTAAATCCGACGTACACAACGGGTACTCGGGAAAATTCCATAATTCCCAAAATAACCTTACAAAATTACGGGGTATCACAAATACCTAAGATAGAAGTGAAAGAACTCAGATAAATACATTTGTCTGGAATTTTCATCAAGGGTGATTTTATTGCACGCTATGAAGTACATTTCTCTGAGACTTTCATTCATCTAATTCCTTCTGAAGTCCAAAAGCTTGATTGTCATAGTAGTTTTGCTCATCTTTTTAATATTGAATCCTGCAGTTGAGATAATGTTTTCATTATACCTTCTCATCTAACAATGTAGCAAAATAATAGAAATTAAGAATTATACATAAATAGGTATATAGATAGAAATTTAGAAAAATGTAGATAACATATTTACTAACCACTAAAAACCCAAATATGGTAAGTGAAGTTGTATAAATACATTTGTGTGTGGGATTCTCATTCATATAATTTCTATATACCTAAATTTGTACTAAAAGATTTAAGACTAAAGTGAAACAACTGAGATAATTTTAATACCATGCAGTGAAATCATCCTTGATGCATTGATAATCATCACCAAGCCATACATTACCAAACACTTTGCACCTATTAGATGTTCAAAACAACTTTGCCTTTCGTTGTCCTGTAAAATAAGTTGAAAATTTCTGATTAATTTTGAACTAAAAGATTTAATACTAAAGTGAAACAACTGAGATAATTTTAATACCATGTAGTGAAATCATCCTGGATGCATTGATAATCATCACAAAGACATACATTACCAAACACTTTGCACTTATTAGACGTTCAAAACAACTTTGCCTTTTGTTGTCATGTAAAATAAGTAGAAAATTTCTGATTAAATTTGAATACAATGCAGAATAGTAAGAAAGAATAGAGATCGGAGTATTTAGTACAAACAGTGCTCACCTTATTAAACCATTTATAAAAATCAGCATAACTATCAGTTGGATCTGCATCTGTATAGTTGCAATGAAAATCTCATACAAATTAAGTTCTTTACTTTAGTAAAAGGTGTTTCATAAAGTCATTAAAATACAGATTTATTTATCACATATGTACAAAGAATGAATGATTATATAAATAGAAAGATAGTAAAAGTTTTACTACATACAGTCATGAAGTTTACAAGAAATGTTTTTCTTGTATTCTGAAGGTTCAGAAGACAAAGCTCCTTTACCTACTTGAAAGCAAACAATAGGACTGAGTATTGTTGAAGTTCAATGCATTTATTCCTCTACTTTTGACCATATATGTCTTCATCATACACATAATAGGATGGCAAATCCTAAGAACAATGCAATAGTTATAAGGATTGTAACTTTCTATTTACATAATATAATGTGATTTTAAAAGGATTGATAGATATATCTTAAGTGATTCATCTGTAGCCGTAAAAGAGCGACTATTTTATATTACTTATGCTTTCGTTAGAACTTCAAAGGATACCACATTTTCAACCATTTGTTTGTTGTACTGTGGGTCTGCAGGCGGCTTTGTAAATACTTTAAGGGTAGTTCTTTCTTTTACCCTTGAGAAGCCAACATAAAACTGTTCGTGCGAAAAGCAGGGTTGTCGTAAATATATCCCAACTTGATCAAGTGTTTGTCCTTGAGATTTGTTCATTGTCATTGCAAAACACAATTTAATAGAAAATTGTTTGCGCTGAAACTAAAAATAATACTTGGATGATGATGGAGCTTTAAGGGTAATCCGAGGAATCAAAACTTGTTCACCTTTATAATAGCCGGATGAAATTTCACAGACAATTTTATTGCGATAAATTTTTTTACACACCATTCTTGCACCATTACACAAACCAGACGTTGGATCTAGATTTCGCAATAAAATTACTGGACAATCTTTTTTTAGAATTAATTCATGCAGACTCATTCCTGAAGGACATAGAGTATTTATGAACTCCAGCGGATATATTTTACAGTTGTCATCTATTGCAGAATCTATACTTGTATATTTGGTTGAAACTCCTGAAAAACTTTCGATCAAAGCTGTGTTTATCATGTCGACATCTTCATTCGTAGGAGTTAATATGGCTCGGCCTTAAAAAACGGAGTTATCTAGTGAAGGTCTAAGCATTTTTGGGAAAATGTATTACACCAACAGATCAAAGCAATTTTCGTCGATGGTAATGCAATCTAAATTTCAATTGGTATTTCGATTAAAGCTTGTTCTGTATTTTGTAGAGATCCATTACCAAGCTGCAATAGAAATTCTGAAAAATAGGGTCTTGGCTTGCTCGTATATTTTTTGTTAGTCTGAATTTTATGAGTTTTGGCCACAGGTAAGAAGTCACCAAGCTAGCACAAGTTGTTTCATGTTGTGTTTTGTGCGGCAATACCGACAAGACTTGTCTGAAATCTCCACCAAAAACTACCACCTTTCCTCCAAAAAGATCTTTGTTATCACATAAATCTTGCAAGAGTAAATCCAATGCTTCTATGTTCTCTTTTTTTTGCCAAAGATGCTTCATCCCATATTATAAGAGAAGATTCTCTAAGCAAGTGTGCAAGACTGCTTTGTTTGAAAACATTACAGACTAAAGATCCATCATCGTCAATGGGTAGCTTGAAACGTGAATGCATTGTTCTTCCAGTAGGTATATTTGATGCCGCAATTCCTGAGGTGGCGGTTGGAAGAACAATCTTTCCAATGGATCGGGTTTTGGCATAAAGCGCACAATAGAGAAAGGTTTTTCTTGTTCCACCTAGACCATTAAAATAAAAAAGCACCGGAAGAATTTGATTTAATGTGTTTCATTATGCATTTGTATGCAACTCACTGTTTTTCGTTAAGTACTTTTGGTGCATTAACATAACATGCAGGAATAGGAGCATTCAATGCATCACTGATATCTTTTGTTATCTTATAACTATGTGTCTTCAACTTTTGATAAACATCCAACTTATAAGATTTTAGAGTTTTTTTCCATGGCATCTAAATACTTTTCAATCTCAAGACATGTTAGATATAAAAAAAAAAAACAGTTTCTCCTTTATACTGAAATGCGAAATCCTTTGAAATATATTTGTAATGTTGTTCCCACAATGATATTGGATCTATATGTTCACAATGCACAAGCAATGTCGTAAACAATCTACGAAGTACTGATGGCATTTGAGATTCCGCTGCTTCTTTCATGCATGAATCAGCATAGTCATCTCGTTCAACCAAACCTCTCTTTTCAGCTGCTTCTTGGAATGTACTACATGTGTGTAGCCATCAATTGTTCGAAGGTCTAAGAATGATTTTGCTGACTTAATGTGTGTGAGAAGAAGTCAAAGGTAATATCGTTCTCCTTCCGCATGATTAGCATACGTCAACCTTCCAACTGCAGCTGAACACTTTCTCTTTGTCCATGACTTATTAGATTTATTCCATACATAGTGCATTGGAAATTCAGAATACATATATGGAGGGTCAGCTGGATGATCATTCTTATAACTAAAAAATGCCATCAACATAGTTCTCTAACGATTTTCATTCGCAACCCCATTCTGCAAATTCTCAGATTCATGAAATGTGACAAGATGCATGTTTGGTAAATGTATTTACAGTGGAATTATAGCAGGAGTCATTTGATATAAGTCAAACCAAATATTCTCCAAGCAGATTATGGAGAAGATATCCATCTAGCAGATTGAAATGATGTGATTCATCTTGGATATCAGAATCCGTATCAGATATGGTAAAAGAAATTTGATCATGTCCTTTGTATATATATACTTGTAAATGTATTTGACGACTTCTAATGTGGAACAAACTTCAACATTTATGTGACAATCAGAAGATGCAAGAAGATAGGGATTATAAGGTATAACCCATCGATTATCTAAGTCAACACCTTTAATGGAAACAGAGTCCCCATTTTCCCTTCTTCTATAAATTGGGTAGGTGTCATTGTCACATGTTGTAAAATCAAAATAGTCTTTTGGATAGTTAAATCTGCAGTAACTGTGAAAGCCTTTTTGTTTCATGCAAGAATAGCCTGGATCAAGAATTCCACACGGACCATGAAGCATGTGTTTTATAACAAGCCTGCGCAAATATGGATTTTTAGTGGAAGGTAACTCTGCACATACAAATTGATCAAAAACTTATGGGTTGAGTATCTTATGTGTAGAGCACAATATTACTAAGATATGCGCATGTGGTAAGCCACACTTCTGAAACTCAATAACTTCAACTCTTGCTTTAACTGGACCAAAAATATTCTCCTCCATTATTAATTTTTTCAACAACGTAAGTTTAGATAAAAAAAACCCTAGATACTATGTCAGGTCTATCTTGAGCCTTCTCTCCCGGTTCTAATTTTTCTTTTATCTCTGGCCAGCCTGGATTACAAGTAATTGTAACAAATAAATCTGGTTTTCCAAATTTCTGAACAAGAGTCATCGCATTTAGATACATGCACCACATATCCCTAGGACCACCAATAAATGAGGGTGGCAATATCACACGTTGTCCAACACGAGAGGCATTCATAGTACCATCATTTACACTGTCAATAATACCCTGGTACAACTCACTTTTTTTTATTCATACGTAAGTAGTCCAAGCGAGTATTCTCAATTTTCACATACATATCAACTATATATTGAAGAAATATTCTGCCAGAGCGAATCAAGAAATTGTTTGGCCATATTTGAAGTTTATAAGCATAATATTCTCTGCAAGATATTTCATAACCTTCTTTTGGCGCTCTTGACATGGATACTACCCAAAAAAAATCAAGTTAGTAAGCATCAGAAGAATATATGAGAATAATAGGTAGAAAGGTAAAATAAAAACCTGTTGATTCTCGAAGTAAAATATCAGACGCGTCTTGCACCAAACATGTTGATATTGGAAAAGTAATATCGTCATTTTTACGTGTACTCTTTTGCTTCACTCTTTTCAGACCGCAATGCCATCCTGATTCTCCTTTTGGAAATAATAGAGGATATTGTAAAGGATCATATCAGCCATAGTAGTGTAAAATTCTGTGGGGTTCATTTGATTTGCCATAAACTATAATATGGGGACAATGTATCTGATCAGAGTTTGCATCTTCAACAACTTTGCAGCTACTTCATTGCATGTTGGAGCATTATAAACTCGTTGATCTAATATTGGATTATGAGAAATCACAATTCTCGAACTTTCTGTTGTACAAACCTCTCGTAGTGATCGGAAGAAATATGCATATGGATTTTGATTCATTACTGTCGTGAGAATTGATATGGTTTTTAAACAGTTGAACCCTTGTGTCGATTTCAGAAGCCCCGTCATAGAAATACATCTGGAGATAATTTGGATTGTCTCCAGTAGGTAACAAATCAGAAATGAAGTGATAGATTTGTCCTTGTAGCACCAAAGTGTATATACCATTCTTTGACTCTTTCTTAAACTTTTCACCAATTGAAGTGAAAACAAAGAAATTGTTATATACTCTAGCATATTTTCTAAATTCTATCTCATGATCATCATCCTTTATAAATAAATCAACAAGTTCTTGTGGAGTTTCATTTGTAGCAAGCTGAATTTCCCCATTAGAACAACAAAATGTTGAAAATTCATATGCAAATTTCACTGCATTGCATTCATTGCATGTTGTTGAACTCGGCAACACAATTGTTGTTGTTGGCACGTGTTCCATACCAAGTGTTGCAAAGACTGGTTCATTTTCTATGCGGCTCCTTCATCTTTTTCTGCTTGTTGACGCTACTGATGTAGAATTGCTCGCCATTTTTGCATGTGGTGTGAAATGAGAATCTTCCTAATAGGATGTGTCCCTACATATGAAAATGAAGCATATATTATTTGTAGTTTTTTCACGTGAAGAACAAAATTGTATGACATCCATTATGCAATCTAACAAAAGTATAACATATTATTGTATATTCATCAACATGCAACCTACAACATATAACAAACACAATAAATGACATCAAGCGACAAAAAAAAACACTAATCTGGAATTTATATCAAACACATCTAATTTGAACAGATAAGAAAAAAGCAAGCGCAAATTTTGGAGGAATTGACATGTTAATGTAATGCCTTTCTTCAATCTTTTACACTCATATATTGCATAACAGTATACACCGTCAAATTACACTACAACAAAATAGCAGTATAAATACATCATGTACTAAACAACTAACTGAAATTCCTCCACCCAAAGGCAGATCTCTGCCGCTCTTCGGATCACTGTAATAATATTAGAATCCAAATTAAAATAAACATATTAAAACTGCAGGTAATTTAAATTGAAATAAAAATTTAAAGCACATTCTATATAAATTTGCTAATAAAGAACACGGAAAACCGATTCTGCTTGTGTATGAGTAAGAGCATAGGCATGAAGGGAATTAACATTGAAATGTAGACTACTGACATTTATAAAATAATAAAAAGATTTGCAAAACTCACAATCTTCATTTCAAAAAGAATTACCTTGAAATGTGCTACAGCTAACAACAATATATTGCACACCATCCAGAAAAAGACATTCGCAACCTCTCCCATATATGCGGCTTACATATTAAACAGATGAACATTTAGTAGTGGTTTGCCTACCATACTATATAAGATTATAAGAAAGTCATCCATCAGACAAATTTGCAGCAATCAAACGACATGAATGGTCAAGGATTCGATGCAAACAAACCAGAAAAAAGATTGAGAAGGCCCAGTATCAACATATTAAATTGACTAAAGCCGACACCATGAAGATTGAACTGATACTTATACATTATCAAGATTCAAGAGAATAAAAAATCATCGATCATGCAGATCACATCACTTGACATTGTGTGACTTTTTGCAACCGGAGAATTTTGGGAATCGATCTCCATAGTAGGAGGTTGTCCCCACCATAGGTCCTATCATAACACCTCCAACGACTACACATGCTCGCATTAGCTCCTGACCTTATCTGAAACTCATAAAAGCCAATAATAAGGCCCCACAGCTGTCAATGCACTTGACATTGTAATAGACAAACTTTATGTAGTCTGATTAGAAGGAAGTCATCCATCAGACAAAATTACAACAATCAAAGGACATGAATAGTGAAAGATCCAATGCGAACAAACAAAATTGCAACAATCGAAGGACATGAATAGTGAAAGATCCAATGCAAACAAACCAGAAAAAGAAGATTGACCATTAAAAAAACACATATTCAGTACAACATGAGCACAAGTATCGCAAATTAGTCAAAAACTCGATATCCTATCAATGAATTTGAAAAATCCTACACATACAAAACGACAAAGAAATAAAATCAACAATGTTTAAATGACTTATTTGAAACTTTAAATGACCTATTGAGAAGTTACTAGCATTAGAACAGTCCAACAAAAGGAAACTCAACATTTAACACACCCAAAAAAGGAAGACACTTATTAACACTAACCACCATAATAATATATCACAATGTCGAGACCATTGAAAAATAGGCTACATATTTAGTATAGCCAAAGCATAAGTATCACAAATCAGTCAAAGACTCAATATTTTATCAATGAATAGAAAAATCTCAAGCAACATATTTAGCTTAATCTTGCCCTAAGATGTACTGACCTTTATACAAGATTGTTTAGACTTAATGGAAGTCCATACTTACCAACAACAAGGGACACTAGTACAAAAATCACATTTTACCCCGTGATAAAATAGCTCAGATCACTTATATTCGGACTATTAAGTGGTTACAAAATACAAAATTACATATATTTATTTTGGGAGAAGTAAATACCCGGATAAATTACGATACGCCCGGGCTATTTAATATATAGCATTTTGAGTGCGGTGATAAAATAGCCCGGACGTGGTTTCAATGCTAATATTCGGATTATTAAGTTTCATTATTATTCCCCTCAAAAGAAAATAGCCCGGAGCATACACAACACGCAAAAGACCGGGCTATTTAATCATGCATCCTCATTTGATACTACATTATATATTCCGGATATATGACTAGCCAAGTTAAATTGATTTTATTTTTATTTTTTAATCAAATTAAATAAGAGTTATTTCCAGTGATTCAGCGATATCTCTTATTGGCTAAACAACCCTAGTCCACTTCGTCCCCGCGATTTCTCTTTTGCCATTGAAGCTCTTGATTTCATCTGCTTCAGTTGGTTGGTCCTCCTATTCGTCGTTTCTACCTGCAATTGGTGCTCTTGTTCGTCGTTTCTACTTCAGTTGGTTGGTGGTTCGGTTTGTTGGTAAACCCTAAACATACGTCCATTCTACCCCCAATTTATGCTATTGATTGTCGTTTCTAATGCTTCAATGGATGGTTCTTCAGTTGGATGCTTTTCATTTCTTCTGCTTCAGTTGATTGACTTGGGAGTGATGAGAAGTTGGGATCGACAACGTCGTCTACCATTTCTTCGTCTCCAATTTCTCTATCCTTCTGAAACCCTAATTTCTTCGTACTTTCATCCGCGTCACCACCGCCGGCTGTTCCGTTCAATCCTCTTATTGATTGCAAAGATTACACCTTTTCATCTCCATTGAAGGTTTGAATTTGATTTCTTTCTAGAGTTTTACGACTCCGATTGGCTTGTTTGCAAATTGCACCGTATGCGTCAATCAACATCCCGCTGCAAACAATTTATACGTTACTAGGTGCTTGGATTGTATATCGTATAGAGTTATTATACACAAGTCGGTATGAGTATTTTGCTGATTGTGATCACTCCAAAATTCTGTTTACATTCATCTGCAAAATGTTAATCTTTTTCATGATTAAGCTTCTTCACTATGGGGTATTTCTCTTTGAGTTTGGTGCTTTCTTTGATTAAGTAAATAATCTAGATGATTATATTTAGATTAAGGGGAGATAAAGTTGTTTATTTATGGTGGTACGGTTTTGATTTTGTGTTGTTGTATGAGCAGTAATAGAAGAAAAAGTACAAGAAGTGGTGGATAGACTAGTTAATTGAATAAAGTAGAGGAGGAAGAACCCCAATATGTCTGCAATAGTTTGTGGGAAGAGATCGTTCATTGAAGAACTGCTGTCTCCTTCTGTTTCAAAGCGAGCTCGCCGCTCTTCCTCGTCTCCAGTGAGAATCTCTCCATAAAGGTCTGTTTTAGGGCCAATTGTTGTTATATCGTCTTCTTTGTCATCACCATTGCTTGACCATCTTATCAGTCACTTCCCTGATATGGACATGAAGGTGTGTGCATTTACCAGGTCTATCTTTGCTTTTGATCCTGCTTCTCTTATATGAGTAATTTGCAATTTATGAAATTGCTATGTTTGAGGCTTGGGTTTTTGGGGGCTTGGATCTGCACCTCTTTCTTAATATTATATATTAGTTTGTTGTAGTTTATGAGGAGACTTATCAAGTAATTTTTTATATTGTTTGAATAAAGATACAAGTCATTATTGTTTGTTGGCACAATGTAATTAAGTGTACTTTTTATAGATTATTAGTTGACTTTTCTTTAATCAGACATGAGCATGTTCAAAACGGAGCATCAGTGGGTGAATCTCATTGCTTTTGCTACAAATAACCTATTGAGATTGGATTATATGATTAAATTATGTTGTGTTAAAAAATAATGAATATTAACAAGCTGCTATTGACTTAATTGTACACCATAATAGAAGTTTGTCACTGAATCTCATTGCTTTTGCTACAAATAACCTTGCACCCTTTGTTCTTTTTTTGTGTGTCTTAATATGTTGATATGTGTACTGAGGAATACATCCAATGAATGCGTAGAGGATCTTTTTAAGGTGCTTTTGACATGGACTTTGTAAACTGTTTCTTATTGAAGTAGGAGGGATGACATGGGCATTTTCTAATGTAGTAGTGTAACATATATAATTCTCTCTAATATATGTTATTTTATGGAAGTATGAAGTATTGTACTAGGCATTTACTATTATCATAGATGATACCTGATGTTGTTCTACTTGATGTGGCAGGTTTTTTTATGGCTAGGTTGAGCTAATAGGTTCATTCTTGTCCATTGGTCAATGATTAGGCTGGTGCATCTTTTGAAGATCTAGTAAACTTGCCTGAGGATGGTATAGAGTGGGTGGAGCTATTTGTCAAAGAAATGGCTAGTGCTGCAAACTTGGATGATGCCAGGATCCGTGCTGCAACAACTCTTGAATTCTTGGAAAAATCTATACGCACTTGCGTGAGTTTGGAAGTGACGCAGAGCTTCCAACAAGTATGTCTCTTTGTACTTAGCTGGTTTAGTAGGCTCAAAGTTTTTTGACTTGGAAGTCTCTTGGGTTTGGTGATGTTCTGATAACAACAATGGGAAAAATGGATATAGAATTCAAGCTTCACTGATAATGTGTACCTATGCTAGGAGAAGAGAATTGTGAAGGAACAAATGGGTGTTGTGGTTCATGAAAATACAATTCTAAAGCGAGCCGTTTCAATCCAACATGAGCGTCAAAAGGAGTTTGATGACAAAACTCATGAGCTTCAACATCAAGTTGTAAGAGGAAAGAAGATGCCTAAATATGTCAGCCAGGGAGCATACATTGTCTCGAAACAGCTGCTAATGTTCATTGTCTTCGAGCCCATGTGCATAAATACAAAGGCTTCAGGTTGTGGTATGACTGGAATTAACTGTTGATCCTTATACTTGATTTGATTACCTCTAGACAGCTCCTACTTTTTAATTCCATTTCAGTTCCTTGTCTATCCTTTTCTTACATGCCAACAACTTTTCTAAATCTTGACTGTAATAGCGGTAGCCAGTAGGCTTTTTTTGTCAGAATTAGGTAGGCTTTGTTTATGTGGCTATAATTTGATCGTTTTATCCAAACCTTATTTTCTTTGGCGCCCTTAACTGTTTGAGTGAGTAGATTGTTGTCTAATTATATGGTGATTAACATTCTTGGACATCTTGTCGTTCTTGTGACTTCAAAGTGTTGAATGGTATATTATGTGATCAAGTAATGGTACTAAATGATACATATATTTGTACCTCAATGATTTGCTGAAATTGTCAAATGGTTGTTTGTTTGTTTCTTAATCTTTATGATCTTGCTTGTGTTTTTTTCATTCTTTGTCAAGTTTAATAGCCACTTTTTACTGCAGACTAAAAAAGATTTTATTTTCGGTATACATCCTAACGTGCAGATAGTGGTGTTTTATTTTTTTTAATAAAAGGACTTAGTCCGGATCTTCATAAAATCCGGGGTAAAAAAGTCATTTTTTTAAACAAAATGAAGGGACTTTTTAGCCCGGGTCTTAAAGTTCGGGCTATAAAGTACACTTTTTAGCTCCCGGGCTATAAAATGTCTTGGATCGTGATATATCTAAGTTTTTTAGCCCGGGCGTGTTGAAAGAGGTTCTGGCTATTTGAGCTATTATCACACCACTCTGAAGCCCGAACCTATTTCACGTTATATCCGGGCTATATCACAAAAAGCGCCTGGGCTAAAAAATGTATTATGTACTAGTGGGAAAAACTCATGACAGTAAAGAACTCTCAGTAGCTCATTTACCTACCCAGTTATTCAACCACTATGAAATAAAAGAATAAGACAGCAATAAGTCCAACTAGTGTGAGAAATGCAAAGTTAGTGATTTAAAATGCACACATAATAATGATCTCTGAAGACCTCTACATACCTCGACTATGCTTAGGATGTTATTTAGCACATGCTCTATTAAATGTTATTCAGCTCTTCCACCACCAGTCTTGTAATATCCCTCATTTCTATAAGGATATTTGGGTAATTTTTCCCAAACTTTCGTTCGGTAAAATTTTCGTTTTCAGAGAAGTTAGGATTTTTCGTAACGTTTATGAGATCCGAAATAATTCCTCGAGTAGTATAAAATACATTTAATGTATTTTCGGGACTTAAAACATTTGTTTGGATACAAACATATAATTTCCGGGGTTAAAACCATACCCATACATGTTCTCAGACAAAAGTGGGCAAAAGAGGCCGGATTTGGCCTTGACCGCACCCGCGGTCAGGCACCGCACCCCGCGGTGGCAGTCGTGTGCAGGACGTGCATCGTCGGCATGTGTGCCGCGTGTCCTTCATCGTGGCGGTCGCCTGCTCCTTGGCCGGGGTGACTCACCTGCTTGCTTGTGTGCTGCTTGCTGGGCTCTATAAAAGGAGGAGATCTGGAGTTGTTTTTTAGCACTCCAATCCGAGCTTTCTCCCTCTCAAATCTCTCATCTCCATTGTCGCCGGAAAGCTCACGCTCTCGCCGGAATTTCGAAGCCTTCGTCAGAGCTCTTGTTAGAAGTGGTGGTACACTCAAGGTGGTCCTTTGGAAGTGCAAGGAACCCAGAAGTCGGAGCCACCACGAGTCGAGCTTCGTCGTCTTCCCCGATAAGCCTTTTCCCTTTCGTCGTCTTCCCCGATAAGCCTTTTCCCTTTCGCCGTATTCACCGCACCCGCGGCAGGGCCACCGCACCCGCGGTGTGGCTGGGCTCGTGGTGTGGCTTTGGGTGTTGTGGTCTCGATCGAGGCTTCGTTCCTTCGATTTAGTTCGTCTTTCTTTAGATTCTTATATTTGGTTATCGAATCTAACTTAAGGTCTCGTTTGGGTCGATCCGTAGGAATCTGTAATCCCAGATCTATCCCCGTTTTAGACCCAGGAATCCGTTGTCTTTGAGCTTCATTAAGCTTCGTTTAAATCTAAGGCAAGTGGCGGTTCGCTCTTGCTTAATCATTCCATGTTCTATTAATTATCAATTGTTTTTAATTATTAATTAAATTGGAGTGAACTGTTATTTTCGTTTGAGAAATAATTTTATAAATAACGTGATTAAAAGGTGATGTTATAATAGGTTGTATATGTTGCTAGAAACAACGCTATTATACTTGTTAATTATCGTGATGGTATTATTGTGGATTAAATGTAAACTTTAATAATGCTAGAATAACACGAGTATTCGTAGGAACGATATCCCTTGTAAGGATAGCTGTTTCTTTATAATTCTCTTAAGATTGTGACCCATTACTTCCTATCCACCGTTAAGGATCTGAAGTGTTAAGCACCTTGCTAGTGCAATTTGGGTGGGCATAATTGTCACCCTGTGTATTAAACTTTCGTTGTTATTCGAAACATTAAACTTTCGTTGTTATTCGAGATATTAAACTTTCGTTGTTATTCGAGACCTTAAACTTTCGTAGTTACTCGAGATAATATTAAAAGCCTTAACATTAATTAAAGTTTTGGAAGTAAATAAGATAAGTGCAGTGACGCATATAATTAATATACCTTCAGACGAGTAGTGCAGCTAGGCAATAGTGCGGCTAGGGAAAACTCGTCTTGACTTTGATCAGAGTAAAGTTCTCTCTCTCTAATATGAATTCGCATTGTGCGGTGAGGTTGGTCGTGAACCGAAACATCAAGTCATTTTAAACGCTTATGAGCAACTATAAACGTTCCCAAACAGTTGTCATAATTTCCAGTAAGACTCAATCTTTTGGAGTCTTCCCTTCATACGTTTCCCATAAGGCTCATTTCCTTTGGTAGTCTTCTCTTCAATGCATATCTTAATATTAAATCATTTCGTGAAAGTACCGGGTTATATATCGTTCCTTCGGTTATTATTCGAGGAACAATGATAGTAAACGGTTACAATCACTAGAACCATTCTGTTTTCACCCTTGGATAGTCTTTCATTAGACTAACCAACCAGTTAATTTCCACTGCATGGTTGGCTGGTGTCATCCGTCTTATACGGCACATCAGTGGTAGGTTCCCGAAGTCAAAGTAACCAGTTGAAGAAGAAGAGGCTTGCAGACGAAGATTTAAGTGTCAGTGTTTTAAGTTGTTAAGTATTACCTTAATATATCTTTATAACCTAGCCATGTTTTAGGTTAATCCTTAAAAGTCTTCCGCTGTGTAATTTAGAAAGTCTTCCGTTGATATGTTTACTCTGTTGTAAAGATACTACTCTCGTTTGATGAGAGATCTTTTAATAAAAAGGGTTGAGTTTCTTATGCAAATGTCTTCCGCTGTTTAACCTTTCATTTAATATAGTTATGTATTTAAGTTTAATTGTTCCGATTAAAGCCTGGGGTGACTTTGGACGGTAATGTCTGAGGTCACTGGCGTGTGGCACTACCGGTATAAATCAGGGGTGTTACAATTATGGTATCAGAGCAATGGTTTTAAAATTCTTGGCCTATTGTTAGGTTTGAGAATTTTCGAAAAACTAATTTCAAAACGATTTTCAAACTATTTTCCCTAAAAAGGAATTTTTAGAATTTAAATGTTAAAAGTAAAAGTTTTAATTATTTCTTGGAATTTAATTTAATTTATATGATTTAGCTATTTGAACTTCAAAAGCTATTTATCGTTGGTTTATAAAAGGCGTGTTATACGCAGTCAAAATGAGTTTAAGATTGTAACTTTAAAAGTGTGAATTTTTTTTTAAGTAAGAGATTTGTGATAATCATATCACTAGTTTGCAAAACTAAACTATATAAGTAATTATTTTTATAGGGTTTAAAGGTATAAAGTATAAAGTTTGAAGGTATGAAGTTTAAAAGTATAAGGTTTATTATTAAGTGGTTTCAAACTTCTGCAAGCTTCAAGTGTTACTTATTCCTTAGATCCATTCTTAGGGATATTGTCTCTTCTTAGGGTCAATGTCATTTAAAGGTTGACATTTCCCCTAGAATACCCATTCTTAAGTAAGAGAAGAAGGTCATTTCTGTGGTTAACAGTGGAGGGTTAGTCAGACTAATATAAAGTTATTAGTTTGAACCGTTATATTCTGTATCATAACGTATCTGACTAAAGTGTCATGCCCAAGTGGGAAAAGTTCTAAATTAACGTTATGGCTCATCAATAGATGGTGAACACAAGAAATATGGTTCGTGCTGGTGCAGTACCAAGTAACGAACCAAGGTTAAATTTAGGGAAATTCCTGTTGGTGCCCCTGAGTTTAGGGTTATTCCTGTTGGTGTCCCACGATTAAGTTTTTTCCTGTTGGTACCCCTAAGGTCTTGGTTTGTTCGCTTTATAACCGAAATTTTTCATATCCGTATCATTTCGGTTCAAATTGATCAAATAGAAGCTCATCACTATGTTTATTGACCTCAACTTAGTAGGATTCGACTCCTAAAATACTCAAATCCATACTCGAACCATTCCGATTTGAATTCTTAAGGTCGAAACGGGTTGTTGCTTCGGAATTCAAATCGTTATGGTTCGGACATGGATTTGGGTATTTTAGGAGTCAAATCTTACTAATTTGAGGGCGAGGAACACAATGGTAGACTTGGATTTAATCAATTTGAACTAGAATGGTACAAACATGAAAAAGTTTGGTTACGAAGCAAAAAACCCAAACCTTAGGGGCACCAACAGGAAAAAACTTAATCGTGGGACACCAACAGGAATAACCCTAAACACAGGGGCACCAACAGGAATTTCCCTTAAATTTAAGGAGCGCCGCTAATCAAGGGGGGGAGAACGAGTCTGTCTCTCACAATAACCCCGCAGGCGTTGGCCAAGCACAGGCAAATCCTCCAGTAGTGTTCGATGCCGCAATCAAAGAAGCCCTTCGTGGGTTTGTTCTGCAAACGGTCACCGAGGCAATTCGGTCATATGTACTGCAAGCACAAGGTGTTCTGATTCCTCAGGTTATTCCTGGAATTGAGGAGCCAGTGGACAAAAGGACTTATGGTCAAGCTTTGAAAGCCATGAGCTCAATGAGGCCTGACAGCTACGACGGTACTGGAGAACCGGTCAAAGTGACGTATTAGTTCTCGCATATGGAACGACTATTCAGGAACGTGAATTGCACTAAGACTGAGAAAGTGCACATCGCCTCCCTTCAACTCAAGGATGTGGCTAGTGAATGGTGGGAAAGCACTGGTCTAGGTGATCATCCCGAGCTGAATTGGAGCATGTTTAAAGCAAAGATGACTGATCGTTTCTTTTCCCGTGCTATGAGGGAGGAGAAGCACAAGGAATTTATGTACCCTAATATTGATGGGTTAAAGGTGACTGAGCTTGCAGCTAAGTTCAATCACTTGTTGCAATATGCTGGGCCAGAGGTGGAAAGCGAAAAACAAAAGATCTGGTACTTCCATGGATGGATGAATCTAGAAATCAAACCTCTAATGGTGCGTCACGGATGTTCTACGTTAGAACAATATGTGGATGCGGCCTACAAGATAGAGGTCACGCTGGAAGAATCCGCCCAAAAACGGGAGAAGCAAATTAAAGGAAAGGGTGGGCAACAGGACCGCCAAGTTAGTACATTCAAGCGACCAACGTCGCCTACTAAGTTTGAGAAGTCTGGTCGCGCTAAGACCGAGATGACTCAGTCAGAATCCGCCAGAGGCTCCGGTTGGAGTAGCGGGGTAATTTAATGCCATAACTGTGGTGAAGTTGGGCATAAAAGTATTAACTGTCAAAAGGAAAAGAGGGTATGCTACCATTGTGGAAGGGAAGGCCACATGAAAACACACTGTAGAAAGAAGGGTCAAGGACCAACACAGTCTTATCAAGTCTCAAATGTTGGCCATGGACAAAATCCAAAACCAGAGGTATCTTCTCCTGAGCAATCTATGGCTCGTAATAAAGGCAAGGCGCCTATGGAGTCTTCAGGTCAGGGGCAACGACTCTTTGTGATGCGTCAAGCCGACGGGGGAGAACCCTGATCGATTAATTGTGCTTTTGTTAAGCTTTTCCTTAAGATTAAGGAGTAACGACTTGTGTCGATTATCTCCGTAGTTTTGTAGTCTGTCTGTGCGACTTTTTGTCAGTTGTTTTAATATAACGTTCGATTAATAAAGAAGTGTTTCCTCGTTTCGGAAATTACTAAATTCGCTATTGTTAAAAATCGTTCATAACTAAACCCCGTGAGTGCCGGAAACAGTATATATCATGTAAGGATAAAGGCTGTCGGACTCATAGGGGAAAAGTATCGTGTGAAAAATAGATGTTCGTTCCCTACATGGTTAAACCCAGGGTCGACTCTATTACTTAAAATCTAAATCCATTCCTAAAATTCTTCTTCATTTCTGGAGTTAATGCTCTAAGAGATTAAGAGTTACCTCTCATATATGTACCGTGGACATTGGTTTTGGTAAAAGTATATAAGGGTGAATTAATGCGAAGTCCAGAACACCTAGTTGTAAGTTCATGCTGTATGCATAGATGTGCATAGATTAAGAGGGATAGTTCATAGGAAACTCGTTTCCTCTATTACGATCTTGAGTAAGACCTTAGAGTCCAGAGTTATGGTTATGAGATCCATAAGTGGATACGACCAGTGTAGAACCAATGGTTAAGGTTTGCTTCTAAAAAGCCAAGTGTGCAAAGTCGTAAGTATTAATTTGGAAGAATCTAATTAAAGTTCGTTTTGAGGTTTCATAAGGAACGATATGATTAAATCTTGGATGGATAGTAGATTGTGTGAGGAAAATAAGGATCTTAAAGTTAGAAATAAGTTATTAGAGACAGTTAAACAAAATTTTGGGCTATGAGTCAAGTAATTGACGTCTGAGCCAAATCTAATTGGGCCAAATAATTGAAATTGGTAAGTGGTACTTTCAGAGGATAAAGAGTTATGATACTTGGGAAATTACAAGGTGTGATATTGGGATTCGAGATGAGAGTCGTATAAAAGGCTTATGGACAACTTTTTGGAGGAAATTAAGTGTAAAGCTATCGTGTTGGAAATAGGCCACTTAAATGTGGGGATTACAGTTTAAGGATAAGTTATGTTAATAATTTTGATAAATTAAAGGAATTAGTGAAGAGGATTGTCCATGTGCGCCTAAGGAGTAAGGTAATAAGCTTACTCGTATAAACTATTAAAGGTTCCGATAGAAGTGACTGAGGCAGTCGACAATGAATCATTTTCAGGATGATACCTTAAGGAATTAAGAGTAATATCTCATATGATGCGTCTCGAGGAAATAGGAATAAAAGTGTGGTGATCATGTCTGGAGAAAGTTAAGGAAACTTAAAGGTTTAAGTTATAAAGTAATTAAGGATATTAAGTCCAAGTATTAAGGTTAGTTGTAACCCAATTCCATAAGGTATTCGACCAAGTTTTGGGGTCGAAACTTTTTTTAAGGGAGGGATAATGTAATATCCCTCATTTCTATAAGGATATTTGGGTAATTTTTCCCAAACCTTCGTTCGGTAAAATTTTCGTTTTCAGAGAAGTTAGGATTTTCCGTAACGTTTATGAGATCCGACATAATTCCTTGAGTAGTATAAAATACATTCAATGTATTTTCGGGACTTAAAACATTTGTTTGGATACAAACATATGATTTACGGGGTTAAAACCATACCCATACATGTTCTCGGACAAAAGTGGGCAAAAGAGGCCGGATTTGGCCTTGACCGCACCCCGCGGTGGCAGTCGTGTGCATGACGTGCATCGCCGGCATGTTTGCCGTGTGTCCTTCGTCGTGGCGGTCGCCTGCTCCTTGGCCGGGGTGACTCACCTGCTTGCTTGTGTACTGCTTGCTGGGCTCTATAAAAGGACGAGATCTGGAGTTGTTTTTGAGCACTCCAATCCGAGCTTTCTCCCTCTCAAATCTCTCATCTCCATTGTCGCCGGAAAGCTCAAGCTCTTGCCAGAATTTCGAAGCCTTCGTCGGAGCTCTTGTTAGAAGTGGTGGTACACTCAAGGTGGTCCTTTGGAAGTGCAAGGAACCCAGAAGTCGGAGCCACCACGAGTCGAGATTCGTCGTCTTCCCCGATAAGCCTTTTCCCTTTCGTCGTCTTCCCCGGTAAGCCTTTTCCCTTTCGTCGTCTTCGCCGTTGTAGCTCCACCGCACCCGCGGCAGGGCCACCGCACCCGCGGTGTGGCTGGGCTCGTGGTGTGGCTATGGGTGTTGTGGTCTGATCGAGGCTTCGTTCCTTCGATTTAGTTTGTCTTTCTTTAGATTCGTATATTTGGTTATCGAATCTAACTTAAGGTCTCGTTTGGGTCAATCCGTAGGAATCTGTAATCCCACATCTGTCCCCGTTTTGGACCCAGGAATCCGTTGTCTTTGAGCTTCGTTAAGCTTCATTTAAATCTAAGGCAAGTGGCGGTTCGCTCTTGCTTAATCATTCCATGTTCTATTAATTATCAATTGTTTTTAATTGTTAATTAAATTGGAGTGAACTGTTGTTTTCGTTTGGGAACTAATTTTATAAATAACGTGATTAAAAGGTGATGTTATAATAGGTTGTATATGTTGCTAGAAACAACGCTATTATACTTGTTAATTACCGTGATGGTATTATTGTGGATTAAATGTAAACTTTAATAATGCTAGAATAGCACGAGTATTCGTAGGAACGATATCCCTTGTAAGGATAGCTGTTTCTTTATAATTCTCTTAAGATCGTGACCCATTTCTTCCTATCCACTGTTAAGGATCTGAAGTGTTAAGCACCTTGCTAGTGCAATTTGGGTGGGCATAATTGTCACCCTGTGTATTAAACTTTCGTTGTTATTCGAAACATTAAACTTTCGTTGTTATTCGAGATATTAAACTTTCGTTGTTATTCAAGACCTTAAACTTTCGTAGTTACTCGAGATAATATTAAAACCCTTAACATTAATTAAAGTTTTGGAAGTAAATAAGATAAGTGCGGTGACGCACATAATTAATATACCTTCAGACGAGTAGTGCAGCTAGGGAAAACTCGTCTTGACTTTGATCAGAGTAAAGTTCTCTCTCTCCAATCTGAATTCGCATTGTGCGGTGAGGTTGGTCGTGAACCGAAACATCAAGTCATTTTAAACGCTTATGAGCAACTATAAACGTTCCCAAACAGTTGTCATAATTTTCAGTAAGACTCAATCTTTTGGAGTCTTCCCTTCATACGTTTCCCATAAGGCTCATTTCCTTTGGGAGTCTTCTCTTCAATGCATATCTTAATATTAAATCATTTCGTGAAAGTACCGGGTTATATATCGTTCCTTCGGTTATTATTCGAGGAACAATGATAGTAAACGGTTACAATCACTAGAACCATTCTGTTTTCACCCTTGCATAGTCTTTCATTAGACTAACCAACCTGTTAATTTCCACTGCATGGTTGGCTGGTGTCATCCGTCCTATACGGTACATCAGTGGTAGGTTCCCGAAGTCAAAGTAACCAGTTGAAAAAGAAGAGGCTTACAGACGAAGATTTAAGTGTCAGTGTTTTAAGTTGTTAAGTATTACCTTAATATATCTTTATAACCTAGCCATGTTTTAGGTTGATCCTTAAAAGTCTTCCGCTGTGTAATTTACAAAGTCTTTCGTTGATATGTTTACTCTGTTGTAAAGATACTACTCTCGTTTGATGAGAGATCTTTTAATAAAAAGGGTTGAGTTTCTTATGCAAATGTCTTTCGCTGTTTAACCTTTCATTTAATATAGTTACGTATTTAAGTTTAATTATTCCGATTAAAGCCTAGGGTGACTTTGGACGGTAATGTCTGAGGTCACTGGCGTGTGGCATTACCGGTATAAATCGGGGGTGTTAAAAGTCTTGCAATCATTGAGAATTCAAAAACAATACACATATAATTTATACAACACAAGCAACCAAAATATAGATGAAACATAACCAAAATTAATATCAGCAAGCAGAATATACACAAAATACAACCATAATTGCAAGCAGAATGTACACATTAGTATATAGCACAAGTAATTCTCTTGCCTCTGCAGAATTCAAAAATAGTATACATATAATTTTTACAATACAACAAACCAGATCATACATGAAACACAACCAAAACAAAATACAACCATAATTGCAAGCAGAATATACACAAAATGCAACCATAATTACATAAAGATGTAATCAAACCATAATTCTTTTGCCTCCTCAGAATTCAAAAACAATATACATATAATTTATACAATACCGACAACAAGAATATGAAATACAACCAAAACAAAATACAGCCATAACTGCAAGCAGAATATACACAAAATACAACCATAATTACATGAAGTTGTAATCAAACCGTAATTCTTTTTGTACCAAAGAATTCAAAAACAATATACATATTTATCCACACCATACATGAAGCTGTAATCAAACCGTAATTCTTTTGCCTCTATAGAATTCAAAAACAATATACATATAATTTATACAATACCAGCAATCAGAATGGCAACCAGAATATACATGAAATACAACCAAAACAGAATACAACCATAAAACAATATACGTATCTACAGAATTCAAAAACAATATACATATAATTTATACAATAAGAGCAACCGGAATATACATGAAACACAACCAAAACAAATACAACCATAATTGCAAGCAGAATATACAAAAAATACAACCATAATTACATGAAGTTGTAATCAAACCGTAATTATTTTGCCTCTGCAGAATTCAAAAACAATATACATATAATTTATACAATACCAGCAACCAGAATATACATGAAACACAACCTATAATTTATACAACACTGGCAACCAGAATATACATGAAACACTACTAAAACAAAATATAACCATAATTGCAAGCAAAATATACACAAAATACAACCATAATTACATGAAGTTGTAATCAAACCGTAACTCTTTTGCCTCTGTAGAATTCAAAAACAATATACGCCTCTGTAGAATTCAAAAACAATATATATAATTTATACAATACCAGCAATCAAAAGATACATAAGACACAACCAAAACAAAATACAACCATAATTGCAAGCAGAATATACACAATATACATGAAACACAACCAAAATTAATATCAACAAACACAATGTACACAAAAAAGAACCATAATTACACAAAGTTGTAATCAAACCGTAATTATTTTGCCTCTGCACTACTCCACCAAAATAAATAGAGGAAAAACTTAAATACAGACCGAATGAGCAACCAAAAAAAACATATGAAACAAGCATCGTTTCTGAATGGCAGTGCCAAAAATTGACACCACAACTATAAACCTAGATCAACAGTTTAATATGCGGCCCAATATATACATAAAAACATGTAACTCACAATCACCAAAAAATACAAAACAACAACACAATGCGCAAACAATCTAGTTATAATTATTACAATCGGAGACATAGACAAACTTAAGAAATACATGTATAATGACCGCGATGGCACAATATGAACGCAAGAAATCTAAGATAAGAAATGTGGAAACAAAGAGAATCTCATATCAAATAGCGGAAAAATACAAAACAACAACACAATGCACAAACAGACTAGTAATCATAAACAAAGACAAACTTAAGAAATACCTGTATAATGACCGCGACAGCACAATTACCACGATAGCACAAGACAAACACAAAAAGCCTAAGATGAGAATTGTGGAAACAAAAGGAATCCTACATAAAAGGCGGAAAAAAACAAAATCAGAAATTAAGGTTAGTAGGAGACGACACAATTACCTCGACAGCACAAGACAAACACAAAAAGCCTAAGATGAGAACTGTGGAAACAAAAGGAATCCCACATAAAAGGCGGGAAAAAAAAATCGGAAATTAGGGTTAGTAGGAAAAAGACGATAGAGATGAACGAAGATCAGAAACCAACTTCATAGATGGAGATGGCCAAAAGAAGAAACCAAATTCACAAACGAAGATGGCGAAAGAGGAATTCGCAGATAGAGATGAACAAGATGGAAAATTCGAGAATGGAAGCAGAGGAAGAAGACAATAGAGATGAATGAAGATCAGAAACTGATAGGACAAAAACCTACCCACAAGCGTATGGGTTCAGTTGTAGCTTTTCAAGTATCGTTCCCACGAGGACTATGTAGTATCAATTGTATCTTGAACTAGTAAGCTAAGCCAAAAGATTGTGAATTTTGTTGAACTAATAACTAAAATTAAGAAACAAATGCAGTTGATGATTGTAATCAATGAAGGAAAAGTTTCCAAGGCAATGGATCCCTGCAACTATGCTTTAGTAGACTTAACTAGATAGATGTCTGAATTTAGTCTGTCTTTGTTGAAGGTAACTATCTGCGGTAATTACTAATTCCTCTCGGATGATAGTAAATGTGCCTAGATTCAATCAACATCCACTCTCACGACTTTCTAATCAAGATCTAGACCCTTTGGGCACTTAGAATCTAAGGTCAAACTGAATTAGCATCCACTCTCGTGACTTGCTAAATCAAACCTAATCTTAGGGTTTCTATGATAGTGTTGGAACCATGACGTTTCCTCTGGTTTTGATGATGATAAACACCATTGGGTTTTATGGTTTATATTGTTTCTATGAGTTTCAGGGCTTATGAACGTTTTAGGGGACAATGGAAAGCATGTGAAAGAAGAGAAAGCAGAGGATGCTAAGGAACGTGGTGAAAACATGGAAGAGTTACGCAGAAGCAAGATTGAAGAATGAAGCGCGCGTATTGTTCATACAAGGAAACTTTTATACTTGGAAACAACGGATAAGGAACAATGAAGAACTCTGAAGTTGCCAGCTGTTACCAGTGGATACTGCTACTTATGGAAACCATGTTTTGAAGATCTACTCGGAGAGAGAAGAGCTAGATAGCGTGTCTTAGGAAAGTTTACTTATGGAAACCATGTGTTTGTAAGCCAAATTATTTAGAAGGAAAAGAAATCTCATACTGTTACCATGTATAGGATTCGATAGATATCTAAGGTGTTTGGTAACAAGGGTTTGGCTGCCACTATATATAGTCGAAGATATCTTAGGATAAGGTATCTCGATCATCACTAAGGAGCATACTGAAGAGCTATTGCGATTGAGATCAAGGTTCAAGGCAATGTACGAACTTGTGTTGTGAGTACTTGCTTAGAGTCTTTTGTGTTCTTGTGTTGTTACTAGTTGATTGCACTCAAAGTCTAGAAACCTAGGAACTGTGTGTGATTAGATGGAGATAAGACTTGTGAGATTGTACAACTTGATTAATAATACAAGTACACGTGTTTGAAATCCTCATAGGGTAACACCTAGAGGTAGAGGTTTTCTCTTTTCAACTAGTTTGTTGATAGAGTTTCCTCTCTAAGGAACTGTCTTACTGTTACTACTGAATCTCTGTTATTTTTGATGCCTAGGGAACAATTTCATTGTTTCCTGTCTAACACACTACAATTCAACAATTGGTATCAGAGCAGATTTGCTCTAGATTGTGTGTACTTTTCCAGATTCACAGGTAACAATGTCTTCAACTCATAAAGTCGGTATTGGGAACAACAAACCACCGTTCCTGCCCATCGGTGGAAAGTTTCAACACTGGAAGGATGTCTTCACTGACTGGATGAAGAGTAACGACTACCAATGCTGGAGAGTTATTGAGGTTGGTGATGAGAAAGTCATTGAAGCAGTAATCAAAAAAACAACACCTTGGAGCCAAGATGATTTCAGAATCATGGAGAAAAACTCTAAGGCTCGCATCTTCCTCAACAACGCCCTTAGTGCTGAAGATGCTTCAAAGCTACAATCTTGTGCAACCGCCAAAGACATGTGGGCTGCCTTGGAACAGATGTACATGGGAAGTTCCGACCTTAGATGATGTGATCCGAGCCCACCTGGGTCCGCCTTCCCATGGTCTGCCTCATTCGGCGTTCTGACCCAGCGGCCCAGCCCACGGTCTGCCTCGATCGGCGATCTGACCGCTGACGCCCTGATCACAGAGCAGGGCTGCAGCCCCTGCACCCCAACCTGGAGGGAGGTTTGCGCCTGTTAATCCCCCAGGATGTTGGAGGGGGGAATCGAACCCCCGACCCTTTGATATGAGGGCAGTGGAATACCCATCATATCACCAACTGAGCTGCAGCTCAGTTGGTGATATGATGGGTATTCCACTGCCCTCATATCAAAGGGTCGGGGGTTCCCCCCTCCAACATCCTGGGGGATTAACATCCTGGGGGATTAACAGGCGCAAACCTCCCTCCAGGTTGGGGTGTAGGGGCTGCAGCCCTGCTTTGTGATCAGGGCGCCAGCGGTCAGATCGCCGATCGAGGCAGACCGTGGGCTGGGCCGCTGGGTCAGAACGTCGAACGAGGCAGACCATGGGAAGACGGACCCAGGTGGGCTCGGATCACATCATTAGAGAGATGGATCGCTTTCAAGCTAAGAAAGATTTCTATAACTTCTCTATGGTTGATGGTGTGTCAGTTTCCTCCTACCAATCTAGATTTGAGGAAATTATGGCTAGACTTGTGTCTCATGATGTCGATGATAAAGAAATTTTTCCCAAGGAGAAAGTTCTCATCATCATTGATGGACTTCCTCCAAGGCACAAGATGACCAAAGCCATTCTCAAGGAAAATCCCAAAACTCTTGAACTCACTCTTCATGAAGTGTTTAGAAAAAACTTGGATGGTATAGATCCAGAAACTGCCCTTCTCACCAAGGCCATGCGATCTCTCTATCGCAAAGGTAGATCATTTAGGAATGATGGGAACAATGGTGAGAAACGAGATCGCAAAGATGTTACATGCTATAACTACAAGGACAAGGTTCACTATGCTAACAAGTGCCCCAAAGGGAACAACTCAGACAACACCAACGGTGACAATACTGGAAACGACAAGAAGAAAGCTTTTATTGCTGTCTGGGGTGATGAATGTGCCAACTCTGATGATGACGAGCCAGAGGCATGGGGGAACAACAGAATGTGTGCAATGACTCTAAAGTCATCAAGTAAAGAACAAGAGGTAGATCCCGAAACTTTCTTTGAATCTCTTGTCAATTTTGATAAAAAGTCCTTGATCTCTCTTATTAAAAGCATGTATAATGAGAACCTTAAAACGCAAAATGACTTGAGTAATGCTGAGGATAAATGCATCAAATTAAATGAATCTCTATCTAAAATTGCTAGTTCCTCTGTTGTTCCTAGTGTTAAAAATGATGTTACTCACAGTGAACCTAGTTCCTTTAGCACTGTTAGGGAACTGTCTCAGATGAAAGCTCAGATTGATAAAATTCACTCTATCCTAGTTGAGCAGAAGCTTAAGGAAGAAGAGATTACCTTTGTTGAGTCCAAGTATGGTGTGGGGTACAAAGGTGAAAAACAAGAGAGTGAGGAACATGAGTTAACCATACATGAGCTTAGAGAGTTAAAAGACAGAAAACTTCAAAGTACTAAGGATAGGAACTCTTACCTAGAAGAGCGTGTGAAGACTTTGGAGAGTGGGCTAAGTGAAAACCAATCTTGGTACAAAGGCCAACCTGTCCATAAGATGTATCTCATCCAATCCCAGGGAAACTTGCCTAGTAAACCTGACCCAGTTAGAGCCAAGCAACGTAGCATTCCCGTCCCAAACCGTAAGTACACCTTGGCATTGTGGGCACGTGTTTTACGCTCCAAGTACTGCAGCAATAGATATGATATTGATATGATCACGGCAAAAAAATCGGGCTTCCTTTATCTGGCGTGGTATAAATTATGGGGCTTCTTTGCTTGCGAAATGGGCCCGCGTTTCTATTGGAAATGGCTCCCGAACTTTGTTCTGGATGTATAGATGGGCAATGGAAGCTCCCCTCATGGACTGCGCCACTGGCCCAATACCGGAGGATATATTAGGCGCAACCGTTGCGGAAATGTGGATTGGGAACGACTGGAACTGGCCTATCCTCTATGACCTTCTCTCTGGGGCTGTTAAGGCTAAGTTGGTTGCGCTTAGAGTTGTAGATCGGCCGCTGGCTCTGGATCGCGTCTTCTGGGGGCCATCATCCTCAAGAATGTTTTCCACCAAGTATGCAATTGATTTACTCCGTACCGGACATTCTGATGTCCTATGTTTCAATTGGAAGCTCATCTGGAATACACTACTGCAACATCGCATCCGTAATTTCTTGCATCTGGCTGCTCATGACAGTTTCCAATGCAATGGCACCCATTTTCGAAGACACATGACTAATTCCCCGGCTTGCCCCAGATGCCAGGTTGACGAATCTTGTCTTCATGCCCTCCGAGATTGATCCTTTGTTAGGAATGTATGGTGCAAGCTAGGGGGAAAGGCCTTTTCCCCGGACTTCTTCTCGACGCTTATGCTGAACTGGTTGTAGGACAACCTGACCCCTCGAGACAGTTGGAGTATTTTGTTTGGTAACATGATTTGGCTTACCTGGAAGCAGCGCAACCAATTGGTGTTCCAAAATGCTGCCGATAACCCCCTTGAGCTACTTCGCCGGGTTCGTGCTGCATTTGTGAAGGAACTATGTCTGTGTCAGGAGCGTTTACTCCCTCCTCCATCCACTTCTCCGACAGGGCCGGATTCTTGGGTTCCCCCTCCGGCTGGCTGGGTGAAGCTGAACACGGATGGCGCTAGCAAGGTGCTCTCGGGCAGTGCTGGTGGTGGGGGTGTTTTATGTCCATCTTCAGGTTCCTTTCTCTGGGCTTTTTCAGCTAACTATGGTTCTTGTTCAGCACTTAGGACTGAACTCCTTTCAATTCTCAAGGGCTTGGAGATCCTCCATGCCCGTAACTATCGCCGGTTTGAGTTGGATTCGGACTGCCTTGAAGCCGTGAAACTCCTCTCCAATGACCTGCCCCTTACACATCCGGATTTTGCGCTGTTGGAAGACTGTGCTGAACTACTGAACAATCCCAGTTGCGTCTCCAAATTGTCGCATATCCCCTGCCGATTTAACTGTGTTACCGATAACCTTGCCAAGCTTGGCCTCCAGCACGACCAGGGTGACTTTTTCTATGATTCTCCCCCGCATAGTATTGTTAATTTGCTCAGTGTTGACTCTGCTGCCTGTGATGGCTTTCATTAAGTTTTAATAATAATTCTGTTGGGTTGGTTGTCCTAATACTATATGGAGAACAACCTATATACGAAATCTCTACCACATTTTTTTTTGATAAAGTAAGAATTAGACTGGAAACCACAGAAGATCGGTTTCTCAGTCTATAGCATCCTTGCGGATGAGAACTACAAGTTCTAAATTATCTCTAAAATCTTCCGAAAGACTTCGCTGGGCCAGCTTCGCAATGTGGTCAGCAACAACGTTAGTATCTCGAAAGACGTGGAAAATCTACACTGAAGAAAACAGTTGTAAAATACAAAGGATATCAGAAACTAAGATTTCAATATCCCAAGGACAGTGCCAGATTTTGTTCAAAAGGTTAACAATTGTAAGGTTATCACATTCAATTTCGATGTTGTTAAAGCCCAAATCGTGCGCTTTAAGCAAAGCATTCCTGAACGCGATGGTTTCTGTTTTTTAATGGGGTTGATAGGCCACACTTTTCACCAAAGATAAATAAGGGGTCTCCTTTGCTATTTCTGTAGATATACCCATAACTAGATTCTCTGTTAGGCATAGTTGATCCATCCGTGTTAATTTTTATAATGTTGTCTGGTGGCTTTTTCCATTTTTTCTTTGGGCGTCTTTTATTGTCTTTGTTATTTTTCTTATTTTTTTGTTGTTCTGTTTCCAAGCAGTCAGGGTTCTATTTCTTTGTCTGTTTCCAATTATTGATATGGTTTTTGATGTAAATAGGCATATCCTTAATAGGATCCCAATCATTATTTGTATTTCCAAAGCTTTGTTAGTTTCTGTAGAACTAGATTCCCCACCAAGAAGTCAAAAGTTCTAAGAATTGTGTTTTATCTGTTTTCTGTCGGATTTCCTCAACCAGTTCATACATTTTTTTATTTCCAATGTTTATTGTTCTGATCATCCCAAGAGTCTGAGGATTAATTTTTTCAATGGTTTTCAAGGTATGGGTGCAAAGGAAAAAGATGTGATTAGTGTCTTCAATTGGTGCACTGCATCGAATGCAGTCAGGGGTCCGTGAAACTCCTTTTTCAGCTAGCCTTGCTTTTGTTGGAAGCCCATTTTTCATGATTTTCCAAAAAAAAAAAATTAACCTTTGGGTAGGTATCCAATTTCCATATGAGTCATGGGCTGAATATCGTTTATTTTCATTAATCATGTTCATGGCAGACTTGGTTGAGAACCATCCGCTTTTGCTCGCTTCCCAATACATCATGTCCTCAATGTTATTAAAGGGGATTGGAGTAGATGTGATTAGTCTAAATAGGTCACTCGGTACATGTTGTTTAATTTTTTCTTTGTTCCATGTTTTATCGGGCAGAATAAAATCCGCGACCAAGGCATTAATATTCTGGATTTGTTGTGTATTAATGGTTTTGTTTAAGGGACTTTTTGATAACCAATTATCAGTCCAAAATTTGACTATTCTCCCATTTCCGACCTGCCAAACAAGTCCCTTTTTGAAATCCTCCAGGATTTCAATCATTTTCGACCATTGCCACGAGCAAGTTCCTATTTTTTCATAGTGCAAAAGGTGTTTTGTTTTTAGGTATTTTTCTGTTATGATTTTAACCCAGCAATTATTCGGTTCTGCCAGGATTTTCCAAAGTAATTTGAATTGTAGTGCTTTGTTCATATCTCGAGACTTACGAAGCCCTAGTCCTCCTTGGTGTGTTGGTTTGCAGATTTTGTCCCAGTCTATGAGAGGTTTATAATTGTGGTCTTTGTTCTAGAAGAAACTCTTGTTTAGTTTGTCAAGTTCATTATGTGTGTTTGTAGGCAACATAAAGCTCTGCATTAGGTAATTTGGTTTGGAGGCCAGATTGGCTTTGATCAAGGTTGTTCGTCCTGTTTGGGATAGAGAGTTTGCTTTTCATTTAGTCAGTTGTTTTTGTGTGCTTGTTAGTAGATCCGCAAAGGTATTAGAGTTAACTCTACCATTTATGATAGGACACCCCCATGTATTTTTCAAGTGACGTCATGTTTGTTATTGTAAGAATTCCCTAGATCATTTGTTTTTTATGTTTGAAACTTTTTTTGTCACTTGGAAGGCTGACTTGTGAAAATTTACCTTTTGTCCTGAGATTTTGCAATATTCATCCACAATATCCTTAATCTCCTTACAATGTTCTGTTTTCGCTTTTGAGAAGATCATGATATCATCCGCGAATGCCAAAAAAGGAATTCGGGTACCTTGCCTGCAAATTTGGATTCCGATAGGTTTTTGAGGTCTGTTTGAAGCTTGTTGAAGTTTTCGAGCTAGAATTTCAGATTCTAAAATAAAAAGGAAAGGGGAGAGGGGATCTCCTTGGCGAAGTCCTCTTGTAGGTAAAAAAAATTTCGTCGGTCCATTATTAACAAGGACCGAGAAGGAAACAATTGTTATGCATTCTTTGATCCAATTTATAAATTTTTGATGAAAACCGAATTTTTCCATGGTTTTAAGAATGAAAATCCATTCGATTCTATCATAAGCTTTTTCCATATCCAATTTAATGGCTATAAAGCCTTCCTTTCCTTGTTTCCCTTTGAGAGAGTGAAAAATTTCATGTGCTATTAAAATGTTGTCTTGAATAGCTCTATTAGCAATAAAGGCTCCTTGTAGGGGATGGATTAGTTTTTCCATAGTCTTTTTTAATCTTGTTGTCAGAAATTTTGATATGATTTTATAAATCGTGGAACACAGACTTATGGGTCTATAATGATTTGTGGAGTTTGGATTATCACATTTTGGTATTAAGGATATAAATGTATGGTTGGTATGTTTGAGTAATTTTTCAAAAAGGAAAAAACCCTTAACGGCTTGTATCACCGAGGGGCCTACAATATCCCAATATTTTTGGTAGAATTCTGCTGTCATTCCATCCGGTCCAGGTGATTTATCTGAGCCAATATCAAAAACAGCCTTCTTTATCTCTGCATTCGAGATATGTTTAGTTAGGTTTTCATTATCTTCTGAAGATACTTCTTCCTGGATTAAATCAAGGTTATCCCTTAAGAGATTTTCATTCATTTCTTCAGTTTTGAATCTTTTAATAAAATCATTTCTGATTTCATTCCTAATATTTTCTTCTCCAATGATAGTCGTTCCTTCTTGTGTTATGATTTCTTTGATCATTTCCCTATTCCTTCTTCCATTAGCTATTCTATGAAAGTAGCTAGCATTTGTATCCGTGAATTTGATATGTTTTACTTTTGCTGTTTAGTTCCAATTTTTTTTTGAAAGCTTAGAAGCTTTTCCCTTTTCTCAATAAGTTTTAGTTGTTTTTGGATGAGATTGTTATTTGACTGTGAATAGATTTCCACTTGGATATCTATCAGTTCTTTTTCTAATTTTTGCAATTGGGAAAAAACATTACCAATGGTAGTTTTATTCCATGTTTTTGCATGTTTTTTTAATAATTTTGTTTTAGAAACAAGATCATACATTCTTGATCCATGGAAATTTGTTCTCCATGCTTGTTTGACAACATTCCTGAAATCCTTCCTTGTCATCCAATTTTTTTCAAATTTAAAGGGTTGATTTTTGAAAGGTGTGGAAGCTGTAAGATCAATCAAGATGGGACACTGATCAGAGCTTGTAAACGCATAGTTTTTGGTACATATGTCAGGATACCATTGTAAAATCTGGTGATGGACAAGAACTCTATCAAGTTCTTCATAAATGTTATTAATTTTAGTTTTGTTTTTTCTCCAAGTAAAGGTATTCCCAGTTCTTGGAATATCCAGAAGTTCGCATTCGTCTTTGAATTGTCTTAGTCTCTCAAATTTTGTTAGTGTTGGATTCAAACCTCCTATTTTTTCTATATGGTCTTGAATCTCATTTAGATCACCCATAATGATACAAGGATGAACACAATTCTTAATGTATGTAGTAATGGCCTCCCAGAATTCATTCTTTCCTGCTTCATTTGGGGGTGCATAAGTTAGGATCAACAAAGTAGTAATGTTTGTACATAGATTTTTGTATTTAATGCTTACAAACCGTAAGTCAATTTGGTCAATCTCAAGAATTTCATTTGTGAGTTGGTAAGATTTCCACATGATACAAATACCACCTGAGAAACCAGATGCCGGTATGCAATGAAAATTGTCAAAACTTGCTTTTCTCCATAATTTTTCACTGGGTTCTTTATTTATTCTGGTTTCAAACAATGCTAGCAATTGAATCCTTTCAATTTTGCAGAAAGCTTCCATATCCGTCCAAATTGTTTTTTACCAATCCCTCTACAATTCCAAGATGTGATCTTCATAAAAAAACCAGGATTTTTTGCCCCTTGTCCTAAGACTTTGAGGGGTCTTGGTACTAGAAAATTGTTGTTTCAACTGTGTTTTTGCTAAAAGATTTCTGTTAACAACTTTCAGTTTTCTTTCGTCATCAGTATGGGGCGATGTCTTGGATGGGTTAATAAGCCTCAAATTTGAGTTACCACTGGTGATAACCCCTGCACCTTGCTTAATTAGGTTCAAATTTTCTGTTTTAGTGCTCACAGACAAAATGGAGTTTGGTTTCTTACAAGTGGCTTGGTTTAGCCTAGATTTCGACATATCCTGGAAAGCATAATAAATGCCATAAATATCCTTAAATGATGTCATCAAAACTGAATAAGCAATTAAAGGTTGGTCAGTTGTTTTTATGATATTTCTAATGTTCACCTGGGCATACAGAATGCCCAAATAAAAAAGGTGACCAAAGAAAGTTTGAGTAGTGCCCTTTCTCAGGGAGGGTCTAAAAGATACCATAAATGATATCCATAGATTTTGTTCATTTGTGTTTAGTTGGTAGATGATACAAGTAGAAGAGAAAGAGAAAGATAAATGCAAAAAATTGTTCAGTGAGAGGTTGTTCCTAAGAACATTTTTGTTCAGCTTGTTTAGTTTTTGGTCAAATTGCTGAGGGATTCCTTTGTTTATGCTCCTTTTATTCGAATGGATGCAACTAGAGTTTCCCTGGACACCACAGAGAGCAGTCAAGTAGACACAAGTTATAAAAAAAACAAATAGTTGAAAGACAACAATAAGGAAGTTTCAACCTGGTTGTGAGCCTAGCTGAGAGTGCTGCAATTCACCAGACTTTTATGTCTAAGAATGAAAATGCAAAACTTTAGAGAACCAAGAAGAGTTACTAGCCAATAAGGGCTGAAAAGATAAGAAGATGTTGAAGGGCAGTCCAGATAACCACTCCACATCTCAGATTGTTCAGAATGAGCAAAATTCAGCTTCAGACAAACAGTATTTAGACAAAGTAGCACACAAATACATTTTCTGCATTGTGTTCTAATCCAACAAAAAGGAGTCAAAAGGCTAGAGAAGGGGTTTACCCTAGCAAATACATTTTCTGCATTGTGTTCAGAAGAAACTAAAGCTTGATAAATGTAAAAATACATAATAATTTTTTAGGTTTTTTGGCACCCTTCAGCACAGAGGAGGCGGTGGCTACCTCACAATTCATGTCCTTGCGTTTAGGGGACTCAGGAGCCACTAAAAGGGACAGTTCTGCAGCACCTTCATACCCAGGGAGCTTTGGGGAGGCAACCTTGGGTTTGTTGATGCTCAGAGGCAGCTTAGACTTTTCAGGATTCTTCACTTTAGTTCTCAGATCCTCCATATCCTTTTGAGGGATTTTAGAGCACTCCATAAATTCATCCAAGAGATCATCTTGGTTCAAGAAGCTCTGCAGCTCCTTCTCATCAAGCACATACATTCCATCCTTGCCCAACACAAGGACATTGTTTGTGGGAGCCTCCAGGCACACCTTAGTGGTTTCATCATTAGGGTGGGGTAGCTTAAAGGGGGGAATCAGACTTTGAGGCAAATCAGATACAGAAAGAACCTCACCATGAGAAACCACCCCATCATTTATAGGTTCAGAAGTTGAGTTAGGGATAGAACCCTTCTTAACCCCCTTATCACACATAAGTTGGCTAGTAGAAATACCAGGGACCTTTGTATGGAGAGGAGGTTCAGAGGGGAGTGACACAGGGTTTTCAACCTCATTTTTGCTTTTATTCTTGCTAGAGGTAACATTTTGCCACTTGTTCTTGGTGTTTTCAGGGGAATCCTTCACCTTCAGTTTTTGAAAAGAGAGTTGAAGAGACTGTGACTTAGCAATCCTCAGAGGGCATTTTTCAAAAGAATGCTCTAAAGCTCCACAGTTTCCACAACCCTCTAGGGCCTCTTCATACCAGATTTTGAAAGTTTTTTCAATACCTTATTCATTAGGAATGACTAAGGTATTGAAATCCACTCTTTTAACATCAACATTGATACACACTCTTTCATAACTAACTTTCTGGTTTTTTTTTCAGTGAAAGAATCAAGTTTTATAAGGGTGCTCAAGTTATTCATCTCAATGATTGTGCTAATGACATCAAAATTGATGTATTCCACAGGCAAATGAGAAATTCGGATCCACATGTCAACAGTGGAGATTGGTTCAGAAAAAGGGTCAAAGTTAGATGACCAAGGCTTTAGAAGCAAGAGTTTGCCAAACACATGGTAAGGTCTCCCATCCCAAGTCTTTTTTTGGTCAATCGGATTAGCAAAGCGGATTTCAAACCACAGATTTGGTTTTTCAATGATTTCAAAGGATCCTTTCACAAACCTCCAATCATTTTTTAGTTTAGTTTTCATTTTGGAAAAATCCACAGGGTCTCCAATAACATACCCAAGTAAAGAAGATTCTTTCAATTTCAGAATATTTTTCCTGACTCCAGAAAGCTTTGACAGATAAAGTTTCATATCAATAGCTGGTTTCGAAGAAAGATCAGAATTGGTTTTAGCCATAAGAGGAGGGGTCACCTCAGATTGTTTTTGAGACAAAGGCTCAAGGTTCTGGATAGGGGCTTTTTCAGAGATGTTAGGTTCCCCCGGAGCAGAACATGACGTCTCCTTCATCGTTCGCTTCCCTTTATCCATGAAATTGGTAAAGGAAATGAAGATCTCACAAACACAACCACAACGGCACGAATAACAAGGGCACAAGCAAGATAAAATAGAAAGCAGATAAGCAAGATTCAGAAGAGAGTATATCAGGTTCAGGCAGTCAAGGTCAGGATTTATAGGATACAACGAAGCAAGCAAAACACAACAGAAATACAAAAGGTAAGGAAAGGAAAGTGTACACCTGAGATTCCAGAGAAGGGCCCTTCCAGGATTTAGGGTTGAGCGAGACGATACGAAGCACAACCCATCACTCCCCACAATACTGATGTCTGCAAGGGTAGCATGTCGCCGTCTCCAAATCTTCACGCAACCGTGGAGGAACTGCTCCTGATGGATGAGAGCCACCATAGCGGCGTGCGAGTCAGTCTGACTAAGGCCATACCCACTTCGCCCAAAGATCTATTCCTGCGAGCCCGGATCCCACGAAATCCGCAAGAAAGCAACTCTGGAAAGGATAATGGAGAAATAGGCCGCCAGTATATCAGGAAGGTGACAGGTCGGGGTTAGGTGATAAATCTGAGCTTCTCTGACGGGGAAAAGGGAAGGAAAGTTCCCAGATCTTGCCCAAGAAATCTTTTCGGAGTAGGTACAGAAACAAATCTTGGTCTGCTGAGGTTGAGGGTTAGAGAGAGCAAAGTTTTCGAGAGGATCATAGTCGCGATTGAAGATAAGGATTTGGAGAAGAAGCTCAAAGAGGCGCAGCAGCGGCGGCGACCACCCAAAAGCTAGGGTTTCCGATTTCAGGTTTTTGGGTTGAAAAGGGAGCGTTTTTTCTGGGTTCAGAGTCATATTCCTCAAATCTCTACCACATTTGCATGCCGACAATGTTACAGATACAGACGCCCATGCAAATATTTTGCATTGGATTCCAAACAATTCATACCCGAGCGAAGGATAGCCACACAAGTAGAGTTAAAATAAGAGGGAGAAGACATACCAATTATCTAGCAAAAAATCAATGCAAGCTTTGTATGTCATCCAACTAAAATAAATTATTTCGAAATTTTTAAAATGAGTACAATATAGATTGGCGGAATTATTGCCTTATATTCAAATAAAATGACATTTACATATATATGTATAGAGTGCGGTTTCGGTGCGGAGCACTCTTCCCGTGCGGACGTGCGGACAATGGACATGCACTATAGGGCCTTATTTGTGCACTTTAGGGCCTTATTTGTACACTTTTGTAAAAAAATTGAAAAATGCTTGGAAAAAAATTTGAAAAAGATTTTTTTTTTTTTTGAAAAAGTACACAAATAAGACGTTAAAGTGCACAAATAAGGCCCTAAAGTGCATGCTCCGCACGTCCGCACGGGAAGAGTGCTCCGCTTATGATCCAAACTCTATATGTATATAACACTTAAAGTTGTAATTTTTTAAATTTACATCAACGCATCATAATGACCGGCCTTCCAAACATTTGAGAACTTACACGATCATCCATGTGGCTATTTAAATTATGAACCACAAAACAATCACTCAACAATTAAAAAATACAGTACCGCTTTGAATTACGCATAAGCAAATATAAACAATAACCAATAGCTACGTTTCGGGCATGCACAAACTTTAGATTATACACATGTAATCCAATATAATGCATACCAGTCATCTGGACCATGATTACCAATTAAAACTTGAAAAATAATTAAAAATTAACAAACAAATATGACACTATATTCACTCCATAGTCTCCATTAGACGACCCCTTCCCTATAAATTGGACTTCACAAATAGGGGTGGGAACAAAATATTTCCACATACCACACAGGGGCCAGCCCAAACATTTGATGGGCCCTAGGGCAAAATAAATATTAATGTCCTCATAAATATAAAAGTAACGTTTGAATAATTTTTAATTTTAAAAAAATAAAATAAAATATTATATATGATAATTATAAAAAATAATTTTTTGATAGAATTAAACCACTTTTTATGTCAAACTTACAAGTTTGATCTTTTTCGAAGAATGAGATTTTATGATAAACAATTAATATAAGAAAAAAATATTAATTAACAACATTCAAATAAAATTTATATTTATGTTCAAAATGAAATATAAACCTCACAAAGAATATAAAGAATAAATTTAAATAAAAACCAAATCCAAATAGAAAAGGAATTGACTCACATATCAAATGGAAAAAAATTGAGAAACGAGAAAAATGTGCCACGTGTTAAATAATTAGCACAATAAAGAAAATAAAAAACAACTAAAAGAGAAATGGGCCTATATAAATATAAAAGTGGAGTTATTGAGATTTGAACCTAAGACCTTTTAAAAGAGAATTGTACTTTCATCCACTAGACCAACTTTACTTTCTATATTTATTTTCTTAATTAATAATTATATTACTACTATTTGAAGTTGGATTTGGGCCCCTTTCGACATTGGGCTTTAGGACGGCCGCCTACCTAACCTACCCTCTGGGCCGGCCCTGATACCACATTCATTTGCTTTTGCATCACGTTTAGGACTTCTTTTTATAAATTCTATATACATTCACATACCTACTACATCTATAATCCATTGCAAGTCAAAGTTATTTCTTTTGCAGCACAAGGTGAAAAGATTATATTCTCTGCATACAACAACATGATACACATGAAAAGAAGCTACATCAAAGATTCAAGTCATATTTGGAATAATCAATAAATGATGATATACTGGTACAATCCTTCGTGATGAGTGCATAAACTTTTATGCAACAAGTTATACCAAAATCCGGTACGATTTCATAAAGTTCCTTAGCCTTAGACTCTCATCTCTTCAATTTCAGGCTTACCCAGCTAACGAAATCTAACGCTTAATATATTATTTTCTTTTTATATCGTTTTAGGTCTTGGGGACAAAAGCTCATTTAATCAACTTGTAACTCCCGATATAAAGGAATACTCCACTGAACAATCGCCACTTCCTACATAAAACTCCACACTACTCCCAAACAACAATTTGTTGAAATATTGTTCCCTCTGGTACACTTTTCTCATTGTTCATTACGGAATCTATCAATTATGTTTCTACTTAGTACATCACAATATGTATGGAAATCATCCGTTATCAATCTCCTTTCACCAAACTCTTTTTATTATTTTTTAAATGTTAAAATATTAATGTGTATTCTTGCTTTTTAGTGTATATACACGGTACACAAAAATGGAAAATTAGCCACCCGGTTCTTACACACCACCACTAGAACAATAACATCAATCTTTTATACACTACACCGACGACTAGGAAAAAAAAAAGGTATGTTTAGAACAACAACTATTCTGTAGTGGTAAATTACTTATTCGACTACTTTTAGGTGCATGCTCCATGCCTATGAAAAAACCACAGATATAATCTTTCACTTTCCTAATATATTTATTTCAAATTAACAGATTTTCTATTTTACAATAAGTGTCTTGCTCTGAATCTAATTGACTACTCTAATCTATAAGTACATAAAAAACATGCTAAACATTAGATTAAAATGAATAACAATTGTTGGGGACTTTTACCTTGTTTTTTAATTTGACAAGTCATTATTTTTTCAATTTATCTTCTTTTCATTCCACTCCACTTTATTTTTTTTATAGTCTGGCCCCACTTTACCTGGCCTTTATTCCCACCCATCTTTTATTCAACCCATTATTTCTACAATAACCTACTTTAAAAATAAAACTATTATCATACATAATAGCCCCATTAGCAAATATACCAGATTTGCTAAAGCAAGTTGCAAAAATCCAAGATTTTCAAAAGTATTGCAAAACTATCAGATTTTTGACATTTTTGCTATTGTTAATTGTTGAATTTAACTTTTCTTTTAAATATATAAATCAGATAAAACTTTAAAAAATTTGAAAACAAAAAAGTAAAAGAAAATCTAATCCTAGTAATCAAACCTAATTAATCCCAAATCTTAACCCCATCTGCTTTCATCTTCTTCCTCCCACCTCTCTGAAAAACCTAATCTTCTCCGGACTCGACCTCCGCCTCCGGCTGCGCGGCTACCGCCCCGACTCCCTCAATCTCAAGAGCATCCTCTCAAACTCCAACAGGGTGTCGCAAATCGTCCACCTACACGAAGAAGATGACCCGTCGTCGCCGGTGTCGCAAATCCCCCACCTTCCCTATACCACCTACACGAAGAAGATGACCCATCGTCGCCGGTGTCGCAAATCGTCCAGAATCTCAAACTCCAACAGGATGAGAATTGGAAATCGATCCCCCAACTCCACCAAATTCTTTGTTCTTCCCCTCCTGTCCCCGCTCACCAGTTCCTTCGAATCGCCCGCCATTTTCCTAGCTCCGGCGCCGCCTTGAAATTTGTCGAGTATCTTCGTTCCAACCTGTGCCAGTCCGAGCCTATTTATCTCTCCTCCGTCTTTCAAGCTGCTTTCGAGCTCGCTATCAGGGAACGCAGTTCTGTCGATAAGCTATGGCTCCTTGTGGAGCGTTCCAAGGAGATGGGTGTTCCGTTGAGCATCAATTCGGCCACGCTTCTTATCAGGCGTTTCGATGCGTCGGTCGATCGGGCAATGTCAGTGTATAACGCGGTTGAGCCGAGATTGAGGAATGTTCACGTTCGGAATTCACTCTTGCATGTTCTTTTTGGGCGTGGGTGGTTGGAGGATGCACGGAAGGTGCTCGACGAAATGCTTGAACCAGAGTCCGAAGTTTCTGCGAATCACGCCACTGCAAAGATTGTTTTCGAGTGGATTTTGAATAGCATGATGTATGGACCTAGCGCTGACGAGGAGGAGATTGTTAATTTGCTGTTAAGACTTGGCGAGCGTGGCCTGATTGTTGATTATCAGAAGCTTACAGAAGTGATTACTGAATCGTCTAAGAAGGGGGCAAAGGATAGGAGTTTCATAGCATGGGATTTGTTGCACTGTTATCTGAAGTTGGGTGGGTCTATGGAGGCTTCTTGCTGCACCTCCATGCTGTCCTGGTTGGCCAATGAAGGTGAGTTTAACAAGTTCAGCTTGCTCGTGAAAGAGATAGAAAAGATTGGAATTGCACCAGACATATCCATGTTCGGGACTTTGATTAACCAGCTTTGCAAGTCTGGGAGGATGAATGAGTCATTAGAGATGCTCAAGAAAATTAGAGATGAGGGGGTCGGTGGAGTTTCAGTTAAACCTGATGCTGTCATTTATAATATGATTATTAATGGGTTTTGTAAACTTGAAAATTTTGATGAAGGGTTAGCTTTTATGGAAAAGATGAAGGCAGAGGGCCATTTTGTGCCGAATACATCAACATACAATTGCCTGATAGATGGCTTCTGCAGAGTTGGTGAGTTAAACAAGTCACTTGAGTTGTTTGATGCAATGAAGAGAGAACTCCTTGACTTGAAACTCTCTACATTCTCCAATGTCGCTCTCAGAGTCGACTCCCTTCTTGTACACTCTTTAGTGTCTCGGTATAAATGTGGTATAATAAAATGAATATTACTCTGACATTTAAAATTGACTATGTATATCAACTCTTCAGTGCCCCGACATTATGTACTTTGTCAGGCCATATTTATACGAAGTCAGGTCACACTTATACGAAGTCATATCACATTTATACGAAGTCAGGTCAGTACTCTGTTATATCATAGAATTTCAAATGTTAGTCAATTTCAAATTTTCAGAGCGATATCGACTTTATCAGGCTACATTTGTACGTTGTCGGGTCATTACTCTATTATATCAACTTTAAATTTGAAATGAACATTAGTTGGTTTCATAATGAGAAACACTTAAGTTTGCATTTATTAGTTGTGATCCTCGTTGAATTGATAATCACTAAAAATATTAGGATAAAAGGGAAGGGAGAGATATAAGCAATACAAAATACATGTTCCAGTGTGAGAGAGTATCTAACAGGCTTTTAAGTAATTTTTCAAGACAAAAGATCAAGCAAAATTCTTGTTAAAAGTACAAATACATGATCATTTTCAAAAATCTAAAGCTAGGAAAACAATCTTTACTATAATATGGTATTTGCCTTCCAAATTGAGAAGCAAAACTCATACAGTTTACTTTATCAGACCATATTTATACTTTATCACGCCACATTTATACGAAGTCAGGTCAATGCTCTATTATATCACAAAATTTCAAATGTTAGCCAAATTCAAATTTCAGAGCAATATTCACTTTATCATGCCACATTTGTACATTGTCAGGTCATTACTCTGTTATATTAATTTTAAATTTGAAACAAACATTGGTTTCAAATTTCAGAACATTATGTACTTTATCAGGCCACGTTTATACGAAGTCAGGTCAATGCTCTCTTATATCATAAAATTTCAAATGTTAGCCGATTTCAAATTTCAGAGCAATATTTAGTTTGCATTTCAAAATAAGGTCAAGTATAAATTTCTCAATGCGAGTAAAATGAAACAACATATGAGAGAGAGAGAGAGAGAGAGAGAGAGAGAGAGAGAGAGAGAGAGAGAGAGAGAGAGAGAGAGAGAGAGAGAAAGAGAGAGAGAATCACCGGCGACAACCATTGTAGAATGTTGATTCACTTGGAGGAAAACGACGGAGAGATAAGGAAATACTATACTCTACACATCCATATAATACAAGACATACTCCTTTTGAATTTTGATGAATGAATATATTTTGTACCAAATCCCAGGTTTTAAAGTACCTTGTTCATCGCCTATATACATCATCACCAAGCCTTGTTCGACCCCAAGAAAAACACCTCTCGATTCATTAAATTCAAAATCTGACCACATCATCGTCTTCGCCATGCTCAAGTTACTTAAACTCGACTCTTGAATCATTTAAAATCACCTCCGAACGACATCGAATCACCTACGTATCAGCCCGCGTTGTGCATAGAAAACTGATAACTATGCCACTTTAAAGCTCTTTTTCTACGTCGGTGGAAGATCGTAGACTCTGCTACCTATCTTCGAAGAAACATTGCAGCGTCACAAACCCAATAACACCGTCCTTGCTACATGGGGTTGTCATTCGACTAACCAATAAGCTACTTAAAAGAGCCATGTTGTTATTGGCCTCAACCCACCACAACCCTCTTTGAGATGGAATAATACTCTCTTCTTTTTAGTTAGTTTTTTTCTTATGTTTTCTGATCGAAGTGATCTATACAACAAACTGTAAAAATTGCTACTTGTTGCCACATGTTTACTATTTCTTTTGTGATCTAATATCTACAAGAGAACATCATTCTTAACTAGGCGGGTTTTGGTATAAAAGTGGTTCTGGTTAAAGCTAATATAACAGCGTAATGACCCGACTACGTATAAAAGTCGCCTGACAAAGTAAATATTGCTCTGAAATTTGAAATGGGCTAACATTTGAAATTTTGTGATATAATAGAGCATTGACCTGACTTCGTATAAATGTGGTCTGACTTCGTACAAATGTGGCCTGATAAAGTACATAATGCTCTGTTATGTAGCACAAATACCTCTTATTCTTGCTTGTTATCCACCAGCTTTTCCATTAGCTTTCCTTTTCATAGTTTCCAATACGCTGATCAATACTCTTAACTGTCTATGGAGACAGAAATTTGAGTTTGAATTCTCTTTAAGGGTCCCTATCAATTGGACTTGGTCAACTTCATCTTATATGAATATGAGTACAATATTCTCCTTAACTGAGATCTATAATGCCTAATTAATTTTTCACTGCTTCTGCTGAAATGCCCATTTCTTCTTGTACATTATTTTCTGTATATGAAATGCTGGTGGTACTTTGTGTGTAATTATTTTCTGTCAAAGATAGGATTTTGGCTATGAGGTTGATTGCTTGTTGTTTTCATAAAAAGGTTGATAAGAAGAAATTAAGGCATATTTCTCTTATTACAGAACCACTTACATTATGAATGGTGGGTTAAGGCATATTTCTCTTATCAAAACTCGTAAATATTATGAGTGGTTATCAATTCAACGAGAATCACAACTAATAAATGCAAATTTAAGTGTTTCAAATTTAAATTTAGTTAATATAAAAGAGTAATGACATGACAACATAAAAATGTGGCCTGATAAAATGAATATTGCTCTGAAATGTGAAATTGGCTAACATTTGAAAATTTTGTGATATAATAGAGCATTGACCTGACTTCGTATACATGTGGTCTGACTTCGTACAAATATGGCCTGATAAAGTACATAATGCTCTATTATGTAACAAAAGCATCTCAAACAAATTAAAATATCACAACAAAGCACACTTGTACGTTGTCAGGTCATATTTGTACGAAGTCAGACCACATGTATACGAAGTTAGGTCAATGCTCTGTTATATCACAAAATTTTCAAATGTTAGCCAATTTCATATTTCAGAGCAATATTCACTTTATCCCGGTTCCTCATAACTGAAAACATTCATGAAGGACTATCTACATGATGTTGAAGAAATGGCTGTAAAGATTATAAAGTTTGTGAAAAAGAACAAGGGGACACCACCACAGCTTGCTCACAATGGTTTACTGAACAAGGTCAACATTGGTTGTGAGAAGATTTTAAATGTTAAGCTGAGATCGGAGTCCTTGTCACAAACTGAAGATAACGACTTTGACAACCAATCTGAATTCTGGGATGAAGCTGTAAAGTGCTTGGATGAAATTGATAAAACTTTGAAGGAAAACTTTAATACCAGTAGTTATGAGGAACCGAAATTGACGGGAACTGCTTGCACAGATGATGAGAGTGATCCAAGATGAGGAAGCAATAGCACAAAGAGATAATTATCTTTTGGTTTCAGTGATGGGAACCGATTCACAAATTTGTGAAGTTGTATGTTCTGTGGATTTGGACAATCTCATTATTTATTGGCAGAATAGCCATTTCTTTCTTCATGTATAATCCCATTATTATATGGGTTTCCTTTCTAAACATATGTAATTATGAACTAGCAGGTTTTCCCTTATTTGTTGATCGATTACTTCTTATATCTAATGTATTTGCATGTATTGACATGACATGATTTTGAAACTAGCAGGTTTTCCCTCTGCCTTAGATATGGTGCTCTGTTGTACAATCTACGTGTAAATTTTTTTACAAAAGTTTTGAAGGAGAGTAACAAAGTAATGACCTGACAACGTATAAATGTGGTCTGATAGAGTGAATATTGCTCTGAAATTTGAAATTGGCTAACATATGAAATGTTGTGATATAACAGAAAGTTGACCTGACTTCGAATAAATGTAGCTTGACTTCGAATAAATGCGGTCTGATAAAATACAATATGCTCTGTTATGTAACAAAATTTACGAAAATGAAGTTTTAAATGTTATGTGATTTTAAATGTTAGAACAATATTTACTTTATCAAACTACATTTATACCAAGTCAGGTCAATGATGTGTTATATCACAAAATTTATAGAAATGAAATTTAAAATGTTGAAACCACATTTATATTGCCTTTAAATTTGAAACCAACGTTGGTTGGTGTCTTTATGAAACATTTTATGCAAGTTGACGGTCAAAAGTCAAACTCATGAAACATTTTATTTATTTATTTTTAAAAGCAACTTTTTATAAGACTTGGACCTCACATATCACATTAGGTTATCACAGACTAGTCATTCATAGAAGAACATGAGATTGAGAAGGACAATGATATTTCACCCCATAAAACACAAGCCTCTAGATTCATTTTTTTTGTCACAAAATCGATTTTTTGATGGTGGTTAGTGTTTCTTATTACGGAATCAACCAAGTATGAATGGTGGTTGAAGGCATATTTCTCTTATCAAAACTCGTAAATATTATGAGTGGTTTAAGGCATATTTCTCTGCGTGAATGTTGGCGAGTATGCTCTTCTTCGCATAGTAATTGATCATCTGCTCTTGCTATCGTTGGTGTTCAAGGTTGCGATGAACACCAAAGATATGAACTGGAAATCAAGAACTCCAGCAGCAGAAAAATACTCTCATTACTCTTGACAATAATGCCTACCAGCGACCAAAGGATTTCTCTATAGGGTGTTACACCAACTACACCCCTCTGCTCTACCAACTTAGCAAAGGTCGGTTTCTGCACACCAGCTAAAACTGAATATAGTACATACTAATAAATGATAAGATACTCCAGCTGATGAGGGATCATCTACGTCACCTCAAATGCCTACCTTTGATGGTGCCATTACACGAGCAAGGGCTAAGGAGATTCAACATGAGCTAGACAAAATTGTGACCTTCCTCTTGTCTAAGGAGTCTACTATGCTAGAGGATCTCCCTAAGCCTGATTTGAAGACCATGGTGACCATCTCGTTGCATGAAGACCTCAAGAGTGTTGAGGGAAATACTTGAAGATTGTAATTGCATTTTATGACATTCTTTGACATTTTCCTTCCGGTTTTATGTTGTTTAAAGACACGGCTTTGTCTTGTTTTTCCTTAGTTTAGGACCGGCCTTTAGGAGGTATAAAAGGCTCCCTAAAACATTTCCTTTGCTGGTTAGACATGGTTGAAAGTTGTAAACGTTTTTTTTAGTTTTCTATCAAACAGGAGCTTTGAGAGAAAACATCCGGTTGTGTGAATTTGGCTTGGTTGCTTTGTGTGTGTCAACTCCTTCGAGTTTGGTTTGCACGGATCATCACGAGCATCCTCTTCGTGCCCTTGGTAGCCTTGGCCAATCGTGTGAAGTTGTAGAAGATGGGTCGATCTCTCATTTGGTTTGGTTCTTGATTCACCAAGATCAAGGGTTTAATCATTGTTGATATTCGGTTCTTCTTGTCTTTCTATCTTTGTTCTTCCTTTGCATTTACTTTGTGCCGATTCCTTATCCTTTTGTTGTTCTTCTTTGAGTCTTGTTGGAAGCTTGGTGTCTAGATCGTTGCATAGGGGTTCATTCCTATATCAAGTGGTATCAGAGCCGGTTGACACCAACTCCGCCGCCGGCGCCGCCGCATCGTCGCCCTGGGATTGCTAGCCTTCCTTTGGCTTGTGTTTGTGCAAGGTCCGGTTAGTGTTCTTCTCAGTTTTCTTGAGTCTTTGTGTTCCTTTTACTTGTGTTGTCCTTGTGATTGTGGAGTTGAGAAGTTCTGCCACCCTAAGCCGCCGGAAACCACCACTGCTCCGGCCACCAGTCACCACCTCAGCCAACTCCCCACGTCCACACATAACCGAAACACTATCCCCACTATCCCTCCCATACTCGGTTACAAGTCAAAGAAAAAGAAAGGAAATTCCGAGAAAAAACAACCACTAACCCACCCTTCCTATTTCCACTCCATATCTTTGACCTTTTCAAACCAAAATCCCAGCCATATCTCAACACATATCTCGGCCCATTCAAATTCAAAAAAAAAGAGAACCAAGAGAATTCGGCAGCCTTTGTTAACTCATCTTAGTCTATTCTCTTATATAATACAAATACCTTAGGTTAGTATTTTATTTGTGTATTTTATTTTTGAGAAAAAAAAAAGGAAGTGATCAAAAAAAAAAGAAAAAAAAAGAAGAAGATCGTCAAAAAAAAAAAAAAAAAAAGTAAGGTTGTCTCTTGCATTATATTTCATACACATGTTCTACTACCCTAAGTTGTAAATGTTATAGACTAAAGCTTGTACTTAGCCCATTCTCTAGCCAATTCAAGAGGTTCCAAACCGGTATTCCAAGGCATAGCCGAGCCTTACCCTAACCCTACAAACACCTACCCTACGCCTAACCCTCTTCCAACTCCATTGTTGCAAAGCCAAGGCAAGGCAAAGGTACGTGTTCTTGTCCCTCTTGAGTTCAGAATATTTGAGTCCCCCATTATTGCATTGCATTACCTTTCTTGCTTTGTAAGTCCCTTCTAGAGTCTTTGTTTCCTCTTTTGTTGAGTCATTCTTTATTTTCTTTGAAGTTCTGCCGAGCTATCTCCCATATTAGCTCTTGTTCTTATCTTGTGATCCGATTGCACTAAGCTCACGTGAGGTTTTGACTTATACAAGGCGATTTCTTCCAAAGAAGCCAACGTTCAACAACAAGAGAGAGTGAAAATCAAACACAAGAGAGCCAAACACTTGTGAGGCGATTTCTGATTTTCACTAACCCTAACATTGTTATTGTTTGTTTCTTTGTGTAGACCATCCCTTTTCAGAAGTTGCATCAACCATTGGAGCTTGAGAGAGTTAAACACACGAGAGAAACACTAGAGAGGATCAAACACGAAGTGTGAAACACTTGTGAGGAGAGCTTCTTTGTTTTCACTAACCTTTAACTAGTTGTGTGTTTCTTGTCTTTAATCATGTCCAAGTCAGTGAGTCCAACTCGATCAAGGAGCTCCGAGCCGGTGCATCCGGAGGTGTTTAGCCTACTCAAGCAAATGTCGGATACCCTAGCTGGATTGTCGTCTCGGATGGCCACCTTGGAGTCTCGGCCACCACCGGCTGCATCCATTCCGTTGGGCACCAATGTGGAGGCTGGAGGCCCTTCAATTGAGCCATCAAGAGTACCCCTTCAGGATCAACGGACCACCTACAATGCAGCAAGGGCCACCGCCAATCAAGGGTCACCACCTCAGTCCGCCACTCAATTGGCCGCCTCACGCCATGGCACCCCTCAAGAAGCCGGCCACTTTCATCCTACTAGAGGTCACGCTCACCGAGAGCAAGGTTCCCTCCCTAACTCTCCTATGCATAGAACTCATTTTATTCCTCATGCTTTCAATGAGTTTCAAGGGTTCCAAGATGACTACATGGATGAGGAAGGTTGGAGGGCCGAGGCGCCTAGAGGATATCAGCCAAGGCGAGGCCGCGAGCCCGAGCAAGATGGGATTGGCCGCATCAAGGTGAAGATACCAAGTTTTGAGGGCAAATGTGACCCGGACGCCTACCAAGAATGGGAAACCAAGGTGGAGTAGATTTGGTCGTGTCACAACTTTCCCGAGTACAAGAAGGTTCAATTGGCTGCCCTTGAGTTCCATGGATACGCCTTGATTTGGTGGGACAACTTAATCAAGGAAAGGAGGAGAGCCCTATACCCGGCTGTAGCTACTTGGGAGCAAATGAGGACCTTGATGAGGGTCCGATTTGTGCCCCAACACCACACTAGGGATCTCCGCCAAAGACTTGAGAACTTGAAGCAAGGAGCCATGTCCGCTGAAGAGACATACAACGCCATGCAAGTGGCTATGGTGAAAGCCAATGTTGTTGAAGATGAAGAGACAACTATGGCAAGGTATCTTCGAGTTCTCCATACATCTTTAGCTAATGAAGTGGACTTGTATCCCTATGGTACTATGACAGATTTGCTACACTTGGCAATCAAAGTGGAGAGGAACCTAAAGGCAATGAATCAAGCTAGGAGCCAAGGAAGCAAGGCTACCATTGGCGGCCCCAACAATTGGAGAAGCCAACCTAGCCGTGGCTATCCTCCCTTTAGCCGAGACCACCCTACTGCCAAGGACAAGGAAAGGGCGCCAAATGTGGATCAAGGAGGGCTGAGAAGGAACGTACCACCAAGTGGAACCCCATACACTCCAAGAAACTCGGCTGCCCCCACTAATTGACCTAAAGGGAGTACTTCTAATCCTACTTCTAGAGCTAGGGATATGGTTTGTTTTAAGTGTCAAGGAAGAGGACACATGATGAAAGATTATCCTAATAGTAGAACTCTCATGATTAATCATCTAGGTCTTTATGAATCTGAATCTGAATCTGAGCATGAAAATGATGATGATTGTGTTAATGAGAATGCCGAGCATGAAACTGAATTTTGTGATGATGATGGCATTGAGTTTGAGCATGGGGAATCTTTAATTTGTAAGAGAACTTTGCATGTACAACCTGCCCCTTGTGAGGATAATCAAAGGGAAAACCTATTTCATACTAGGTGTTTAATTAAAGGGAAGGTTTGTAATGTGATAATTGATGGAGGTAGTTGTTGTAATATTGCTAGCACTGAATTGATCTCTAAGTTACAACTTCCTACATTTTATCACCCTAGACCTTACAAATTACATTGGATGAATGATTGTGGCGAATTGAAAGTAAATAAGCAAGCTAAGATTACATTCACATTAGGCCATTATAAGGATACTATTCTATGTGATGTGGTGCCTATGCAAGCTTGTCATGTGTTATTAGGCCGCCCATGGCAATATGATAGGAGAGTCATGCATGATGGATTTACTAATAGGTACTCTTTCTCTTTTAAAGGAAAAGATGTCATATTAAAACCAATGTCTCCTATGCAGATTGCCGAGGCTTTTGAGAAGAAAAAGGAGAAGGACTTGGGCCAAGACAAAGAGAAGGAGAAGCATCAAGGCAAGGGAGCACCACGACAGCAAGTGGGCACTCCCTCCAAACCACGCCAAACTTTGGAAATGCAGCCTTCTAGTGTCTTGTTAGCTTCCAAAGGTGAGCTACAAGGTGAGTACCTAACTTTAGATACTATCCTTATGCTCTTGTGCAAGAAACTGACCATGTTAGGTGGAGAGACCTTGGCTGCCTTACCCCCTAATATCCAAGCCCTTCTAGAGGAGTTTAAGGATGTCTTCCCGGATGACATACCCCACGGCCTACCCCCATTGAGAGGAATAGAGCACCAAATCGACCTAATCCCTGGTGCCACCTTACCCAACCGGCCAGCTTATAGAATGAACCCTAAGGAGTGTGAGGAAATTCAAACCCAAGTACAAGACCTCCTAGATAAGGGTTACATGAGAGAGAGCCTTTCCCCTTGTGTCGTACCAGTCCTATTAGTGCCTAAGAAGGACAACACTTGGAGGATGTGTGTTGATTGTAGAGCCATCAACAACATCACTATCAAGTACCGTCACCCTATCCCAAGGCTGGACGACATGTTAGATGAGCTCTTTGGTGCCACACTTTTCACAAAGATAGATCTAAGGAGTGGCTACCACCAGATTAGGATGAAGGAAGGAGATGAATGGAAGACCGCCTTCAAGACCAAGTTTGGGCTATATGAATGGCTTGTGATGCCATTTGGTTTGACTAATGCTCTCTCTACTTTCATGAGATTAATGAATTATGTTTTGAGAAATCATATAGGGAAATTTGTTGTAGTATATTTTGATGATATTCTTATCTATAGCAGGTCCCTAGAGGAGCATGAAAGACATCTAAGGGAAGTTCTTTCTACCCTTCGAGTAGAGCACTTGTATGCCAATTTGAAGAAATGTTAATTTTGCACTAATAAGGTCACTTTTCTTGGTTTTGTAGTGAGTTCACAGGGGCTGCAAGTGGATGAGGAGAAGATAAAAGCAATTCAAGATTGGCCAACACCTACTACAATCGGCCATGTAAGGAGCTTCCATGGGCTAGCAAGCTTCTATAGGCGGTTTGTCAAGGATTTCAGCACCATTGCTGCCCCCTTGACCGAGATCACCAAGAAGCATGCTCCCTTTGTGTGGGGAGAGGCGCAAGAGAGGGCCTTCAACAATCTGAAGTGGAGGCTCACCAAAGCACCTCTTCTAGTGCTCTCGGATTTCTCACGGCCATTTGAAGTGGAGTGTGATGCTAGTGGCATTGGCATAGGAGGAGTCCTCATGCAAGAAGGTAAGCCTATTGCCTTCTTTAGTGAAAAACTGAAAGGTGCATGTTTAAACTACTCTACGTATGCTAAAGAATTATATGCATTGTTTAGAGTACTTAAAACATGGCAACATTACTTATGGCCTAGAGAGTTTGTCTTGCATACTGATCATGAGTCCTTAAAACACTTTAGGAGTCGAGATAAACTTGATAGGAGGCATGGTAGATGGATGGAGTTTATTGAAACATTTCCATATGTCATTAAGTATAAAAAGGGAAAAGATAATGTAGTTGCTGATGCACTTTCTAGGAGACATGCTTTGCTCACCACATTAGACTCTAAGGTGTTAGGTTTTACTTACATTCAAGAGTTGTATGAGGATGACATTGATTTCGGCACTACATATAAGCATTGTATGGCTAAGGGTTCTTTGGATAAGTTTTACTTGTTTGAGGGATTCTTGTTTAAGGTTGATAAGGTGTGCATTCCTAAGTGTTCTTTGAGGATATTACTTGTGGAGGAAGCCCATAAGGGAGGTTTAATGGGACACTTTAGTAGAGATAAGACATATCACATGCTGCACACTCACTTTTATTGGCCACATATGCTTAGGGATGTAGAACACTTGTTGAAGAAATGTTTGGAGTGTCTTAAGGCTAAGTCTAGAGTGAAACCCCACGGCTTATACACCCCATTGCCTATCCCCACGTCCCCTTGGGAGGACATTAGCATGGACTTTATTGTGGGATTACCTAGAACTAAGAAGGGGAGAGATTCTATATTTGTGGTTGTTGATAGATTCTCAAAAATGGCCCACTTTATTGCTTGTCATAAGACTGATGATGCTACTAATGTGGCTAACTTATTCTTTAGAGAAGTAGTTAGATTACATGGAGTACCTAAGTCCATTGTGAGTGATAGGGATGTGAAGTTCCTTAGTTACTTTTGGAAGACTCTTTGGGGAAAGCTAGGGACGAGACTCTTGTTCTCTACCTCTAGTCATCCTCAAACGGATGGTCAAACGGAAGTAACTAACCGAACCCTCACAACCCTCTTAAGGGCTGTCATTAGGAAGAATTTGAAGGCATGGGAAGATGCCTTACCACATGTAGAATTTGCATATAATCGGGCCGTGCATTCCTCTACATCTTTGAGTCCTTTCGAGTGTGTCTATGGCTTGAATCCCTTAACCCCACTTGATCTTTTGCCGTTGCCTATGAAGGAGCGAGCAGATTTTAATGCAGGAAAACATGTGGAGTTCATCAAGGAATTACATGAGAGGACTCGGGTCAAGCTGCAACAAAAGGCCGAGCACACCGCCTCCAAAGCTAACCATGGACGTAGGCGAGTTATCTTCCAACCGAGAGACCTTGTTTGGGTTCATTTGAGGAAAGAGCGCTTCCCCGACAAGCGCAAGTCCAAGCTCTCACCACGTGGAGATGGGCCTTTCAAGGTGCTAAGGAAGGTGGGCGACAATGCCTATGTGTTGGAGCTACCCAAGGAGTATGGAGTTAGCCCTACATTCAATGTGGGCGATTTGACACTCTATGAGGCGCAAGATGAGGAGCTAGAAGATTCGAGGTCGAATCCTTTCCAAAAAGGGGAGGATGATGAGGGATCATCTACGTCACCTCAAATGCCTACCTTTGATGGTGCCATTACACGAGCAAGGGCTAAGGAGATTCAACATGAGCTAGACAAAATTGTGACCTTCCTCTTGTCTAAGGAGTCTACTATGCTAGAGGATCTCCCTAAGCCTGATTTGAAGACCATGGTGACCATCTCGGTGCATGAAGACCTCAAGAGTGTTGAGGGAAATACTTGAAGATTGTAATTGCATTTTATGACATTCTTTGACATTTTCCTTCCGGTTTTATGTTGTTTAAAGACACGGCTTTGTCTTGTTTTTCCTTAGTTTAGGACCGGCCTTTAGGAGGTATAAAAGGCTCCCTAAAACATTTCCTTTGCTGGTTAGACATGGTTGAAAGTTGTAAACGTTTTTTTTAGTTTTCTATCAAACAGGAGCTTTGAGAGAAAACATCCGGTTGTGTGAATTTGGCTTGGTTGCTTTGTGTGTGTCAACTCCTTCGAGTTTGGTTTGCACGGATCATCACGAGCATCCTCTTCGTGCCCTTGGTAGCCTTGGCCAATCGTGTGAAGTTGTAGAAGATGGGTCGATCTCTCATTTGGTTTGGTTCTTGATTCACCAAGATCAAGGGTTTAATCATTGTTGATATTCGGTTCTTCTTGTCTTTCTATCTTTGTTCTTCCTTTGCATTTACTTTGTGCCGATTCCTTATCCTTTTGTTGTTCTTCTTTGAGTCTTGTTGGAAGCTTGGTGTCTAGATCGTTGCATAGGGGTTCGTTCCTATATCACCAGCCAATAGATGCAATCAAATGCAGATCAACTGAACAAGGATCAATAATGAAAGAACAAAGGATGAATTGGGAAGAAGCAACTACCAAGAAAGTGAAGGGTGTATCCTAATGACGCCCTTCTATTCTAAGCCCGGAATTACACTCAGATTCTCAAATCAGAACAGAAGCTCAAATCAAGAACACAATCAAGTGAAAAGTATTGAAATAGGCTAGAGAGAAGTCAGGTCACATTTATACGAAGTCAGGTCACATTTATACAAAGTCAGGTCAATTCTCTGTTATATCACAGAATTTCAAATGTTAGTCAATTTCAAATGTTAGAGCAATATTTACTTTATCAGGCCATATTTGTACATTGTCAGGTCATTACTCTGTAATATCAACTTTAAATTTGAAACAAACATTGGTTGGTTTCGTAACGAGAAACCCTTAAATCGACATTTATTAGTTGTGATTCTAGTTGAATTGATAATCACTAAAAATATTTGTGAGTTTTAATAAGATAAATATATACGAATTCTGGTCAATGTCCTGTTATATTACAAAATTTCAAATGTTAGCCAATTTCAAATTTCAAAGCATTATCCACTTTATCACGCCACATTTGTACGTTGTCAGATTATTACTTTGTTATATTAACTTTAAATTTGATAAGAGAAATGTATTCTTTATTTTCATAGTCTAATGTAGTTGGTAGTTTATTTAGAGAAATATTTTTTTTTCAGTTTCGTAGCCTAATATCTGTGGTAATTTGTGTGGATAAAATCTTTTGGTAGTGATTTGACCTTCTCTCTTTGCAAGATAAAGACTTTGAGCACTATTTCAATTTGCCAGCTTTTGGGTCTAGTCATCAAGGATAATGCTGCACCAGATCTTGGATCAAAGTTTGACTAGTAACAAGAATGACCTGACTACGTACAAACATGGTTTAATAAAGTGAATATTGTTCTGAAATTTGAAATCGGATGACATTTGAAATTTTGTGATATAACAGAGCATTGACCTGACTTGGTATAAATGTGGATTGGTAAAGTAAATATTGCTCAGACAAAAGGGCAAATGTACTCTGAACACACTCACTAAAACTAGAGGAATTCCAATGCTTTTCCTAATTCCTTGGCAAAATATACTTAGTATTGTCACTTAGTACCATAAAGCACATCAACCCTTCAAGTTTTGTTTGCTTAAAAACAAGTGTAGCAAACCTCTTGACAAAAAAAAGAAGAGAATTACATCATATATTGGGAGCTTGTTAGGAGGAGAGAATATACATTTCATAGGTTCATTTCTAATTTGTTGATACATACCTAACATAATGTATTTAAATATACCAACTACGTCCACAGAATACATCATTATGCCTAAATCATCACTAAGGAAGCATACTGAAAGATGAGTGTGGACCCCACGGTCCAGGACTCTAACCTGTGGCCGTGGGCTGTCAACCCCCGACCAGCCCAGGACTCTAACCTGTGGCATAGCCGGAGGGCCTAGCCCAAACTCAACAGGCCTGCAGGCCATACACCCCAACCCATTCACAGGGTGTTAGCCTGTAGGTTGTTGGAGGTGGGACTCGAACCCACAACCTCCCTTTAACAAGTGGCCTTATCACCACTTGCTAACCAATTACACTGAGTCTTGGGCTGGTCGGGGGTTGACAGCCCACGGCCACAGGTTAGAGTCCTGGACCATGGGGTCCACACTCATCTTTCAGTATGCTTCCTCAGTGATGATCCATATACCTTATCCTAAGATATCTTCGACTATATATAGTGGCAGCCAAACCCATGTCACCAAACACCTTAGATATCTATCGAACTCTATACATGGTAACAGTCTGAGATTTCTTTTCCTTCTTTACAATTTGGCTTACAAACACATGGTTTCCATAAGTAAACTTTCCTAAGACATGCTATCTAGCTCTTCTCTCTCCTAGTAGATCTTCAAAACATGGTTTCCATAAGTAGCGGTCTCCACTGGTAACAGTTGGCAACTTCAGAGTTCTTCATTGTTCCTTATCCGATGTTTCCAAGTATAAAAGTTTACTTGTACGAACAATACGCGCGCTTCATTCTTCAATCTTGCTTTCGCGTAACTGTTCCATGTTTTCACCACGTTCCTTAGCATCCTCTTCTTTCTCTTCTTTCACATGCTTTACATTGTTCCCTAAAACATTCATAAGGCCTGAAACTCATAGAAACAATATAAACCATAAAACCCAATGGTGTTTATCATCATCAAAACCAGATGGAACGTCATGGTTCCAACAATTTCCCTATTTTTGGTGATGACAAACCCATTCAAAATTGTTCAATCATAACATAGGATAAAAAGCAGAAAGATATAAGTCATAATGTTTCTAAGATCAAATGTTAAGCAAATTTTTATATCAAATGAATAAAAGCAAGTCATACCTTCAAGTTGCATCATCGTTCCCCCTCAGCACTAGCATCGTTCAAAAAATTTGTAAGAATTAGGAACAACAAAGCTGTTACCTCACTTTACTAAGTTCATCACAATTTTCCACACTTCCCCCTTTTGGCATTATCAAAAGATAAACAAGGAAACAATAGGACTATTGTGGCAAATTAGAAGCAAAATAAAGTTCATATATCGAGCAGGGAATGATTACAAAAGATCATAGAAAACATAGCAAACAACTAGACAGAATAAAAAAAGCTAGCACAATTACAAAATAACGTGGAAGGAACGGTAGAACTCGCGGACTTTGGCATGATTGACCATGACGCGGTTAGAGAAGAGGTGTTCCCAACCTTGAAATTTGAGACGCTCCAAGACGTCGTCGAAGTCGTTGTCGACTAGGAACCCATCAAGGATAAAGAGGTGGGGAAGGATCTTTTTCCCTTCGACAGGTGGTTCCTCCAACTTTGCTTTCTTCCTTGGCTCAATCTTCTTCACCTCAGTTTTCTTGGCCTCAATCTTCTTCGCCGATCGCAGACGTTCCTTCAAAGTGCCTGGAGTGGTCTCACCGACGGCAGACTTTGTCGGAGTTAAGAAGCCGGTGGACTCGTTGTTCCCCTGTGATCTCAACATCTGGGTCCTCATCATCCTCAGAGCCAATTGTGTGCTTTCGCTTGCGACTGGGCTCCACAGTTTCGAGAGGGTGAAGACCTAGGTCAGCTTCCACATCAGCCATGGCCTCCTCCTCTTCAGTTTCTTTCGATTTGGGAGGAGAGTTGACTTCTTCTTCTTGCTCAGTGATGGCCACCATTTCCTTAGAGGCATCTGTTTCTTGGACCTATTCCTCCGAAGGCTGTTCCCCCTGAGGCTGTTCCTCCTGAAGCTCAGCGATTTAGGAGGCGGCCTCTTTGGCTATTTCTGTAACACCCCCAAAATACCCTTTGGAAATATTACCGCCAGTGACCTCAGATTACACATCTGGGGTCACCCAAGGCTTAACCATTTTATAAAAAACTGTATAATAACATAAACTTTATTAAATGACATACAACTGCCCAAATAATATCTTATTTCAAATGTTGAAATCACAATTCGATCACAAAATCGAGTATAAACATTTATTACAGCGGAAGTCTTGAAATAAAATTACTCAACGGGTCTTGACCTTGCGATCTTACGCCTAGGATCTCAACCTTGGAAAAACACAGAAAAACGCCAACTGCCTTCACGTCGAGTCCTTGCCTTTATTGATGCGGACACTTATCTGATGTGCCGTATGAGACGGATGACACCAGCCAACTATGCAAAGGAATTTAACCGGTTGGTTAGTCTAATGAAAGACTATGCAAGGGCATAAACAGAATGGTTCTAGTGATCATAACCGATTACTATCATTGTCCCTCGAATAATAACCGAAGGAACGATACATAACCCGGAACTTTCACGGAATGATTAGAATTAGACATGCACTAAAAAGAAGACTCCAAAGAGATTGAGTCTTATGGGAAACGTATGACAAATGTTTGGGAACGTTAAGTTTTCACACACAAGATTTAAAACACGACCTTGATTATTTGGGACCACGACCAACCTCACCGCGCAATGCGAATCCAGATTGGAAAGAGGACTTACTCTAACAAGAGTCCGGGTGGTTTCCACGTTATACTCCTCGCCCAAGGGTATATTAATTATGTGCATAATCGCACTTATCTTATTTAATTCCAAAACGTATATTCACGTTACAGTTTTTATTATATATATATCATCTCGATACGAGAGATATCTTGGGAACATTTCCCGAATGTTTGGCACCAGCTGTGTGCACCACCACCTATATTCGGATAGGGGTAGGTCATGACCAGGAAAGTGTTAGGGAAAAATCATCTTAAGTACCAAGTTATAAAGAAACGACTAGACCCCGCAAGGTACATAGTGTTCCTACGAATACTCGTTCTAACTACACATTTAAGTTCACACATAAAAATCCACACCAATACCATCATGGTAATAACATGTATAATAGCGTTGTTTCTAGTAATATATACAACCTATTATAATATCATATTTTAATCACAACATTTATAAAATCTGTTCCCAAACGAAAACAACACTTCATTCCAATTTAATTAACAATCAGAAATAATTGATAACTAAAGGAAATATGGAATGATAAGCAAGAGCGAACCGCCACTTGCCTTAAGTAGATTCGACGATGAATCTAGACGAGACGACTATTGTTGATATCCTTTCCGGGAGTATGACCTCTGCTTCACGATACTCTAGCAAGGTTACGAGTCCACACGCGATCCAGCAAATAACGATATAAACTGACAAAATAATTAATATCAATTAATTTATTTTGACGAACTCAAGTAATTAAATTCAATAAATTTTTATGATTTTAATCATAAAAATGTTAATTGAATTTTTCTAAAGACAGATACAGATAAAAGTGGGTCGAAATTATACCGCTCAGTCGATCTCGAGTTGAATTTGGACAGATATGATATTGGGCTTCTAGGCCCAACCTAAGAGCTAGCTAAGGGGGACCCCCCTCCTTTATCCCTCACACGGAAAGAAATTCCAAGCTACAGTGAGCGACACCGAGCTCGACAATGGCAGAAACCGACGATGGCAACGACTGAAAATACCGGCGGAGATAGCGGTGACTCAAGGAGGCGATCGGATTGGGCGGTGCGGCAACGACCAAGACATCTGGACACGGCGTCACGCAACAGCGAACAGTGGCCGCCCCTCTGTTTTTCGCAGAACATAGCAAGAATGGAGAAATGTTTGGGTGGCTCGACGACGGCTCAAACGACGATCGAATGGAGCGTCGTTGGTGTCTTTGGAACGCTGGTATTGCAAGGTTCCTCCGACAATGGGTCGACAACGACAACACTGACAACGATTATAAAGATTATAAAGTTTGAAGGAAAACTTTAATGGTTTACTGAACAATGGTTTCCGGGAGTATTATACCGCTAAAAGTGGGTCGAAATTATACCGCTCAGTCGATCTCGAGTTGAATTTGGACAGATATGATATTGGGCTTCTCGGCCCAACCTAAGAGCTAGCTAAGGGGGACCCCCTCCTTTCTCCCTCACACAGAAAGAAATTCCAAGCTACAGTGAGCGACACCGAGCTCGACAATGGCGGAAACCGACGATGGCAACGACTGAAAATACCGGCGGAGATAGCGGTGACTCAAGGCGGCGATCGGATTGGGCGGTGCGGCAACGACCAAGACATCTGGACACGGCGTCACGCAGCAGCGAACAGTGGCCGCCCCTTTGTTTTTCGCAGAACAGAGCAAGAATGGAGAAATGTTTGGGTGGCTCGACGACGGCTCAAACGACGATCGAATGGAGCGTCGTTGGTGTCTTTGGAACGCTGGTATTACAAGGTTCCTCCGACAATGGGTCGACAACGACAACACCGACAACGACAACTCCGACAAAGACCGAGATAATGAGAGGAAGAGATGGAGGATGAAGATGGTGATGGAGGAGAGCTCGGCCTCGGTGCTATTTATAGGGTGAGGAGGCAGCTCCCCTACTAAATGTGAGGGAGAGCAACCGGTCAGGATCCCCTCACCCACCGCTCGGAGAAAACCCGGGCAACAGAACGTCGGCAAGTGGAAAGGACGAGGAAGAAGACAGGAGAATTTCCGCGGTCGCGGAAACAGATCCGCGATCGCGGATTGGGCGCGATTGCGTTTCAAAGCCTTTGGTCGTGGGTCTCGATCAGGGACATGCTAAATTATATTTTTAGCATTCCCTAATTACTTTATGACCCAAAATCTTATTAACGTATAATATTTCGTTCACACAGATTATTACAGAGATTACATAAATTGTCCGTCACGTCTTTCTTACAAGACGACAGTTTGAGACTTTTAGGGGTTATTACTAGGGGTGTTCATCCGGTCCGATGGACCGGATTTTTGGGCATATGTGGACCGAAGATCGGACCGGACCGGATAGGTCCGGTCCGGTCTTAATCCGGTCCGGTCTTGGACCGGATTTAATTTTAAAAAATAAAAAAATTAAATTCTTATTTAAAATCTATAAAAAAATATCTAAAAAAATATTTATAAAACATATATACTCCTAACTTATTAAATTTAAAAAAATATCTATAAAAAAATACATATAAATCTCTAAAAAAAAATATAAAACATATAAATTACAAAAAAAAAATATTTTTTTTAAATTCCGGTCTTCCGGTCCGGACCGGATTTTTTCCGGGTTTGGACCGGACCGGACCGGAAACCGATTTTGGGGAAATGGTGGACCGGAGACCGGACCAGAATTTTACCGGTCCGGTCATTTCCGGTCCGGTCCGGTCCGAAAATCCGGTCCGGTCCACCCATGAACACCCCTAGTTATTACAATTTCCACCACGGCAACGATGGAGGTGGTGTCCTTTGAGGTCGAAGTCTTAGCAGCCTGGAGTGCCTCAATGGATTGCTTGAGAGCAGCCAGTTGCTCCTCAATGAAGGCAGAGACGTCAATGGCGGGTGATACGGGGTTAGCCGTAATTGGCCCGATCTTGATGCGCAACGACTCAGAAATGCAAAAGAAACACAAACAAAGTGAGAATGGCGGAAGTAAGAAAAGAGATGATCGATCGAATGAGATAAAACCTTAGAACCGGATGGAGAAACCCTTTGGTGTTCGTAAACACCAAGAACAACCCAACCTGAATTGTAAGACCTCGTCTCCTACAACTCCACACAAGGAAGAACGGATCTTCAAAGCACGAAGAGGATGCGTTGTATCGTCTTCGATTACCAACTCGAAAAGAATTGATCTTCACAAACGATCAAGGCTGTTTTGGATTGAACAAGTCACGAACTCTCTCTAATGGGAAAGTTTCTATTTCAGAAATTGTATTCTTGATAATGTGCTTGTTGCCGAAAATGGCAAAGACAAGAGCCTTAAATACTTCCTAAAGAAGTCGGCCCAAAAGCAACTAAATACATACTAAACCGAGTCTAAAAATATCCAATCAAACACGGCTATAACATACTAAAAATAGAATGGAAGGTGAACACAAGTCATGCACTCAACCAAGCTAAGTGTGGACCATAGTCAATGAGAATGACCTAGGCGTGGCCGTGACAACCTCCTCCGGGACTTGGTGTGCAAGCGTGGGTAGCTCCTCTTGAAGGCGATGAGTTTGGCTCCTAGTCATTGGCCCGGATGGTGGTTGAGGTGTGGATGGTCTTCCATCATCCTCCCCTTCTTGAAGAGGATCCGACCACGGATCATTTACTTGAGGTGCTACGTCCGGTGAGTGGTAGGGTGTCAAATCAGCCACATTGAACGTTGCACTCACACCATAAGTATCCGGTAGGTCAAGGATATAAGCATTGTCCCCTACTCGGCGCAACACCTTGAATGGTCCATCTCCTCTAGGTGCAAGCTTGGACTAGCGTAGCTCCGGGAAGCGCTCCTTCCTCAAGTGCACCCATACGAGATCTCCTGGTTGAAACACCAATCTCTTGCGCCCTTTGTTAACCCTAGCTGCATTCCTTTCTCCACAAGCCTTGAGCTTCTCCTTGGTCCTCTCATGCAGCTCCTTGATGAACTCCACGTGCCTACCTGCATCAAAATTCTCACGCTCCTTCATGGGAAAAGGAGCAAGATCAAGTGGAGTAGTGGGGTTGATACCATAAACACACTCAAAAGGAGACAAAGATGTAGATGAGTGGACAGTCCTATTGTAGGCAAACTCTACATGAGGTAGAGCTTCCTCCCAAGCCTTAAGGTTCTTCCTAAGGATAGCTCGAAGAATGGTAGCCAAGGTCCGGTTAGTTACTTCCGTTTGACCATCCGTTTGAGGGTGGCTAGAGGTAGAGAACAAGAGCCTCGTCCCTAGCTTTCCCCAAAGAGTCTTCCAAAAGTAACTAAGGAACTTAACATCCCTATCACTTACTATAGTCCTAGGCACACCATGTAGCCTCACGATTTCCCTAAAGAAAAGGTTGGCTACATTAGACGCGTCGTCGGTCTTATGGCAAGCAATAAAATGAGCCATTTTAGAGAAACGATCAACTACCACAAAGATAGAATCACGTCCCCTCTTTGTCCTTGGCAGCCCCACGATGAAGTCCATAGAGATATCCTCCCAAGGGGCACTTGGGATGGGCAATGGACTATATAAACCGTGGGGTTTGAGCCTTGACTTGTCCTTGAGACAGTCCAAACATCTCCTAAGAAGGTGCTCAACATCCTTAAGCATGTGGGGCCAATAAAAGTGAGCATGTAGCATATGATAAGTTTTGTCCCTTCCGAAGTGACCCATTAATCCACCCTTCTGGGCTTCCTCAACGAGTAACAAACGTAAGGAACAAATAGGTATGCACACTTTATCAATCCTAAATAAGAACCCATCAAACAAGTAAAACTTGTCACACGAGCCCTTATCTAAACATGTCTTATAGATGGCACCAAAATCAGAATCTTCCACATACAACTCCTTTATATATGCAAACCCTAAAACCTTGGAGTCTAATGTGGTAAGCAAAGTATATCTCCTAGATAGGGCATCGGCAACTACATTGTCTTTCCCCTTTTTGTATTTGATTACATAAGGGAAAGTTTCAATGAATTCCATCTACCATGTCGTCTATCAAGTTTATCTTGGCTCTTGAAGTGCTTTAAGGATTCATGATCAGTATGCAAGATAAACTCTCTAGGCCACAAGTAGTGTTGCCAAGTCTTTAATACTCTAAATAAAGCATACAACTCTTTGTCATAAGTAGAGTAATTAAGACTTGCACCCTTTAATTTCTCACTAAAGAAGGCAACAGGCTTACCTTCTTGCATCAAGACGCCACCTATGCCAATCCCGGAAGCGTCGCACTCCACTTCAAATGGCCTTGTGAAGTCCGGCAAAACCAGCAAAGGTGCTTGCGTCAATCTCCATTTTAGGGCATTGAATGCCCTCTCTTGCGCCTCCTCCCACACAAAGGCTGAATGCTTCTTGGTCACTTCCGTAAAGGGCGCAACAATGGTGCTAAAATCCCTCACGAACCTCCTATAGAAGCTGGCCAAACCATGAAAGCTCCTCACTTGGCTCACGGATGTAGGCGTAGGCCAATCTTGTATGGCCTTTATCTTGCTCTCGTCCACTTGAAGGCCTCTTGAGCTCACTACAAAACCAAGGAAAGTAACTTGATTAGTGCAAAACTCACATTTCTTCTCATTAGCATACAAGCACTCATTACGTAAAGCAGAGAGTACTTCCCTCAAGTGACGCTCATGCTCCTCTAGGGATTTGCTGTACACAAGAATATCATCAAAATAGACAACAACAAATTTCCCTATAAAATGCCTTAAAACATGATTCATTAAGCGCATGAAAGTACTAGGAGCATTTGTCAAGCCTTTGGCTTGACAATCCACTCATACAAACCGAATTTTGTCTTGAAAGCCGTTTTCCATTCATCCCCCTCCTTCATCCTAATTTGGTGGTAGCCACTTCGGAGATCTATCTTGGTGAAGACGGAGCTCATCTAGCATGTCGTCGAGGCGGGGAATTGGATGTCAGTACTTTATGGTGATGTTGTTGATGGCTCGACAGTCCACGCACATCCTCCATGTGCCATCCTTCTTAGGCACCAAAAGCACCGGCACGGCACAAGGGCTAAGGCTCTCACGAACATGGCCCTTGTCAAGCAAAGCCTCCACTTGCTCTTGAACTTCTTGAGTCTCCTTTGGATTCATCATGTAGGCCGGCCTGTTTGAGAGAGTAGCACCTGAAATTAGATCAATTTGATGCTCAATACCTCTCATAGGGGGCAGACCCGGTGGCATCTCCTCGGGGAAGACATCTTGAAACTCTTCAAGCAAGCTAAGGATGATTGGCGGCAAGGTGGATTTCAACTCCTCACTAAGCAAGCCAAAACTCTTGCACAAGAGCATGAGAGTGGCGTCTTGGGGTAGATGCTCTTCTCTCATCTCCTCCTTGGAAGCTAGCAACACTTGAGACTTGGTTTTGGCCTTAGAAGAGCTCTCGGTCGAACTCTCCTTCTTAGCTTCAACCGGCTTCTCTTGGTCCTTCTTCTTCTCATAAACTTCGGCTACCTGCAATGGGGTCATAGGCTTTAGTACCACACTCTTGCCATTATAATTAAAAGAATGACGGTTAGTATAACCATCATGAGTGACATGCCTATCAAACTGCCATGGACGACCTTGCAATATATGGCAAGCATTCATTGGGACCACATCACATAAGATAGTATCTACATAATGCCCTAGGGTTATGGTCATATTGACTTGCTTAGCCACTTTAACCTCTCCACATTCATTCATCCAATGCAGCTTGTATGGCCTAGGATGATGGAAGGTCGGAAGTTGTAACTTAGTAACTAGTTCAGTACTAGCAATGTTACAACAACTACCCCCATCAATGATCATGTTACAAACCTCCCCCTTAACCAAACACCTAATATGAAATAAGTTTTCCCTTTGGTTATCATCACATGGGGCAGGTTGTACATGCAAAGTTCTCCTACAAACTAAGGATTCACCATGCTCAAATTCAATACAATCCATATCCTCATTAACATCATGCATAGGCTCGTCTTCAATAAACGGACCTTGCTCTTCACCCTCGGACTCAAATTCATAGAGTCCAAGATGGTTAATAACCAAGGTTCGTCTATTGGGGAAATCTTTCATCATATTCCCTCGGCCTTGACATTTAAAGCATATAGTATCCCTAGCTCTAGAAGAGGGAGAAGAGTTAGAAAAACTCCCTTGTGACCCATTAGCCAGGCCGGGCTGTCGACTAGTGGACTGCGGCAGTGTACTAGGTGGCGCACTTTTCCTCGGCGCATCTTGGCTCCTTGGTTGGCTCACGGTCTGTGCCTGGTTCCTACCAAATTGCGCCGGCTGAAAAGGTCTAGATTGGCTAGGGGCCTTCCATGAGTTCGGCTGGCCGCTAGTTCCTCTCGCCGCTTGATGGCCTTGATTCCTAGCCTTGTCTCTTTGGTTTTTCTCCACTTTGATGGCCAAATGCAGCAGCTGTGTGGAATCTGTATAGGGGTACATATCGACCTCATTAGCAATATAAGGATTAAGGATGCGAAGGTACCTTGCCATAGTCGATTCATCATCTTCCATGACATTGGCTCGCACCATGGCCGTTTGCATGGCATTGAATGCTTCTTCCACACTCATGCTTCCTTGCTTGAGGTTCTGATGAGGTTTGAGCCCACCTGGGACTGCCTTCACTTGGTCTGCCTCAAGTCGGCGATCTGACCCAGCGGCCCAGCCCACGGTCTGCCTCGAGTCGGCGATCGGACCGCTGGCGCTCAACCCTCCCCAGGTCTGCAGACCACGCACCCCAACCCGTCTCCCAGTAGACACGAGGCCTTGCTGAGTGGGTTGCTGCTGGGGGGAATCGAACCCCCAACCTTTGATACAAGGGCAAATCCATGCACACTTGTATCACCAATTGAGTTGCAAACAACACTAAAAAACTCATACGTTTTACCATTTATGACACGAGGCACAACTTTGAGCGAAAGTTATGAATTTTAAATTTTGTCCATTTCATACCATGAATCATCTTATATTGTCCAAATATTGTGGAAAATAAAGAACTAAGAGTTTGGGTGACAAACAACAATAAAAACACATATGACTTACCATCTATGACACAAGGCACAACTTTGAGCAAGTGTTAGGAGTTTCAAATATTGTCAATTTCGTGTTGTTTGGGCGACAAACAACACGAAAAACTCACACGGTTTACCATTTACAACACACGGCACAACTTTGAGCAAATGTAAGGCGTATCAAATATTGTCAATTTCTTTGCGTGAGTCATATTATATTGTCGAAATATTAGGGGAAAACATAGAGCTAAGAGTTTGGGCTACAAACAACACTAAAAACACCTACGATATACCATTTACGACACAAGGCACAACCTTGAACAAAAGTTATGAGTTTCAAATTCTGTCAATATCTTTACGCGAATCATGTTATATTGTCAAAATATTGGGGGAAACAAAGAGGTAATATTTTGGGCGATAACAACACTAAAAACTCATACGATTACCATTTACGAAACAAGGCACAACTTTGAGCTAAATATTGTTAAAATATTGGGGGAATACAAAGAGCAAAGAGTTTGGGCGACAAACAACACAAAAAACCTTTACGGTTTAACATTTACAACACAAGGCAAAACTTTGAGAGAAAGTTATAAGTTTCAAACTTTATCGATTTCTTTCTGTGAATCATCTTATATTGTTAAAATATTGGTGGAAAACAAAGAGCTAAGAGTTTGGGAGACAAACAACACTAAAAACTAATATGATTTACCATTTACGACACAAGGCACAACTTTGAACGAAAGTTATGAGTTTCAATTTTTGTCAGTTTTTTTCCATGAGTCATCTTATATTGTCAAAATATTGGGGGGGGGGGGGATAAAGAGCTAAGAGTTTGGGCGACAAACAACACTAAAAACTCATACGTTTTACAATTTATGACACGAGGCACAACTTTGAGCGAAAGTTATGAATTTCAAATTTTGTCCATTTCATTCCATGAATCATCTTATATTGTCCAAATATTGTGGAAACAAAGAACTAAGAGTTTGGGTGACAAACAACAATAAAAACACATATGATTTACCATCTATGACACAAGGCACAACTTTGAGCAAGTGTTAGGAGTTTCAAATATTGTCAATTTCTTTGATTGAATCATCATATATTGTTAAAATATTGGGGGAAGACAAAGAGCTAAGTGTTTGGGCGACAAACAACACTAAAAACTCACACGGTTTACCATTAACAACACAAGGCACAACTTTGAGCAAATGTAAGGCGTATCAAATATTGTCAATTTCTTTGCGTGAATCATATTATATTGTCGAAATATTAGGGGAAAACATAGAGCTAAGAGTTTCGGCGACAAACAACAATGAAAACACCTATGATTTACTATTTACGACACAAGGCACAACCTTGAACAAAAGTTATGAGTTTCAAATTCTGTCAATATCTTTACGCAAATCATCTTATATTGTCAAAATATTGGGGGAAACAAAGAGGTGATATTTTGGGCGAAAAACAACACTAAAAACTCATACGATTACCATTTACGAAACAAGGCACAACTTTGAGCTAAATATTGTCAAAATATTGGGGGAATACAAAGAGCAAAGAGTTTGGGCGACAAACAACACAAAAAACCTTTACGGTTTAACATTTACAACACAAGGCAAAACTTTGAGCGAAAGTTATAAGTTTCAAACTTTATCGATTTCTTTCTGTGAATCATCTTATATTGTTAAAATATTGGTGGAAAACAAAGAGCTAAGAGTTTGGGCGACAAACAACACTAAAACTAATATGATTTACCATTTACGACACAAGGCACAACTTTGAACGAAAGTTATGAGTTTCAATTTTTGTCAGTTTTTTTTCATGAGTCATCTTATATTGTCAAAATATTGGGGGGGGGGGGGGGATAAAGAGCTAAGAGTTTGGGTGACAAACAACACTAAAAACTCATACGTTTTACCATTTACGACACAAGGCACAACTTTGAGCGAAAGTTATGAGTTTCAATTTTTGTCAGTTTTTTTCCATGAGTCATCTTATATTGTCAAAATATTGGGGGGGAATAAAGAGCTAAGAGTTTGGGCGACAAACAACACTAAAAACTCATACGTTTTACCATTTATGACACGAGGCACAACTTTGAGCGAAAGTTATGAGTTTCAAATTTTGTCCATTTCATTCCATGAATCATCTTATATTGTCCAAATATTGTGGAAAATAAAGAACTAAGAGTTTGGGTGACAAACAACAATAAAAACACATATGACTTACCATCTATGACACAAGGCACAACTTTGAGCAAGTGTTAGGAGTTTCAAATATTGTCAATTTCTTTGATTGAATCATCTTATATTGTCAAAGTATTTGGGGAAGACAAAGAACTAACTGTTTGGGTGACAAACAACACGAAAAACTCACACGGTTTACCATTTACAACACACGGCACAACTTTGAGCAAATGTAAGGCGTGTCAAATATTGTCAATTTCTTTGCGTGAGTCATATTATATTGTTGAAATATTAGGGGAAAACATAGACCTAAGAGTTTGGGCTACAAACAACACTAAAAACACCTACGATTTATCATTTACGACACAAGGCACAACCTTGAACAAAAGTTATGAGTTTCAAATTCTGTCAATATCTTTACGCGAATCATGTTATATTGTCAAAATATTGGGGGAAACAAAGAGGTAATATTTTGGGCGAAAAACAACACTAAAAACTCATACGATTACCATTTATGAAACAAGGCACAACTTTGAGCTAAATATTGTTAAAATATTGGGGGAATACAAAGAGCAAAGAGTTTGGGCGACAAACAACACAAAAAACCTTTACGGTTTAACATTTACAACACAAGGCAAAACTTTGAGAGAAAGTTATAAGTTTCAAACTTTATCGATTTCTTTCTGTGAATCATCTTATATTGTTAAAATATTGGTGGAAAACAAAAAGCTAAGAGTTTGGGCGACAAACAACACTAAAAACTAATATGATTTACCATTTACGACACAAGGCACAACTTTGAACGAAAGTTATGAGTTTCAATTTTTGTCAGTTTTTTTCCATGAGTCATCATATATTGTCAAAATATTGGGGGGGGGGGATAAAGATCTAAGAGTTTGGGCGACAAACAACACTAAAAACTCATACGTTTCACCATTTATGACACGAGGCACAACTTTGAGCGAAAGTTATGAGTTTCAATTTTTGTCAGTTTTTTTCCATGAGTCATCTTATATTGTCAAAATATTGGGGGGGGGGGAATAAAGAGCTAAGAGTTTGGGCGAGAAACAACACTAAAAACTAATACGTTTTACCATTTATGACACGAGGCACAACTTTGAGCGAAAGTTATTGATGCGGGGATTAGCCGCGAGTGGCCCGATCTAGACGCCAAGGACTCGGTTGAAGGTGGAGATAGAAAAGAGACAACAAGAACACCAAGAACAACAAGAACAAGTTAGCAAATGATAGCAAATAAAGAAATAAACAAGGATATAGGAACAACCGAAAGATGCAATGGAGAGACCCTTGGCAAACAATGTCACCAATAACCAACCCGATGTGCACAAACGACCTTTCCTTCTATAATCTCCCACAACGATGGACGTGTCCAAAGAGCAATAGAAGGAGGCGAGTGAAGCCTTGGAGCACCAAGATCATAGACGAAATTGACACAACGCAAGAGCAACCTAGCAAGTTCGAATCAACACCTTGAGAAACACTCCCATGGAGCTCTCATCTTTCATATGCTTAAAGCAAATATCATGGCTGAAAAGTTGTCTTACAAAGAGAAGCAAAAAAAGGCTTAAATACCCTAAGGGGTCGGCCCGCACAAGCCCAACAAGAAAACAAGACAAAAGAGCTAAAAAAAAGGACAAACTCGGCCAAACAAGGTCCTGACCCGGCCGAGTTTGTGGACCGAGTTAGGCTTGATATTCTTCTCTAAGAACAACTCGGCCTGGACCCGGCCGAGTTGTGTGCCGAGTCAGGGCCATGTCTCGGATGGCTTCTCTGGGCATAACTTCAAAAGGTCCGTTCTCTCTCGTCCTTGATCGGAATGGAGTGATTCCAACGCCCAGAGATAGATCTTGAAGTCTAGTTTCACTCCTAAAAATTTGAGATTGATCGGAGTTGGGAATCAGATGATATGGCAGTTTTGCTGAGGGGTCGCCATAACTGAGGACAACTCGGCCGAGTTTGGTGGGCCGAGTCAGGACCTTGGGTTTCAACTCTTGTGGTCGCCATTCTCCCGCGCTTGGCTCGGCTCGGAAAGTCACCAAGGTCCTTGGAATTGGTTCGGTGAAGTCCTCGACGAGGGTGGGCTCCCTTGAGACGCGAAGGCTTGCCAAGTTAACGAGTTCCTCGTGCATACGCTTGGCTCGAGCTCTTTGTGAGCGGACCATCTCCTTCCTCAAACGCTTGGCTCGAACCCTTGTGAGTGGACCATCTTTCTTTGTGTGCATCTTGGATGAAGGCTCGGATGCTCCTGTATCAGTTATGAGTTTCAAATTTTGTCCATTTCATTCCATGAATCATCTTATATTGTCCAAATATTGTGGAAAACGAAGAACTAAGAATTTGGGTGACAAACAACAATAAAACACATATGATTTACCATCTATGACACAAAGCACAACTTTGAGCAAGTGTTAGGAGTTTCAAATATTGTCAAATTCTTGGATTGAATCATCTTATATTGTCAAAATATTGGGGGAAGACATAGAGCTAAGTGTTTGGGCGACAAACAACACTAAAAACTCACACGGTTTATCATTTACAACACAAGGCACAACTTTGAGCAAATGTAAGGCGTATCAAATATTGTCAATTTCTTTGCGTGAATCATATTATATTGTCGAAATATTAGGGGAAAACATAGAGCTAAGAGTTTCGGCGACAAACAACAATGAAAACACCTATGATTTACTATTTACGACACAAGGCACAACCTTGAACAAAAGTTATGAGTTTCAGATTCTGTCAATATCTTTACGCGAATCATCTTATATTGTCAAAATATTGGGGGAAACAAAGAGGTAATATTTTGTGCGAAAAACAACACTAAAAACTCATACGATTACCATTTACGAAACAAGGCACAACTTTGAGCTAAATATTGTCAAAATATTGGGGGAATACAAAGAGCAAAGAGTTTGGGCGACAAACAACACAAAAAACCTTTACAGTTTAACATTTACAACACAAGGCAAAACTTTGAGCGAAAGTTATAAGTTTCAAACTTTATCGATTTCTTTCTGTGAATCATCTTATATTGTTAAAATATTGGTGGAAAACAAAGAGCTAAGAGTTTGGGCGACAAACAACACTAAAAACTAATATGATTTAGCATTTACGACACAAGGCACAACTTTGAACGAAAGTTATGAGTTTCAATTTTTGTCAGTTTTTTTCCATGAGTCATCTTATATTGTCAAAATATTGGGGGGGGGGGCAGAATAAAGAGCTAAGAGTTTGGGCGACAAACAACACTAAAAACTCATACGTTTTACCATTTACGACACAAGGCACAACTTTGAGCGAAAGTTATGAGTTTCAATTTGTGTCAGTTTTTTTCCATGAGTCATCTTATATTGTCAAAATATTGTGGGGGGGGGGGATAAAGAGCTAAGAGTTTGGGCGACAAACAACACTAAAAACTCATACGTTTTACCATTTATGACACGAGACACAACTTTGAGCGAAAGTTATGAGTTTCAAATTTTGTCCATTTCATTCCATGAATCATCTTATATTGTCCAAATATTGTGGAAAACAAAGAACTAAGAGTTTGGGTGACAAACAACAATAAAACACATATGATTTACCATCTATGACACAAGGAACAACTTTGAGCAAGTGTTAGGAGTTTCAAATATTGTCAATTTCTTTGATTGAATCATCTTATATTGTCAATATATTGGGGGAAGACAAAGAGCTAAGTGTTTGGGCGACAAACAACACAAAAAAACTCACACGGTTTATCATTTATAACACAAGGCACAACTTTGAGCAAATGTAAGGCGTATCAAATATTGTCAATTTCTTTGCGTGAATCATATTATATTGTCGAAATATTAGGGGAAAACATAGAGCTAAGAGTTTGGGCGACAAACAACAATGAAAAAACCTATGATTTATTATTTACGACACAAGGCACAACCTTGAACAAAAGTTATGAGTTTCAAATTCTGTCAATTTCTTTACGCGAATCATCTTATATTGTCAAATTATTGGGGGAAACAAAGAGGTAATATTTTGGGCGAAAAACAACACTAAAAACTCATACGATTACCATTTACGAAACAAGGCACAACTTTGAGCTAAATATTGTCAAAATATTGGGGGAATACAAAGAGCAAAGAGTTTGGGCGACAAACAACACAAAAAACCTTTACGGTTTAACATTTACATCACAAGGCAAAACTTTGAGCGAAAGTTATAAGTTTCAAACTTTATCGATTTCTTTAGGTGAATCATCTTATATTGTTAAAATATTGGTGGAAAACAAAGAGCTAAGAGTTTGGGCGACAAACAACACTAAAAACTAATATGATTTACCATTTACGACACAAGGCACAACTTTGAACGAAAGTTATGAGTTTCAATTTTTGTCAGTTTTTTTCCCTGAGTCATCATATATTGTCAAAATATTGCGGGGGGGGGGGGGGGGGGAATAAAGAGCTAAGAATTTGGGCGACAAACAACACTAAAAACTCATACGTTTTACCATTTATGACACGAGGCACAACTTTGAGCGAAAGTTATGAGTTTCAAATATTGTCCATTTCATTCCATGAATCATCTTATATTGTCCAAATATTGTGGAAAACAAAGAACTAAGAGTTTGGGTGACAAACAACAATAAAAACACATGATTTACCATCTATGACACAAGGCACAACTTTGAGCAAGTGTTAGGAGTTTCAAATATTGTCAATTTCTTTGATTGAATCAACTTATATTGTCAAAATATTGGGGGAAGACAAAGAACTAACTGTTTGGGCGACAAACAACACGAAAAACTCACACGGTTTACCATTTACAACACACGGCACAACTTTGAGCAAATGTAAGGCGTAATAAATATTGTCAATTTCTTTGCGTGAATCATATTATATTGTCGAAATATTAGGGGAAAACATAGTGCTAAGAGTTTGGGCTACAAACAACACTAAAAACACCTAGGATTTACCATTTACGACACAAGGCACAACCTTGAACAAAAGTTATGAGTTTCAAATTCTGTCGATATCTTTACGCGAATCATCTTATATTGTCAAAATATTGGGGGAAACTTAGAGGTAATATTTTGGGCGAAAAACAACACTAAAAACTCATACAATTACCATTTACGAAACAAGGCACAACTTTGAGCTAAATATTGTTAAAATATTGGGGGAATACAAAGAGCAAAGAGTTTGGGCGACAAACAACACAAAAAACCTTTACGGTTTAACATTTACAACACAAGGCAAAACTTTGAGAGAAAGTTATAAGTTTCAAACTTTATCGATTTCTTTCTGTGAATCATCTTATATTGTTAAAATATTGGTGGAAAACAAAGAGCTAAGAGTTTGGGCGACAAACAACACTAAAAACTAATTTGATTTAGCATTTACGACACAAGGCACAACTTTGAACGAAAGTTATGAGTTTCAATTTTTGTCAGTTTTTTTCCATGAGTCATCTTATATTGTCAAAATATTGGGGGGGGGGGGAATAAAGAGCTAAGGGTTTTGGCGACAAACAACACTAAAAACTCATACGTTTTACCATTTATGACACGAGGCACAACTTTGAGCAAAAGTTATGAGTTTCAAATTTTGTCCATTTCATTCCATGAATCATCTTATATTGTCCAAATATTGTGGAAAATAAAGAACTAAGAGTTTGGGTGACAAACAACAATAAAAACACATATGACTTACCATCTATGACACAAGGCACAACTTTGAGCAAGTGTTAAGAGTTTCAAATATTGTCAATTTCTTTGATTGAATCATCTTATATTGTCAAAATATTGGGGGAAGACAAAGAACTAACTGTTTGGGCGACAAACAACACGAAAAACTCACACGGTTTACCATTTACAACACACGGCACAACTTTGAGCAAATTTAAGGCGTATCAAATATTGTCAATTTCTTTGCGTGAGTCATATTATATTGTTGAAATATTAGGGGAAAACACAGAGCTAAGAGTTTGGGCTACAAACAACACTAAAAACACCTACGATTTATCATTTACGACACAAGGCACAACCTTGAACAAAAGTTATGAGTTTCAAATTCTGTCAATATCTTTACGCGAATCATGTTATATTGTCAAAATATTGGGGGAAACAAAGAGGTAATATTTTGGGCGAAAAACAACACTAAAAACTCATACGATTACCATTTATGAAACAAGGCACAACTTTGAGCTAAATATTGTTAAAATATTGGGGGAATACAAAGAGCAAAGAGTTTGGGCGACAAACAACACAAAAAAATTTTACGGTTTAACATTTACAACACAAGGCAAAACTTTGAGAGAAAGTTATAAGTTTCAAACTTTATCGATTTCTTTCTGTGAATCATCTTATATTGTTAAAATATTGGTGGAAAACAAAGAGCTAAGAGTTTGGGCGACAAACAACACTAAAAACTAATATGATTTACCATTTACGACACAAGGCACAACTTTGAACGAAAGTTATGAGTTTCAATTTTTGTCAGTTTTTTTCCACGAGTCATCTTATATTGTCAAAACAATGGGGGGGGGGGAATAAAGAGCTAAGAGTTTGGGCGACAAACAACACTAAAAACTCATACGTTTTACCATTTACGACACAAGGCACAACTTTGAGCGAAAGTTATGAGTTTCAATTTTTGTCAGTTTTTTTCCATGAGTCATCTTATATTGTCAAAATATTGGGGGGGGGGGGGGAATAAAGAGCTAAGGGTTTTGGCGACAAACAACACTAAAAACTCATACGTTTTACCATTTATGACACGAGGCACAACTTTGAGCAAAAGTTATGAGTTTCAAATTTTGTCCATTTCATTCCATGAATCATCTTATATTGTCCAAATATTGTGGAAAATAAAGAACTAAGAGTTTGGGTGACAAACAACAATAAAAACACATATGACTTACCATCTATGACACAAGGCACAACTTTGAGCAAGTGTTAAGAGTTTCAAATATTGTCAATTTCTTTGATTGAATCATCTTATATTGTCAAAATATTGGGGGAAGACAAAGAACTAACTGTTTGGGCGACAAACAACACGAAAAACTCACACGGTTTACCATTTACAACACACGGCACAACTTTGAGCAAATGTAAGGCGTATCAAATATTGTCAATTTCTTTGCGTGAGTCATATTATATTGTTGAAATATTAGGGGAAAACACAGAGCTAAGAGTTTGGGCTACAAACAACACTAAAAACACCTACGATTTATCATTTACGACACAAGGCACAACCTTGAACAAAAGTTATGAGTTTCAAATTCTGTCAATATCTTTACGCGAATCATGTTATATTGTCAAAATATTGGGGGAAACAAAGAGGTAATATTTTGGGCGAAAAACAACACTAAAAACTCATACGATTACCATTTATGAAACAAGGCACAACTTTGAGCTAAATATTGTTAAAATATTGGGGGAATACAAAGAGCAAAGAGTTTGGGCGACAAACAACACAAAAAACCTTTACGGTTTAACATTTACAACACAAGGCAAAACTTTGAGAGAAAGTTATAAGTTTCAAACTTTATCGATTTCTTTCTGTGAATCATCTTATATTGTTAAAATATTGGTGGAAAACAAAGAGCTAAGAGTTTGGGCGACAAACAACACTAAAAACTAATATGATTTACCATTTACGACACAAGGCACAACTTTGAACGAAAGTTATGAGTTTCAATTTTTGTCAGTTTTTTTCCACGAGTCATCTTATATTGTCAAAACAATGGGGGGGGGGGGGAATAAAGAGCTAAGAGTTTGGGCGACAAACAACACTAAAAACTCATACGTTTTACCATTTACGACACAAGGCACAACTTTGAGCGAAAGTTATGAGTTTCAATTTTTGTCAGTTTTTTTCCATGAGTCATCTTATATTGTCAAAATATTGGGGGGCGGGGAATAAAGAGCTAAGAGTTTGGGCGACAAACAACACTAAAAACTCATACGTTTTACCATTTATGACACGAGGCACAACTTTGAGCGAAAGTTATGAGTTTCAAATTTTGTCCATTTCATTCCATGAATCATCTTATATTGTCCAAATATTGTGGAAAATAAAGAACTAAGAGTTTGGGTGACAAACAACAATAAAAACACATATGATTTACCATCTATGACACAAGGCACAACTTTGAGCAAGTGTTAGGAGTTTCAAATATTGTCAATTTCTTTGACTGAGTCATCTTATATTGTCAAAATATTGGGGGAAGACAAAGAACTAACTATTTGGGCGACAAACAACACGATAAACTCACACAGCTTACCATTTACAACACAAGGCACAACTTTGAGCAAATGTAAGGCGTATCAAATATTGTCAATTTCTTTGCGTGAATCATATTATATTGTCGAAATATTAGGGGAAAACATAGAGCTAAGAGTTTGGGCTACAAACAACACTAAAAACACCTACGATTTACCATTTACGACACAAGGCACAACCTTGAACAAAAGTTATGAGTTTCAAATTCTGTCAATATCTTTACGCGAATCATCTTATATTGTCAAAATATTGGGGGAAACAAAGAGGTAATATTTTGGGCGAAAAACAACACTAAAAACTCATACGATTACCATTTACGAAACAAGGCACAACTTTGAGCTAAATATTGTTAAAATATTGGGGGAATACAAAGAGCAAAGAGTTTGGGCGACAAACAACACAAAAAACCTTTACGGTTTAACATTTACAACACAAGGCAAAACTTTGAGAGAAAGTTATAAGTTTCAAACTTTATCGATTTCTTTCTGTGAATCATCTTATATTGTTAAAATATTGGTGGAAAACAAAGAGCTAAGAGTTTGGGCGACAAACAACACTAAAAACTAATATGATTTACCATTTACGACACAAGGCACAACTTTGAATGAAAGTTATGAGTTTCAATTTTTGTCAGTTTTTTTCCATGAATCATCATATATTGTCAAAATATTGGGGGGGGGGGGGATAAAGAGCTAAGAGTTTGGGCGAAAAACAACACTAAAAACTCATACGTTTTACCATTTATGACACGAGGCACAACTTTGAGCGAAAGTTATGAGTTTCAAATTTTGTCCATTTCATTCCATGAATCATCTTATATTGTCCAAATATTGTGGAAAACAAAGAACTAAGAGTTTGGGTGACAAACAACAATAAAAACACATATGATTTACCATCTATGACACAAGGCACAACTTTGAGCAAGTGTTAGGAGTTTCAAATATTGTCAATTTCTTTGATTGAGTCATCTTATATTGTCAAAATATTGGGGGAAGACAAAGAACTAACTGTTTGGGCGACAAACAACACGATAAACTCACACGGCTTACCATTTACAACACAAGGCACAACTTTGAGCAAATGTAAGGCGTATCAAATATTGTCAATTTCTTTGCGTGAATCATATTATATTGTCGAAATATTAGGGGAAAACATAGAGCTAAGAGTTTGGGCTACAAACAACACTAAAAACACCTACGATTTACCATTTACGACACAAGGCACAACCTTGAACAAAAGTTATGAGTTTCAAATTCTGTCAATATCTTTACGCGAATCATCTTATATTGTCAAAATATTGGGGGAAACAAAGAGATAATATTTTGGGCGAAAAACAACACTAAAAACTCATACTATTACCATTTACGAAACAAGGCACAACTTTGAGCTAAATATTGTTAAAATATTGGGGGAATACAAAGAGCAAAGAGTTTGGGCGACAAACAACACAAAAAACCTTTACGGTTTAACATTTACAACACAAGGCAAAACTTTGAGAGAAAGTTATAAGTTTCAAACTTTATCGATTTCTTTCTGTGAATCATCTTATATTGTTAAAATATTGGTGGAAAACAAAGAGCTAAGAGTTTGGGCGACAAACAACACTAAAAACTAATTTGATTTAGCATTTACGACACAAGGCACAACTTTGAACGAAAGTTATGAGTTTCAATTTTTGTCAGTTTTTTTCCATGAGTCATCTTATATTGTCAAAATATTGGGGGGGGGGGAATAAAGAGCTAAGGGTTTTGGCGACAAACAACACTAAAAACTCATACGTTTTACCATTTATGACACGAGGCACAACTTTGAGCAAAAGTTATGAGTTTCAAATTTTGTCCATTTCATTCCATGAATCATCTTATATTGTCCAAATATTGTGGAAAATAAAGAACTAAGAGTTTGGTTGACAAACAACAATAAAAACACATATGATTTACCATCTATGACACAAGGCACAACTTTGAGCAAGTGTTAGGAGTTTCAAATTGATATAGGGATGACTCCCTAAGGCTCGATCTAGACACCAACAACCTCTACAACAACACGAAATCAGAAATGGACAACAACTACTCGGAAATCAATGGATTCAACAAGAAACAAGAAGGAAAAGATAGGAGAAGAACCAAACCAAACAATGGAACAACCCCTTGTCGTTGGAGACAAAGAACCGAACCAAATGATGGCTAAACCCTTACTCTTTGCAACCTTACACGGCAGCCATGGTGGCTGAGCACAAGGAGGGTGCCTATGGAACCTTGATAACACCAAAACTCGGAGGATTTGACATACACAAGAGCAACTAGACGTAATCAATCAACAAACCTCACTTCCAACCCCAAAAGCTCTCTTTTGGATTGAAAACTGAAAATACAAGTTCTGAAAACTGAGTTTTTTAACGTCCGGGGCAATGAGAAAGAAAGCTCCTTAAATACTCCTAAGAGCCACGTCTAAAAATAGAAAGAAAATGTCTTAAAACCACTAAGCATACGGCCAAATGTCATAATACTCCTATTACAAGTTCACTTGATATCCTCAACATATTTGAGGTCTTCATGCACCGAGATGGTCACCATGGTCTTCATTTCTGGGTTAGGAGGTTCGTCTAACATTGTGGACTCTTTAGACAAGAGGGTGGTCACAACCTTGTCTAGCTCATGTTGAATCTCCTTAGCCCTTGCTCGTGTGATGGCACCATCAAAGGTAGGCACATGAGGTGCTCCCGCATCATCCTCCCCTTCTTGGAAAGGATTCGACCTCGAATCTTCGAGCTCCTCATCTTGTGCCTCATAAAGTGTCAAATCGCCCACATTGAAGGTAGGGCTAACTCCATACTCCTCGGGTAGCTCCAACACATAGGCATTGTCGCCCACCTTCCTTAACACCTTGAAAGGTCCATCTCCACGTGGTGAGAGCTTGGACTTGCGCTTGTCAGGAAAGCGCTCCTTCCTCAAATGAACCCAAACAAGATCTCCCGGTTGGAAGATAACTCGTCTACGTCCATGGTTAGCCTTGGATGCGGTGTGCTCGGCCTTTTGTTGCAGCTTTATCCGAGTTCTCTCATGCAATGCCTTGATGTACTCCACATGTTTACCTGCATTAAAATCTGCTCGCTCCTTCATAGGTAACGGCGAAAGATCAAGTGGAGTTAAGGGGTTCAAACCATATACACATTCAAAAGGACTCAAAGATGTAGATGAATGCACGGCCCTATTGTATGCAAATTCTACATGTGGTAAGGCTTCTTCCCATGCCTTCAAATTCTGCCTAATAACAGCCCGTAAGAGGGTTGTGAGGGTTCGGTTAGTTACTTCCGTTTGACCATCCGTTTGAGGATGGCTAGAGGTAGAGAACAAGAGTCTCGTCCCTAGCTTTCCCCAAAGAGTCTTCCAAAAGTAACTAAGGAACTTCACATCCCTATCACTCACAATAGACTTAGGTACACCATGTAATCTAACTACTTCCCTAAAGAATAAGTTAGCAACATTAGTAGCATCATCGGTCTTATGACAAGCAATAAAATGAGCCATTTTGGAGAATCTATCAACTACCACAAAAATAGAATCTCTCCCCTTCTTAGTCCTAGGTAAGCCCACAATAAAGTCCATGCTAATGTCTTCCCAAGGTGACGTGGGAATAGGCAATGGTGTGTATAATCCGTGTGGCTTCACCCTAGACTTAGCCTTAAGGCACTCTAAACATCTCTTCAACAAGTGCTCAACATCCCTAAGCATATGTGGCCAATAAAAGTGAGTGCGCAGCATGTGATATGTCTTATCTCTACCAAAGTGTCCCATTAAGCCTCCCTTATGGGCTTCCTCCACAAGCAAAATCCTCAAAGAACACTTAGGAATGCACACCTTATCAACCTTAAACAAGAATCCCTCAAACAAGTAAAACTTATCTAAAGAACCCTTAGCCACACAATGCTTGTATATAGTGTTGAAATCAACGTCATCCTCATACAACTCTTGAATGTAAGTAAAACCTAACACCTTAGAGTCTAATTGGGTGAGCAAAGCATGTCTCCTAGAAAGTGCATCAGCAACTACATTATCTTTTCCCTTTTTATACTTAATGACATATGGAAATGTTTCAATAAACTCCATCCATCTACCATGCCTCCTATCAAGTTTATCTTGACTCCTAAAGTGTTTTAAGGACTCATGATCAGTATGCAAGACAAACTCTCTAGGCCATAAGTAATGTTGCCATGTTTTAAGTACTCTAAACAATGCATACAATTCTTTATCATATGTAGAGTAGTTTAAACATGCTCCTTTCAGTTTTTCACTAAAGAAGGCGATGGGTTTACCTTCTTGCATGAGGACGCCCCCTATGCCAATGCCACTTGCATCACACTCCACTTCAAATGGCCGAGTGAAGTCCGGGAGCACCAAGAGTGGGGCGTTGGTAAGGCTCCACTTCAGCGTGTTGAAGGCCCTCTCTTGTGCTTCTCCCCACACAAATGGCGCATGCTTCTTTGTGATTTCAGTCAAGGGGGCGGCAATGGTGCTGAAATCCTTGACAAATCGCCTATAGAAGCTAGCTAGGCCGTGGAAACTCCTCACATGTCCAATGTTTGAAGGCGTGGGCCATTCCTGGATCGCCTTGATCTTCTCCTCATCAACTTGCAGCCCTTGTGTGCTCACTACAAAACCAAGAAATATAACCTTGTTAGTGCAAAAGTCACACTTCTTTAGATTGGCATACAAGTGCTCTACTCTAAGAGTATAGAGGACTTCCCTTAGATGATTCTCATGCTCTTCTAGGGACTTGCTGTAGATAAGAATGTCATCAAAATATACAACAACAAATTTCCCTATAAAATGCCTCAATACATAATTCATTAAGCGCATGAAAGTAGAAGGGGCATTAGTCAAACCGAAGGGCATTACGAGCCACTCGTAGAGTCCGAACTTGGTCTTGAAGGCCGTCTTCCACTCATCTCCCTCCTTCATCCGAATCTGATGGTAGCCACTCCTTAGGTCAATCTTGGTGAAGACGGTGGCACCATGTAGCTCATCGAGCATGTCATCTAGGCGGGGGATTGGGTGGCGGTACTTGATTGTGATGTTGTTGATGGCCCGGCAATCAACACACATCCTCCACGTATCATCCTTCTTGGGGACCAATAGGACAGGTACAGCACATGGGCTCTTACTCTCTCTCACATAACCCTTGTCTAAGAGGTCTTGGACTTGGTCTTGGACCTCTTGACTCTCCTTAGGGTTCATCCTATAAGCTGGACGGTTTGGTAGGGTGGCTCCGGGGATGAGGTCTATTTGATGCTCAATACCTCTCAATGGGGGGAGGCCAGGAGGTATCTCATCCGGGAACACGTCCTCAAACTCAGCTAGGATGGCTTGGATGTTAGGAGGAAGGGTTGCCTTGTTGTCCTCACTTAAGGCAACCAACTTCTTGCAAAGGGTCATTAGGATGGTGTCTAAGGGTAGGCACTCATCTCTCATCTCACTCTTGGATGCCATTAGGACACTAGGGGACTGGATAGCTAGGGCTTGGGGTGACGGTGTAGATGGACCCTCAAGGGGCCGTGAGCTTGTCTTCCCTTTCTCCATGTTCTCCAACTCCTCTCTCTTCTTCTTCTCATAGGCATCCGCAATCTGCACTGGGGTCATAGGCTTTAAAACAACATTTTGGCCTTTATGAGTAAAAGAGTGTTTGTTAGTAAAACCATCATGCACAACTCTTCTATCATATTGCCAAGGTCTACCTAGCAAGATATGGCAAGCATTCATAGGCACAATATCACACAAAATGGTATCCTCATAATGACCGAGGGTGAATGTTATCTTAGCTTGCCTATTCACTTTCAACTCACCACAATCATTCATCCAATGCAGCCTATATGGTCTAGGGTGGCAAAACGTAGGTAGATGTAATTTAGTGATCAATTCAGTGCTAGCTATATTGCAACAACTACCTCCATCAATTATCATGTTGCACACTTTTCCTTTAACTAAGCATCTAGTATGAAATAGGTTCTCTCTTTGATTATCCTCACAAGGAGTCGGTTGCACATGCAAATTTCTTTTACAAATCAAAGACTCACCATGTTCAAACTCAATGCCATCATCATTATCATGCAAATCAGATTCATGCACAACATGCTCATCAACCAAATCATCATCATCCTTATCACTTTCACTTTCATACAGCCCTAAGTGATTAATGATAAGGGTTCTAGTATTAGTGCAATCCCTAGCATAATGACCTCTACCACGACATTTAAAGCACTCAATATCTCTAGCACGTGGGTTAGGGTTAGGGGTACTCCCTTTGGGTCCATTAGAAGGACCAGCCGAACTCCTTGGAGGGTATGGATGTCCACTAGGTGGTGCACTCCTCTTCACTCCTCCTTGGTCCGTGCTAGGTGCCCTTGGGCCTTCCCTTGCATGGGGGTGCTCTCGGTTGGGGTTAGGATAGCCTCGGTTGGGCTGAGATCTCCAAGCATTGGAAGCTCCACTTGGTGGTCTTGGCCCTTGGTTCCTCCCCTTGTTCTTCCTTTCCACTCGAATGGCTAGGTGCAGCAACTCCGTCATGGTCCTATACGGGTACAAATCAACCTCATTAGCCAAATAAGAATTAAGGATGCGGAGGTACCTTGCCATTGTGGTCTCTTCATCCTCCACCACGTCAGCCTTCACCATGGCCATTTGCATGGCGTTGTATGTCTCCTCGGCTGACATGGACCCTTGCCTCAGATTTTCAAGGCGTTGGCGTAGGTCCCTTGTATGGTGTTGAGGAATGAAACGAGCCCTCATCAAAGCTCTCATTTGCTCCCAAGTAGCCACGGCTGGATCCATGGCTCTTCTCCTTTCCTTGACTAGGTGATCCCACCATACCAAGGCATAGCCATTGAACTCCAATGCAGCCAATTGAACCTTCTTGTGCTCCGGGAAGTTATGGCAAGACCAAATCTGCTCCACTTTGGTCTCCCACTCTTGATACACATCCGGATCACACTTGCCCTCAAAGCTTGGGATCTTGACCTTAATACGCCCAATGCCATCTTGCTCGGGCTCTCGACCTCTCCTTGGTGGATAGGCCCTCATTGGCTCGGCTCTCCAGCCCTCGTCTTCCATGTAATCATCTTGGTATCCTTGAAACTCATTGAAAAGATTAGGAGCAAAAGCATGTCTATGCATAGGAGAGTTAGGAACCGACCCTTGCTCACGGTGAGCATGACCCCGGTTAGGGTTTACATGGCCAGCTCCTTGGTGGGCATCATGATGAGACACGGCTGGATGAGTTGTGGGTAAGGGTGGCGTCTCATGGTTAGTGGCGGCCCTAGCAGCATTGTAGGTGGCCCTTTGATCCGGGAGGGGCGCCCTTGATGGTTCAAGTGAAGGGCCTCCAGCCTCCATGTTGGTACCCAATGGAACCGGCGTGGGCTGAGGTGTCCTTGACTCCAATGTGGCCATCCTAGTGGACAATCCAGCTAGGGTGTCCGACATTTGCTTGAGGAGACTAAACACCTCCGGATGCACCGGCTCGGGGCTCCTAGAACGGGTTGGACTCCTTGAATTAGACATGATCACAAACAAAATAAACAAAGGTTAAGGTTAGTTCTAAAATCAGAACACTCTCCTCTCTTTAGTGCACTCGTTTGTATGTGATCTCTCAAGTGTTTCACTCTCGGTTTTGTGGTCTTCAAGCTCCAAATGCAGCGTATTGGAGGGTAGACCTACACAACAACACAACAAACACGTAAGGTTAGTAAAATCAGTAAAGACCTCACTAGTGTTTCCCTTGTGTTCCCTTGTGTTTGCTTCACTCACACTCTTGTTGTTGATACCGTCGGTTTGATGGATTGCCTTGTATAGATCAAATACCTATATGAGCTCAATGTTTAGGCAACACAAACGACTATGATTCAAGGTTAAGAGTGTGGACAGAATGGCGACTGAAAATGCAAGGAATTGAACAAGAAACAAAGACGCAAGAAAAGAAAGAAAGAAAGACTCTAAGAAGACTACAAAGCAAGATTGTAATGCAATGCTAATTAGGGCTGAATTACGAACTCAAGAGGGCCAAGAGAGAGACGTACCTTTGCCTTGCTTGTCGTGCAACAATGGAGTAGAGATTAGGGTAGGCGTAGGTAGCTTGTAGGGTTAGGTGAAGGGTGTTTAGGCCTTAACACAACCGGCTAGGATCCTCTTGAGAACAAACTCAGAAATCGGCTAAGTGTAGCCTTAGACTATTACAATCACAACTTAGGGGTAGTATAACATACAAATGAAAGAACAATGCAAGAGACGTTTTCTTCTCTTTTTTTTTTGACGATCAGATTTTTTTTTTTTTTTTTTTTGATCACTCCTTTTTTTTTTGTCTCAAAAATAAAATACAAATATTATACTAACCTATAGTATGAATTGTATGAAGAGCATAGACTAAAATGATATATACAATGTTAGAAAGGTGGCTGCCGAAGTTGTTTGATTTTTGAATTTGAAATCAGCCGTGAGGATTAGCTTAGGATGTGGTTAGGATTGAGGTTTTGAAAAGGTCAAAGATTTTGGAGGAAATGTAGGACGTGGGTTAGTGGGCAATTTTGTAGGATTTTTCTTTTGGCTCTTTTGCTAGTAACCGGCTGGATTAATTGGGAAGTGGGGGTAGTGGCGGTTTTCTTTGAATTTGGACGTGGAAAGTTGGCTGAGGGGCTGGTGGTCGGAGGGTGGTGGCTCGCTGGCGGCAGGGGGTGGTTTACACTCTTCAAACTCCAAGTCACACGTTCAAAACAAGAGCAAAAGGTACCAAAAGACACGAAAACTGAGGAAGCACTAACCGGACTTGACAAGACTCAAACCAAACCGAGATGGTGGTGCAGCCAGGCGGCGGCTCGGCGGCGTGGACGGTGGTGGCTGGTGTCGCCTTGCTCTGATACCACTTGATATAGGGATGACTCCCTAAGGCTCGATCTAGACACCAACAACCTCTACAACAACACGAAATCAAAAATGGACAACAACTACTCGGAAATCAATGGATTCAACAAGAAACAAGAAGGAAAAGATAGGAGAAGAACCAAACCAAACAATGGAACAACCCCTTGTCGTTGGAGACAAAGAACCGAACCAAATGATGGCTAAACCCTTACTCTTTGCAACCTTACACGGCAGCCATGGTGGCTGAGCACAAGGAGGGTGCCTATGGAACCTTGATAACACCAAAACTCGGAGGATTTGACATACACAAGAGCAACTAGACGTAATCAATCAACAAACCTCACTTCCAACCCCAAAAGCTCTCTTTTGGATTGAAAACTGAAAATACAAGTTCTGAAAACTGAGTTTTTTAACGTCCGGGGCAACTAGAAAGAAAGCTCCTTAAATACTCCTAAGAGCCACGTCTAAAATAGAAAGAAAATGTCTTTAAAACCACTAAGCATACGGCCAAATGTCATAATACTCCTATTACAAGTTCACTTGATATCCTCAACATATTTGAGGTCTTCATGCACCGAGATGGTCACCATGGTCTTCATTTCTGGGTTAGGAGGTTCGTCTAACATTGTGGACTCTTTAGACAAGAGGGTGGTCACAACCTTGTCTAGCTCATGTGAATCTCCTTAGCCCTTGCTCGTGTGATGGCACCATCAAAGGTAGGCACATGAGGTGCTCCCGCATCAC
>WOAB01000238.1:0-49472 GCA_027886185.1 Rheum nobile | reverse complement strand
AGCAACCCAATAGCTGGTCACTAGGTGCATCACAAGAATCGGCACTACTCCCCCGAGCCCGTAGCGTGACCAAAATCACGTTTTTGGGTTTTTGAGGTTATCTAGCCGGGAGGTCGCGGCGCGCGCTTCCCTGTCGTGCGTCGCGCGCATCGCGTGACACTTGTTGTGTCACGCACATCGCGTGACACTCGTTGTGTCGCGCACATCGCGTGACACTCGCTGTGTCGCGCGCTCCGCAGGACACTCACCGTGTCGCGCGCTCCGTATGACGCTTCCTTCGCGTGACACTCCCTGTGTCGCGTGCTCCCTGACGTGTCTCTTGCAACGCGCTCCCTGGCGCGCGAGATATTGAAGTTTCATTGTTTGGTTGTTTTGAGGTTATTTGGATATTTTTAGACAATTTTGGCAAGTTTCCATATTTTGGTATTTTTGGCTTGACGGGACGCGCTCCATGCGTTATGGTCCACATGTCCAAGTCCATGTTTTTACTTAGGATATTTTCTATCTTTTACACTAGTACAGAACTAGGGCTCGGACCCCGGTTTTTTTCCTCTTCGGACCGCGGTTCAAAAACTGAGGTTGTTCTCAGCGAGGTCCGAGATCCGGACCCCGATTTTTCGTAAAACCGGGGTAAAAATCTTTTTTTCAAAAAAAAATTAAAAATAAAATCAGGACCCCGATTTTTACTAAAACCGGGGTCCGGTTTCTTTTTTTTCAAAAAATAAATTATCCAGACCCCGGTTTTTGGTAAAAATTGTGGTCCGGTCCGGTTTTTGGTAAAAATTGTGGTCCGGTTTCTTTGTTTTAAATAAATAAAAAAAAGGACCCGGTTGACCCAATATTTTTATTTAAAAAATATAAAATGTTATTCTTTTCCTTCAGTTGCTACTTACAAATACAATAAACTAATGAAATATCATAAAATATCTCTGAGTAAACAAATTGCTGAAGAACCAAAGTTATTCCAATAGATAAATTACAAATTGATCAACTAAATGAACTGAGCCTTCCAAAGGCTAGATATTCACTGTTCCACATGGAATATAGCTCTAAATATGCATAATCATGCCAGCAGATATGGCGTTGTACACTAGCACATTTTATACAGAAAACAAGACCCATAAAAGGATATCAACATTTTATTAACTTCAAGCTGAATTCTCTCAGTAATAGTATAACATTCTACCAAATACATAGTAGAGAAGCTGCCCAAAAAAATTAATAGAGCAAGTACCTAACATAATAACATCCAATGTTGTCCACAGGTGTCCTAGGTCCATTATTGTGCATCAAGTGTGACTTGAGCTGAGGATGAGCATGTTAATCAAGTTAGATGTAGCAATTCATGAATTCTGACTTTCCTTTCAATCCAAGAAAAAGGATCTGTATACTGCAGAATTGAACATACCTTGACAGCCAGAAATGTAAGGTTCTTTTGATAGCCTTGTGTGTACCTGCAAATTTTCAGAAAAGAGGAACAGACAGAAGAGGAATAGAATCAAAGAGACAAGCAAGTAAGACATGCTAGCAAAATTTTCCTAACAAAAGAGATCACCTTGCTAATAGTTGCAGATGGAATCGATCAAAATAACTCATAAGCAATTGCAACAAAAAAATGTGCTTTTTTGTACAATTGCTTACATCTGTGCACTTTATCGAAACGCATATCTGCATTCCAAATGATATGTTTTAATCATCTCCATATCAACTTATGAAACTGTAAGCAACAAAATCACACTAAATTATCTGGTTTCACATACCTTATTTAAATTAAGCTAAGACAAAACATCATGTACAGAAAATTTAGACAATTGTAACCAAAAGAATGAGAAGAAGAAAAAGAAGAACCACATATATCTTGGGCACACTTCTCACTCTAGGGCTTTCTTTTCAATTGTGTGAGAGATGAGCACAAACTTAAATGAAAGAGAGGGGGTTTTCCCTTGTCATAAACAGTAGGGAGATGACAACCACATATATGTAGAAGGTTGCATGAGTAGAGCATTGCAGAAAATAACAGGAAACAACATTTATTGATGTCTCTCACACAAACTTAAATGAAAGAGATGGGGTTTTCCCTTGTGTTTTCCCTTGTCATAAACAGTAGGAAGATGACAGCGGACAGCCACGTATATATAGAAGGTTGCATGAGTAGAGCATTGCAGAAAATAACAAAAAACAGCATTTATTGATGATTTCATTTTAAAAAAAGCAAATAGCACCAAAATTCACCTTTGAGCCATCTCGTTTTCTTGGCATTGCATCTGAGAGGTATCTCTCCATAACCTGACACAGTCGAAGTTCATTAAGTGCCCCAACATAACTTGAGTTGATTTGGTCAATGTATTGGACTCAGTAAATATATGTTGCTCAACCTGCAGTTCAGATAGAGATTCCATCAGAAACTAAAAAGAAAATAACTTGTCATAAGATACATGAAACATCACATAGTCGATCTGCATCCTTTCATTTCAAAAACATAATATAGAACAGATATTATATGAAACAGACAGCTGATTTAATTGGATGCCTGAGAGAATCTTAAAAGGTGAGAATAGAATTGGAGAGGCAAATAATCATGTTGTCTTCTTCATTTTGTAAAAACAATATGATGAGGATTAATTAAGGTGAGAATAGAATGATGAGGATTATACTCAGACTTTGCCGTTTAATTAAGTTAGTTTAGATTACTCATTCACTTATTCTGTTGTCTTCAAAGAGCAACACAATGGGCATTTTCCTCTCTGTACCAAGAGGGTTGCAGCTAGATCTAAGTGCATATACCAGATATTAAGTTCAATGCACCAAAATAACACACAGAAATAGAAATTTGCAGGCTACCCCCAATCTAATTCATCCCTCTAAACTCCAAGCAAATAAACCAGTACCAATCCACTCGACTTTTCTCATAAACAAAATCCATCTAACAGAAAGTGTTCAGCTAGATCATTTGCAAATACTATATTACTAGATACTGAATTTGAGGCACACAAATAGTGCAAGAACTTGAAACTTTTGCTGTCTATCCTCCAATCTTAGATAGCACAAAAAAAAAGCAGTACCAAATCACTCGATTCTTAGTAATCCCATTGATATTTCATGAGCAAGGCTAGTCCATCTTCCTGCTCCTTGAGCGTCTTCTGAAGCTTTTCCTCCTGCCCCTGCAACTTCTGAATCTCTTCTTCCTGCTCCTTTCGCAACTCCCGAATCCGTGTCTGCAACTCATCAATACGCGCCTCATATTTCAGTCCAATTTCACTCTTCTTATTCTGCGCATAATCATTCAGAGAGGGGTCATCACACTTTTCAATCTGTTCCTCCTGCTCCTTCCCCAACTTCCAGATCTCTATCTGCACTTCATCAACGCGCGCCTCGAATTGCAGTCCAACTTCCCTAATCTCCTGCGCAAAACCACTCGGAATCGTGGCATCTCATTTTCCAATTCGTAGCATTATTTCAAGAAACTGAAAACCGTGTAAAAACACAAAGCAAACCTCAGATGCAGTAACCACTCGGAATCGTGGTAGCGCCCGACGGCCAAGAGAACCGCCCTTTACCGGTGGCGTTTCCCCTCCGCCACTCCCCCTCGTACATACACCCGTCGACCAGAGGTATTTTCCGGCGCCGTGTGGCGCGTTCCCCAAGAAAGCTCCGATGTAGAGATCGTCGTTTGGTAGAACCCTCTCGACGTGAACCAGCGTCGTTCCGTCGGTTGAGATCGTCGGCGCTACTCGTCGCAGACCCGGCTTGGCCCGATTCCGGCCCGGTTGTGGTTGGATTATCAGCACTTCCTCAGATTCATCATCTTCCTCGCTCCGATCGGCGGTCTCAAGCTTGTGGATGTCGGAGAGAGGAGGATTCCGACTCCTTTTGGGTCATGAGGAACGATTTGAGGAGGGAGAAGAAGCTCCCTGGATTCTTCGATAAGGAGGTCTACGACATACTCGACGGGACCGCCACGCCGCCCCCTCCTCCCTCTCCGTGGCACCATCACCTCCTCCGGCGACCTCGTCCCGCTCTCCTACATCGCCGGCCTCTTCTTTGAGCTCCAGATTCCGGCTTCAGGAGAATCGATTCAGGCTTCTTTGAGCTCCAGATCCAGAAACAAGAGAATCGGAAACCAAATTTTTTTTTCTTTTTGCATTTTATTTTTTTTGTAAGTTAACCGATGAATTTGGTAAAATTTAACAGAATCTAACATCAAGGACATTTGGAAAAAAAAAATCAAAACCTTAGGGATATCATGCGAAAATATTCAAATTTCTGGATATTTCGCGAATTATGCAAAATTTTAAGGGTATCAGGCAAAATTTCCAAAAATAAAAAGAGAAATAGCATTCAATACCCTATCTTACTATTTCATTTGCAATTCTAACCTATCCCTTTTGTTTTTTTGCAAGACTATCCCATCCATAATTTTATTTTTTTCTGTTTTTGCAAAAATACTCCTAAATAAAAAAGATAAATTGAAAATTGAGATTTCTTTTTGTTTTGGAAAATAAAATATGACATGGCACTGATTTCATGAAGAAAAAAATTAAAACATAATTCAGTTTCAATTTCAAAATGAAATATGAAAGTTGCTACAGAAACTAAACAACGTCGCCGGCCGAGGTCTCTCTCCCACCTCGAGGTGTCTCCATCTTCTCCGGCGGAATCCAGCTTTGTTTTGTCCGACAAATTTCACCATTTTCGACGAGAAGGTTTCTCTTCCAGGTATGATATCGATTCAAACTCCATAATCTCCAGCTTTGTTTTTTGCTTGAAACCCTTCTTCGCCGTTCGAGGTAGCTTAAACCCTTCTTCGGCGGGAAATTGCAGGTTTTCCACAGACGGAGCCCTTCATCGGCGCTTGAGCTCCTCTCATTAAGGCCCAAAATTGCAGGTCTTCCACCGAAGACGCGGGACAAAGTCCAGTTCTTCGACCGACGTCCCGATTCAGTCGCGATTCTGAATCATCCTCCTCTTCTGTCTATCTCCTTCGAGTCTTGTATCTCCTTCGAGCCTTATAGGTATGTCAAATTTTTTAGGGTTCCAGCCATTCAACGTTGTTTTAGGGTTGTTCTGTTGCTGTTCATTTGGTTTTTAGGGTTGATTCACTGTTGTTCGTTTGAGCTGAAATGAAGTGAAGTTGAATGCAACTAATTATATCAAATCAACCTGTGAAATCCGTGTCACAATTGTAGGAATTACCATTGTTTGAACATTTCATGTCAGCGTTGATGAATATTTGTGACATCGTATAGTTTTATTGTTGAAATGATCAATTAGAATGTCAGTTTTGTGAAACATTGTTGTGTTTTAAAAGTTAAATGTTTTTATTTGCCTGACATAGCTCTCTTACTCTCACAACTTTCTTGTCTTCTCGTGTGATCTCTACATCTGAGTATGTTCAGTTAGGTGCTTACAAAAAACTTAAATGTTGATATTTTTTGTTGTTTGTCTATCTCCACCAGTGCAGCTGAAGTGGTGTAGTTTTCCATAATGAAACGGAAGAAATTGAAATGGGTAAAAAGGTAAATTTTGATTAGCTCATTGTATGTAGTTTTCCATAGTTCAGATCCTGTCATGTAGTTTTTAAGTATATGTTCGTTTGGTATTTATTAACCTTGTATAATTTGTATTTTTAGGGTCATTTATTGAGATTTGAAGGGAAAAAATTCATCGGCAGAATCAACCAAAACTGTCGGCGTGAATTGTTGAAAATTATTGAGAAATGCCTCTCCCCTGTGGATTGACAGAGGATAATACATGGTCCATTTGGACCTACTGTGAAGATGGTTCGTCGACAAACCTTTTCATGCCAGCTTGTACATTACGTTTTATTCCGTCAAGTAGAAACGAGGAAGTTCTGGGAGACGTGATATGACCTGCAAGGACAGCTGTTGTGTTTTTCAATGAAGGAATTTGCACTTGTGACGGGGTTATGCTGTCGCAGAATGAATGATAATGAGCTGAACCCGGATAAAAACGCCGTGAAAGAGTTATTTGATGTACAAAATTTGATGTTGGGTGAGCTAGAGTCATTATTTATGCATACACAACCTGATAGCCCTTTAAAATATAAGATGGCATTATAGATTATATTAGAGGGTGTCATTCTTGGGGGTGAGAAAAAGGTTCGCATAAGCACGGGTCATGTCAAATTATTGACTGATATCGATCGATTTACGAAATTCCCATGGGGCAGGGTTAGCTACATTGAAACTCACACGGGATTGAGTTCAACGGTGAAGAATAGATTGGAAACGGTTGAAACAAGCAGAGACTCAAGTGCAAGGTTGGGTTACAAACTCAAGGGGTTGTCAATGGCCTTTCAGGTAACATGACAGGATGTAATGTATACTGTTTTGAAGTTGGTATTGTAGTTACAATATATTGATGGTTTAAGTATCATACTGACAAGAAAAATTACGGTTCAAGTTTGGCTATTTGAAGCTGTTAAACCAATTGCTTCAGCGTTTGCACATTTGGTGGATAAGGAGGCCTACCCACGCGGTCTACGATGGTCATCAGATTCACAACCTGATGCGACGGCTGTGGAGTCTTTCTTGGGGAAGGCCACATCCCGTTTTATTCCAAATGTGGTGTTAATAGAGGAAGAAGTTGAGGTGGAGGTCTTAAAAGAATGCAAATTTGATGGGGAAGTGAAGGACACTTACTTTGACAAGGCAGTTGAGAAATTCGAGGTAAGTAATAAGAGGTCTATCAATGGTAGAAGAAAAGGAAAGAGTGATTCAGACTCTGCCCCTGCTACAAAGTCATCAGGCCTGGATGCAAGACAGGTGATGTGCGCTATGAAAGAGCTTAATGAGCGTATGATTAATTTGGAAAACCAAGTGGACGCAGGATTTAGTGCTATGAATAAAACCTTGGGCATAATGGAACAGATGATCAAGAATAGGGTATTCAACAACTCAGGTTCAACAAATTATGAAAAAGACAACATTGAACAAGAGGAAGGGGAGGTAAGATAAATGTCAACAATCGTTATTAAGTTTTGTTTGGGAACTTAGATTTTTATTTCGTGGAAGCTCAAGCATTTTTTCTTGTCGGAATGTAGAATGGTAATGTCATTTTAATAAGTTAAAATGTCACTGTTTTAAACTTGAGATTGACAGTTACTTATATTTATTGTAAGTTAAAGCCTTTTTTTTTTGACAAACATTATAACAGGAATGTCATAGCTAGTTAATAGAAAATCAATATTTATAAGTTGGATGGATGCATAAAACTCTGTTTTTGACAAACATTATAGAATGATGCACTTACTTATTATTCTTGTGAGTTAAATCTAATTTGTAATTTATTAAAGCAGAATATTGTACATGGTCGTGATGAGGATGTCAAAATGGATAGAATACAGGGGTCTGATTCAAATCCCCTACAGGATGACAATGATGAAGGTGCCATTAAAGTCGACAATGGCAATTTAGGATATATGGTTGTTTATCGAGAGCAAAAGGATGATGAAGATGGTGCAGTTCAGAGAGATGATGTTGAGGGTGCAGTAGAAGATGAGGGGAAAAATGGAGAAACGATGACAAAAGAAGAAGACGATAAGAAAGAAGGAAAGCAAGTTGCAAGGAAGACTCGTTCAAAAAAAAGAAGGATGATAAAGATGGTGCAGTTCAAAGAGATGATGTTGAGGGTGTAGTACAGGATGAGGGGAAATATGGAGAAACGATGACAAAAGAAGAAAAAGATAAGAAGGAAGGAAAAGTATTTATAAGGAAGACTCGCTCAGAAAAGAAGATGAGTGATGAAGATGGCGCAGATCAGAATGAGGGGGAAAATAAAAAAGAGAGGACAAAAGGAGTTGAGGTATGCATCAATAAATCTTCCTGACAGGATGGTCCCTCAGATCACCAACATCTTATTTATGAAAAAATTTATTTGCAGACGCTAGCGGTAGCAACAAAAGAAGCTGAGGTGGAAGGAGACTCTACCAAAGAATCAATTGGAGTCTCAACAAGAAAAACCAGCTCAAAAAAATTAATTAATACAACTGGTGAACTAAGGGACCATCCTGTCAGGAAGAGAGGACTGTCCAGAGAAGCCGATAATCCCAAACGATGCAAGGTTTCAACGTCCAAAGGAATTTCAGACACGAATAGATTGTGTCGTTGGTTAGACTCGAAGGAAAGGTTAGGAAGTTGTCCCTCCTGTCTTGATGATATGAACGCGTGTTTGAGATGTTAATTAAACCATCTTATGATGTAGTGAGGAAATTGTTTCTCCAACTGGAGAACATCTACAGAAGAAGTTTTTTGAGAAATTATTGCAACCAATGGGGTGGTTGAGTTCTCAGGTAAGCCCCTTTCATGATTTATATAAATTATCATGGCATGCAGCAAGTCTTAAATTTCTGGTATGACATATATTTTTGGTTTGTAGCACTTGGACGAATGTATGTATTATCTTGGTTGTCGTGTGCGTGACAAACCAGTGGCAATATTGGACACCTTGTTTCAGCATAAGTTGGACAAGGAAATGAATAGATGGTTTTTAGATAAGCAAAGTTATGTTGGTGATCGTATATACCTCCCCTTCAATTTCAATGAGAAACATTGGATAGCTCTGGAGATACAACTAAGTAAATGGTGTGTCACTGTATACGATCCCGACGTCAATTTGTTCAAATTGTCGGAAGTCCATAGGTTCCTTGCAAGGTTGACATATATTCTTCCTGTCATGATAGCACAATATGAGCCCTTGGCAACAATTATAAAGAAAGGGGGGGGGGGGAATCCCCTAAATATGACTCGTGTTCCTACATTGGAGAGAAACAAGAGAGGGTAAGTTGTTTACATAAATTGTTCATTTTTTGGTGTGAAATTGGTTATAATATCAGCAAACCAACTATATTTTTTACTTGTGTGCAGGGGCGATTGTGGCGTCTTCACGATCAAGTACATAGAAATGCTAAGTTCCGGACGTCAAAACATCGTGAACGTGGGTGACAAATTTGTGGATGAGTACAGAAAAAGGATAGCCGTTAGTATTTTCGATATGAACTGGTTTGACTAGTGGAGGATATCTTATTCACTTTCATGTAAGCTTCACAGTAGTTGGGATAGTGATAGTGTTGTATGATTCCTTGTTGGGTGGTTTTCGCTAGAATTGACTTGTCTTGTTGACAATAACTTGTGTTGAAATTATTTTGGAAATCTAGCAAAATTGGTTGGTGCATTTCTTGTTTGCTACTTTGTTGTAGATGTATACTTCCTGTCAGTGTTGTTCATAATTCCTGCCAGTGAAGTTTCTTTATAATTTGCGTACATATGTTTTTTGTCACATTATATAATCCTATTGTTGGAAATATCCTTTTGTTTTTGTTGTTTTAGGGTACAAAATTATTTTTTAATATTATTTGTTTGTGTTTACCATTCTATTGACCTTTTTAATAATATTTAATTTGGAATAAAAAGGGTAAGACATAACCATGTTTATCTTTCTTCGAAGTTCGAATGCTCGCAAAAGGCCCTCCGTGTTTACCTTCCAAAATTCCCTCCAAAAGAAGATAATTTCTTCTTCTTCAAAAGGCGACTCTGCAAACACCCATCATTATTATCAGACATTTTCTTCTTCCCCAGAAGGCGACTCTTCAACTCCTCCATCTTTCTCTATTAACACTAGACTCGATTTTTGCTTACTCTTGAAGTCCATTTTTTCTTACCAAGTCCATCTCCACATTTTCTTACTTACTCCCTCCATCTTTCTCCATTAACGCGACTCTGCAACTCCATTTTTACTTACTCGCCCCTTGACAGGCCTAAAGTCGTATGCCTAATCAAAGAAATCCTAAAGTACATACTAAAGAGTATAGCAAGCAAGTCAGGGTCGAACCCAAGGGAATCAGGTTATCTATTCTTGTGTTTCTCAAGTCACCAACTAGGAACTAGGGGGGTTTTGTATCGGTTTCTTAGTGACCAAGTAACAAGTAAACAAGTTCGCAAGTAAAGATTGTGAATATGGTTGGGAAAAGCGCTACACTTGACAAAGATCCACACAACAAGAGATATGGTTGATCACTGAATTCTATTAGTCTCAAGTTCTTATCTTTCCTATAGTTGTCCTTATCCCGATCATAGGTAACTATTAGTTCTACCAGCCCTAATAGTACTTATTACCAAATCAAATCCGAAAACCTTCAAGACTCAATAAAGCAATAGCATTCAACCAAGGATTCAACAAGATACATGCAATAGAAACAACCTGTTACTATAACATGCAATTAACTCTCTCTCACGATGAACACTCGCAACCCGCTTATGTAAATCGTGTTTGCTACTAGATATGCAACCCGAACCCGGAATCACAAGTCCTAGTAATTAGGAAGATATCAATAGACCTAGGTAGCTACTCTAGATAAATCAACATAAACCAATAAACATTCAAGCACAAGAGAATTAATCCAACTAGATAGGAAAACGAACAAGAGTAGAAAACTCACAACCAATCAATTGAAAGCTTCAAAACGTCAAGTGCAATAATGGAGGGTTAGTTCTCCATAGGGTTTGTGAGAGAAAAACTAAGATAGGTGGCAACTAGGGTTTTTCTTAAACAAAGTCCAGGTTAGAACCTTAAATACTAGGAAGTAAATAATTTAGAAAATAAATAAAAGGAAATAATAAATTTGGAAACAAAGTTTCAGAAATAAAATAAAAACAGATAAAAGATCTCGGAAATAAGCCGAGAAAAGTCTTCAGCGCGTCGTCACCGCGGGTGCGGCAACACCCACCGCGGGGTGCGGTGGGTCTCTAGAGGCTCCAGCAGCTTCTGCGACACTTCCGTAAAAACGCCATAACTTTTGATTCCCAACTCGGATTGCGCTCATATTTTGTGGACATGCAATAGACTTCAAGATCTAACTCCTCGAATTGGAATCACTCCATTTGGAAATCTGAGTAAATAGAACGAACCAATTGATTCAGCACACTGTTCTTCCACTCTTCAATGCACTTCAAACCTCTGTAAATCCCATGATTTCTTCACTTCTAGTCTTCTCTTCCGGATTACAGAATCACCATCAAATCATATCCAAACATCATCTAAATCATGCTAATAACCACTAGATGCGCTATACAATATATCGCATATCAAATTCCCCCATACTTAGTCCTTTACTCGTCCCGAGCAAGCTAAAAACTGAACTCACTCCATCAACCATGCTCCAAGGCTTCAGGAAGTACAAGAAAATATGACACTAATAGTTACAACACATCAACAATAAGCTCCAAGACAACCAAAACAAGTGATGCAAAACAAATCCAAACCGAACTCCATCTAATCACCTTATTCCTCCATGGTGGCCTACCCGAAACCTCCTTATAACTCCCCTTCTTATGTCACCACGCCAGGAAAAATGAGGAATCCTAAAAATCACTCTTATTCTTTTTACTCATTTTTCCAAGGCGCCCTTTCGGGTTTTCACCAAGCCACTCATTGCATTTTTCAATAGATGGGCTCACATATACTCACATCACTCTTGACCAATTATTATCCCAACCTAATGCTAGTCCAAGCCACCTGCTTATTACCTAGGCCGCCCTTTCGGGTTTTCGACCTATCCCAGGATTTCTATTTTAGCATTTTTTCAAATTTTTGGCTTTTTTCATCTTTTATTCATTTTTCTTCTCAGCGACATAGCAAGTATAAAACCCTCCCCCATGATTAAACATTGCATTGTCCTCAATGTAATGAAAGACAAAAAGAATAGAAGCACAGGGAAAAACAAAAAATAACTCACAAACGTCGCCGAGTTGGCTTGGACACTTCCTTTGTTGCTGGCGGTCTTCACTATATGCACGGGTCTCTGGTGTTGTGTGGGTGTCTTCAATTCATCTCTACCGTGCAACCAAATAATCCACTGTGGTGAGTAGTGGTCATCAAGGAAATCAGGGCTGCACGGCCTTCAACGAACACAAAAAATAGGCCCAGATGTGTTCGTGGTGTGGGCCCTGGTGTTCCTCCTCTTCAACTGTCGACTGTAGGGCCATCATTGTTTCCAAATAATGTGTGGGGCGAATGTCTCCTCCTTGACAACATGATGCGCACCTTCTCCATGGGGAACTCCGGACAGCTGGCCTATGGTAGAACTCTTTTTTGTTGTTTTTTTGATTTTTTTTGATTTTTTTTTGATCTCCATTTAAGGTTTTTTCGGGGATTTTATTTAGTGCAAGGACAAGGAGACTTACAATGGTGTGGGAAACACCTTCTTCAATTCGCATAGGGTCTCCTCCCTACAGGTTAGTCGGAAACAAAGAAAAACAAAAACAAAGCAAGAATACACTAAAAACAAATACAAAAACAAAGAAGGAAAAGCAAAGAAAGAAAAACATACCTCGGGTTGCCTCCCGGATAGTGCCATAGTTATTGTCATGGCTTGACATCCTACTCAGACAACCACAACTCGGGTTGCTCACAGCAACTGAACTCTTGGGATCTATATCAGGGGGATGCCTCTTTGTATATTCCATGTCGAGCTTGACTCCCGTCTTCCTGCACTTCATGATGGGTGGACCGTTGTTCATATCAATGAATGCACTTTCCATCTTTAAGAACGGTCTACCCTACATCTCAGGGGATGCATGCTTATCCCGCTTCGTATCCAACATGTAAAAATCCGCCACTTGAATCAAGGCCTCCTTCTTGTACTTCCCCTTTTGTTTCTTTTTGATATTGCCCAACGCCCTTAAAACTTCTTTGCAGCGAGGGACGCTGTTTGCCAGTGTGACCAAAGGAACGTTCGCCTTGCAGCTACTGAAGGTGTCAAATAAACCTTTGTCGTTCTCCACCTTTTGGGTGTCCTTCAGAGCCTCAGGGAAGGGTGCGGGAGGCTTCTCAAAACCGAGAGGGGGAAAGTACGGACGAACATAGGTTTCGACGTAGGGCTCTTTCACAATTCCAGAAGGTCCACCGCGGGTGCGGTCAGAATCTACCGTGGGTGCGGTCGTCCCGACAGAAAAGTCTCGAAATTCTGGGGCTCCGTCACCGCGAGTGCGGTGACTCACCGCGGGGTGCGGTGGTGTGGCCGTTGGGTGCGGCGAGAGTGGCGCGGGGTGCGGTGATCTCGACTGAGAGCTCAGTTGCTCTTTTGTAGTCCCACCGCGGATGCGGTCTTCTTGCCGCGGGTGCGGTTTTCCCAACTGAGAACTCTCGTTTTCTGTGTCATCCTCTTCAGCACTAGGAGGGACATTCAATTGCTTACCACTTCGAAGCATCACAGCACTAACATTTGCCCGTGGGTTAACTACCGTATGAGATGGTAGATTTCCCGAAGTCTTTGCATCGGTCTTTGTGATAGCTTCAGCCATTTGTCTCATCTGCTTCTCTAGATTCTTGATGCTTGACTCCATAGTTTCAACACTAGTGCTGAAATGTTTAGTTAGAGCTTGGAGCATATCTTCAGTTGACATGGAGGAACTTGGATTAGACACTGGCGGGCTATGCTCATAGGCCGGATTGTACTGCCGTGGAGTACCCTGCTGGTAGAACGATTGTGGCTCCGGGTAGAACTCCTGGTAGTCATGACCATATGGAGGGTATTGCTGGTACCCATAACTTGAATTGGGGTGATCTCTCCACCCTGGAGTGTATGCGTTGGAGTATGGGACACATCGCGGCGCTCCCCAGAACTCCATATCTGTAACAAAGAAAAAGAAATCAGTAGCACGAGTGTGGACCGTACGAAAGTTGGTAACAAACAAAACCACAAAAACAGAAATTTTGATTCCCCGGCAACGGCGCCAAATTTGACAGGCCTAAAGTCATATGCCTAATCAAAGAAATCCTAAAGTACCTACTAAAGAGTATAGCAAGCAAGTCAGGGTCGAACCGAAGGGAATCAGGTTTTCTATTCTTGTGTTTCTCAAGTCACCAACTAGGAACTAGGGGGGTTTTGTATCGGTTTCTTAGTGACCAAGTAACAAGTAAACAAGTTCGCAAGTAAAGGTTGTGAATATGGTTGGGAAAAGCGCTACACCTGACAAAGATCCATACAACAAGAGATATGGTTGATTACTGAATTCTATTAGTCTCAAGTTCTTATATTTCCTATAGTTGTCCTTATCCCGATCATAGGTAACTATTAGTTCTACCAGCCCTAATAGTACTTATTACCAAATCAAATCCGAAAACCTTCAAGACTCAATAAAGCAATAGCATTCAACCAAGGATTCAACAAGATACATGCAATAGAAACAACCCGTTACTATAACATGCAATTAACTCTCTCTCACGATGAACACTCGTAACCCGCTTATGTAAATCGTGTTTGCTACAAGATATGCAACCCGAACCCGGAATCACAAGTCCTAGCAATTAGGAAGATATCAATAGACCTAGGTAGCTACTCTAGATAAATCAACATAAACCAATAAACATTCAAGCACAAAAGAATTAATCCAACTAGATAGGAAAACGAACAAGAGTAGAAAACTCACAACCAATCAATTGAAAGCTTCAAAACGTCAAGTGCAACAATGGAGGCTTAGTTCTCCATAGGGTTTGTGAGAGAAAAACTAAGATAGGTGGCAACTAGGGTTTTTCTTAAACAAAGTCTAGGTTAGAACCTTAAATACTAGGAAGTAAATAATTTAGAAAATAAATAAAAGGAAATAACAAACTTGGAAATAAAGTTTCAGAAATAAAATAAAAACAGATAAAAGATCTTGGAAATAAGCCGAGAAAAGTCTTCAGCGCGTCGTCACCGCGGGTGCGGCAACACCCACCGCGGGGTGCGGTGGGTCTCTAGAGGCTCCAGCAGCTTCTGCGACACTTCCGTAAAAACGCCATAACTTTTGATTCCCAACTCGGATTGCGCTCATATTTTGTGGACTTGCAGTAGACTTCAAGATCTAACTCATAGAATTAGAATCACTCCATTTGGACATCTGAGTAAAAAAAAACGAACCAATTGAATTCAGCACACTGTTCTTCCACTCTTCAATGCACTTCAAACCTCTGTAAATCCCATGATTTCTTCACTTCTAGTCTTCTCTTCCGGATTACAGAATCACCATCAAATCATATCCAAACATCATCTAAATCATGCTAATAACCACTAGATGCGCTATACAATATATCGTATATCAAATTCCCCCATACTTAGACCTTTACTCGTCCCGAGTAAGCTAAAAAGTGAACTCACTCCATCAACCATGCTCCAAGGCCTCAGGAAGTACAAGAAAATATGACACTAATAGTTACAACACATCAACAATAAGCTCCAAGACAACCAAAACAAGTGATGCAAAACAAATCCAAACCGAACTCCATCTAATCACCTTATTCCTCCATGGTGGCCTACCCGAAACCTCCTTATAACTCCCCTTCTTATGTCACCACGCCATGAAAAATGAGGAATCCTAAAAATCACTCTTATTCTTTTCACTTATTTTGCCAAGGCACCCTTTCGGGTTTTCACCAAGCCACTCATTGCATTTTTCAATAGATGGGCTCACATATACTCACATCACTCTTGACCAATTATTACCCCAGCCTAATGATGGTCCAAGCCACCTACTTATTACCTAGGCCGCCCTTTCGGGTTTTCGACCTATCCCAGGATTTCTATTTTAGCCTTTTTTCAAATTTTTGGCACTTTTCTTGTTTTATTCATTTTTCTCCTCAACGACATAGCAAGTATAAAACCCTCCCCCATGCTTAAACATTGCATTGTCCTCAATGTAATGAAAGACAAAAAGAATAGAAGCACAGGGAAAAACAAAATGTAACTCACAAACGTCGCCGAGTTGGCTTGGACTCTTCCTTTGTTGCTGGCGGTCTTCACTATATGCACTGGTGTCTGGTGTTGTGTGGGTGTCTTCAATTCATCTCTACCGTGCAACCAAATAATCCACTGTGGTGAGTAGTGGTCATCAATGAAAACAAGGCTGCACGGCCTTCAACGAACACAAAAAATGGGCCCAGATGTGTTCGTGGTGTGGGCCCTAGTGTTCCTCCTGTTCAACTGTCGACTGTAGAGCCATCATCATTGCCAAATAATGTGTGGGGCGAATGTCTCCTCCTTGACAACATGATGCGCACCTTCTCCATGGGGAACTCCGGACAACTGGCCTACGGTAGAACTCTTTTTTGTTGTTTTTTCGATTTTTTTTATCTCCGTTTAAGGTTTTTTTGGGGATTTTATTTAGTGCAGGGACAAGGAGACTTACAATGGTGTGGGAAACACCTTCTTCAATTCGCATAGGGTCTCCTCCCTGTAGGTTAGTCGGAAACAAAGAAAAATAAAAACAAAGCAAGAATACACTAAAAACAAATACAAAAACAAAGAAGGAAAAGCAAAGAAAGAAAAACATACCTCGGGTTGCCTCCCGGATAGCGCCTTAGTTATTGTCATGGCTTGACATCCTACTCAGACAACCTCAACTCGGGTTGCTCACAACAACTGAACTCTTGGGATCTATATCAGGGGGATGCCTCTTTGTATATTCCATGTCGAGCTTGACCCCCGTCCTCCTGCACTTCATGATGGGTGGACCGCTGTTCATATCAATGAATGCACTTGCCATCTTTAGGAACGGTCTACCCAACATCTCAGGGGATGCATGCTTATCCTGCCTCGTATCCAGCATGTAAAAATCCGCCACTTGAATCAAGGCCTCCTTCTTGTACTTCCCCTTTGGTTTCTTTTTGATATTGCCCAGCGCCCTTAAAACTTCTGTGCAGCGAGGGACGCTGTTTGCCAGTGTGACCAAAGGAACATTCGCCTTGCAGCTACTGAAGGTGTCAAATAAACCTTTGTCGTTCTCCACCTTTTGGGTGTCCTTCAGAGCCTCAGGGAAGGGTGCGGGAGGCTTCTCAGAACTGAGAGGGGGAAAGTACGGATGAACATAGGTGTCGACGTAAGGCTCTTTCACAATTCCAGATGGTCCACCGCGGGTGCGGTCAGAATCCACCATGGGTGCGGTCGTCCCGACAGAAAAGTCTCGGAATTCTGGGGCTCCGTCACCGCGAGTGCGGTGACTCACCGTGGGGTGCGGTGGTGTGGCCATTGGGTGCGGCGAGAGTGGCACGGGGTGCGGTGATCTCGACTGAGAGCTCAGTTGCTCTTCTGTAGTCCCACCGCGGGTGCGGTCTTCTTGCCGCGGGTGCGGTTTTCCCAACTGAGAACTCTCGTTTTCTGTGTCGTCCTCTTCAGCACTAGGAGCGACATTCAATTGCTTACCACTTCGAAGCATCACAACACTAACATTTGCCCGTGGGTTAACTACCGTATGAGATGGTAGATTTCCCGAAGTCATTGCATCGGTCTTTGTGATAGCTTTAGCCATTTGTCTCATCTGCTTCTCTAGATTCTTGATGCTTGACTCCCTAGTTTCAAAACTAGTGCTAAAATGTTTAGTCAGAGCTTGGAGCATATCTTCAGTTGACATGGAGGAACTTGGATTGGACATTGGCGGGCTATGCTCATAGGCCGGATTGTACTGCCGTGGAGTACCCTACTGGTAGAACGATTGTGGCTCCGGGTAGAACTCCTGGTAGTCATGACCATATGTAGGGTATTGCTGGTACCCATAACTCGAATTGGGGTGATCTCTCCACCCTGGAGTGTATGCATTGGAGTATGGGACACATCGCGGCTCTCCCCAGAACTCCATATCTGTAACAAAGAATAAGAAATCAGTAGCACGAGTGTGGACCATAAGATAGGTCCACACGAAAGTTGGTAACAAACAAAACCACAAAAACAGAAATTTTGAATCCCCGGCAACGGCGCCAAATTTGACAGGCCTAAAGTCGTATGCCTAATCAAAGAAATCCTAAAGTATCTACTAAAGAGTATAGCAAGCAAGTCAGGGTCGAACCCAAGGTAATCATGTTATCTATTCTTGTGTTTCTCAAGTCACCAACTAGGAACTAGGGGGTTTTGTATCGGTTTCTTAGTGACCAAGTAACAAGTAAACAAGTTCGCAAGTAAAGGTTGGGAATATGGTTGGGAAAAACGCTACACCTGACAAAGATCCACACAACAAGAGATTTGGTTGATCACTGAATTCTATTAGTCTCAAGTTCTTATCTTTCCTATAGTTGTCCTTATCCCGATCATAGGTAACTATTAGTTCTACCAGCCCTAATAGTACTTATTACCAAATCAAATCCGAAAACCTTCAAGACTCAATAAAGTAATAGCATTCAACCAAGGATTCAACAAGATACATGCAATAGAAACAACCCGTTACTATACTATGCAATTAACTCTCTCTCTCACGATGAACACTCGTAACCCGCTTATGTAAATCGTGTTTGCTACTAGATATGCAACCCGAACCCGGAATCACAAGTCCTAGCAATTAGGAAGATATCAATAGACCTAGGTAGCTACTCTAGATAAATCAACATAAACCAATAAACATTCAAGCACAAGAGAATTAATCCAACTAGATTAGAAAACGAACAAGAGTAGAAAACTCACAACCAATCAATTGAAAGCTTCAAAACGTCAAGTGCAACAATGAAGGCTTAGTTCTCCATAGGGTTTGTGAGAGAAAAACTAAGATAGGTGGCAACTAGGGTTTTTCTTAAACAAAGTCTAGGTTAGAACCTTAAATACTAGGAAGTAAATAATTCAGAAAATAAATAAAAGGAAATAAAAAACTTGGAAACAAAGTTTCAGAAATAAAATAAAAACAGATAAAAGATCTCGGAAATAAGCCGAGGAAAGTCTTCAGCGCGTCGTCACCGCGGGTGCGGCAACACCCACCGCGGGGTGTGGTGGGTCTCTAGAGGCTCCAGCAGCTTCTGCGACACCTCCGTAAAAACGCCATAACGTTTGATTCCCAACTTGGATTGCGCTCATATTTTGAGGACTTGCAGTAGACTTCAAGATCTAACTCCTCGAATTGGAATCACTCCATTTGGACATCTGAGTAAATAGAACGAACCAATTGAATTCAGCACACTGTTCTTCCACTCTTCAATGCACTTCAAACCTCTGTAAATCCCATGATTTCTTCACTTCTAGTCTTCTCTTCCGGATTACAGAATCACCATCAAATCATAACCAAACATCATCTAAATCATGCTAATAACCACTAGATGCGCTATACAATATATCGTATATCACCCCTCCCCGAACTTTTTCTTAACCTCTGAAGCGCGTTACAAAAGAACCCTAGAAAATGGCAGTTCTTAGAGACCGTAAAGAATCGAGCCAAAAGAAGAGTGGAGAGAAAAGGAAGGGAAAAGAAGACGACAGACAGGTTTGAAAGAAGAAGAGACCGAGAGACGAAGTGCAGGTGAAAGGGGAAAAAACTTCTGACAATACCATAGGAAAAAAAGCCGGGAAGGGCAGGTCGAGGCCAAAAGCGAAACCAGTAAAGGGAAAAAAAAACCTTAATCTTTAAAGGGGATGTAAGTTGTCTATATTTTTTGTTTAGAGCTTAGGGTATTTTTTCAATTGTCCTGTCACCCGTCTGAAATGGTTTACTTTGTATTGGGAGTGTTTTTTTAGGGTTTTTTGTTTTTTCATCTGTCGTCTGAGGCTTCTCAAATGGTTCGATTTCATTTGTTTATGGTTATTTTCATTTGGCTTGCAGATTAGGTACAATTATTTCAGAGGTGAACCTTTCTACGGAAGAATTAACATCAACTGTAGGGTGCACTTTGTTCATGAGATTGAAAACAAGTTGACACATGCGGTATGGCAACGGGTTTTGGATGGCCCGTTTGGAAAAGTTTTGAAAATGTTGCAGCAGGTATCATTTTCTTCACAGACATTGCATGCAGTTCTATTTAAGCAACTTGAAACAAAAAAGAAGTGGGAGTCTTGGTATGAGGTGGCAGGGAAAGAGTTGATGTTTTCGATTAAGGAGTTCTCCCTCATAACTGGACTGAATTGTGGTGAACTTCCATTTATGGATACTAAAGCTGACGGGCTAGTAATGGAGCGATTTTTTGGTAGTCCTGGTGGTCCTAAGACGACAATACAAGATGTTTACAACAGATTTAAAGAACATCGTGAGTTGGACAACTACAAACTCAAGTTGGCACTGTTGTTGATAGTTGAGGGTCTGTTGCTAGGAGGGGATACGAAGAGGCTAGTGAAGTCGTTGCATGTTAGGTTGTTGGAGAATATGGATAACTTTTGGGATTATCCATGGGGAAGGGTTGCTTATGAAGAGCTTCACAAGTCATTGACCACAACATTGGCCAAAATGATGCAAACAGTAGAGAAGGAAAAGCTACTCTCCAACGCACCAAGGATTCCATATTCCATTCAAGGCTTGCCAGTTGTGTTTCAGGTAGTTTTATTGCTTCAAATATTAATTACTTTATGCTATCCTATGACAGGATATTTGAGTAGAGGGTGACAGGATCATGGTGAATATGAATGAAGTTGTTTGTTGTTTCATTGACACAACATACTAGTTTTCCAACATACTTTTATTTGCATTCCAGATAGTTTTATGGTGATCTGATCTAAATTTTTAATGGTTGAAATATGAATTACTGAGTGTGTTTTATTTGCAGCATAGTAGTATACTTTATGCTATACTATGACATGATATTTGAGTAGAGGGTGACAGGATCATGGTGAATATGGAGGAAGTTGTTTGTTGTTTCATTGACACAACATACTAGTTTTCCAACATACTTTTATTTGCATTTCAGATAGTTTTAGGGTGACCCGATCTAAATCATAGGGTGACAGGATAAAATGATTTAATGTATCTTAATTTGCTAATTCTCAAACCGCTTGTTATTGTAGATATGGGTATGAGAAGTTGTGCCAACATTTGGTCTCCAATTTGCATCAAAGTTGAGTGAATCTGCAATGCCTCGAGGTCTTCGTTGGTTTTTAGATAAAGCCTCTGAACATGGAGTGTTGGAGTTGTATTTGGCTGATCCTACACATGTGGTTAAGCCCATTCTTATTCACGATGAGGATGAGGTGGATAAGCTGTCCGACTGCTACTATGTTGTTGAAAATGATGACCCGCATTTTGACAAGATTGTGAAGGAAGCAATGAAGGGTTTGAAAAAGAAGGGGAAGGGGAAGCAATGAAAAGATGGAGCGAGCCCGAGTAATGCATATGTGCATTCATCAGAGGTGATAAGTCAGATGTTCAGAATGATGAAGAGGATGGAAAAAGGAGTGCTTGACAGGATGGAAAGGCTGGAAAATAGGGTATCAAAGGAGGAGGAGGTGCCTAAGCTCAAGAGTAAGAGGAAATCAAAGAGTTATTCGGATGAGGATGATTTTGAATCCTATGGTGAGTCTGATGAGGAAGAGGAGGAAGTTTATAAGGATGACCAGGAAATAGAGGATGAGGAGGTGGAGGATAAGGAGGTTGTGGGTGAGGAGTTTGAGAGTGATGAGGTTGAGAGTGAGGATAATGATGATGATGATGGTGATGATGATGATGATGAATTTGGTGATGGTGATGAGGGTAATGACAATGAAGAACTTCGCCAGGGTGGTGACAAACCGAAGGAGGAGGACAAGGTAGAAGCTGAGGTTGCAAGTCATGATGATGAGGAAGTTTCTGATGAGGATAATGAAGTTGGTCATAATAAGAGTGATGGTGAGGAAGTTTCTGATGAGGATAATGAAGTTGGTGATAATGAGAGTGATGGTGAGAGTGGTGACAAAGAGGTTGAGGTTCAAGATGCTGAGGTGGAGGTTGAGGTTCAGGAGGCTGAGGTGGAGAAGGTAGAGGTTGAGGTTCAGGAGGCCAAAGTTCAGGAGGCTGGGGTGGAGAAGGTAGAGGCTGAAGGCAAAGAGGTATGAATATGCTCATATGAAAATTATCATATTATCATCACTACTATGACATTATTATTTGTACGAGGTGACAAGATTTCTAGTGTGTGATGGGAGTTTTTATGTTTTACAAGAAAAGTCTGGCATGGTGACATAATTTTTACTCATGTATGACATGGTTATTATGATTGCAGGATTTTGATAATTCCATTGAGGGTAACAATGATGTTGAGGGTGCGTATGGTGTTATGGCCATTGTCAAAGACCTAAATGAAAATGCTGGCGATGGCGAAAAGGACCAGGAGTAGGATTTTACTAACGACATTGAAGGAGCACCGGAGGCTACCTAGCAGGAGCTAACCCCAGCAGAGGTTGAGGAAAGAGAGGAACCTATTTCAGTGCTAGCCATTGTGGTTGCTTTATCCAGCAAGGCGAAACCCAAAAATAAACGAAAGCAACATCTCTAACCGAAGAGGGTTCTTCCTAGTCGTATGGTCAAGCCATCCGCCAAAAAACTAACACCTTACACAAATGAGAAAAAGGGGACAACTGTGAAGAAGATAACCAAGAATTCATAGGTGAAGGAGATGACTGCTTTGCTGAAATGGATGAATGATGAAAGGTTAGTATCTCACGGATTTAATAATGTTCAACTATCTTTCATGGATTTAATTATGCCTTCTTTATTTTTCAGCTCTGAGCCAAGAGTTGGACTGTGTGGTCAAGAGATGGACAAGGACTGGTTTGGCCTAATACTGGAACCAAAAGCTTGGCTAGAATATGGTGTAAGCTATTTACTTATGATGTCAAGTTAGTTTACTGTTGGGATTTGTTACAATGTCTGATAGGATGAATTATATTTTTTTGAAGCAAATCGATGAAGTTTGTTGTTATATCCGTAAGGCGCTTTTGGAGTCCGAAGTTAAAATCAAGACCACAATATTGGACATTTTCTGGCCTGCTGATTATACGGATGCATATAGATACTATGTCCAAAATAATAGTATTGTTCCACCTGCATCTGAACGTGCACTTGAATACTTTAGGGGAGATCGGCCTAAACTTTATGGGTCTAGTTGGGATGATCTGGACTTCATTTATGTCCCCCTCAACATCGATAACATGCACTGGGTGGCTGTAGAGATCGATCTGCAGCAATGGCAGACAAATGTATATGATTGTAATGTGGATTTGAACACTAACTTGGGCGTAGAGACCTGACTGCATGGGGTTTGTCGGTTTCTTCGTCACTTCATGACACAGTACCCGCCGCTTGCCAATAAATTTGAACATCGGGGTACTCAAGAGATTAAATTTGAGAGAATTCAAGGACTGAAGCAGAACAAGCGTGGGTAAGTCGAAATATCAATCCCCTTACCAATTTTATTATATACTTCATCTAAGTAACTTTATTGCATTTTGTGTGCGTAGTCATGATTGTGGGATATACACTCTGAAACACATGGAGTTGCTCAGTGCTGGTTGGAAAAATCTTGACGTTGTGGCAGACAAATTTATTGACGGCTTCAGGAGCGACATGGCTCACAACGTGTTTGACGGGGTATGGAGGTCGAGCCTAAGGAACTCCATCATTTAAATTGGATATTTGGATGTTATTTTTGGGGTTTGGATGACATTTGCTTAGATTACGTACAATTGGATGTTTTCGAAGACATTTGTTTAGATTATATACAATGTTACGACAACTTGTTTAGATTACATACAATGGCAGATAAATGGCATTTATGTGCGTGTAGGTTAAATGGCAGTTACATGGCACTTAAACTGCATTCGAATGACAGTTGTGTCAAATAATATAGGGACATTGACTGACTTCATAATATACATATTCAGAAGTAGCATGACAAGATGAATCTAAGAGGGATGTGGGATACACAACTAACTGTAACAGGGTATCGGCTCTACTAACTCCTTTTTTGAAAAGAGACAATAAAAAACTCCAAACCGTCATGAAATTAGCAGTAACTGCCTACCAACTCTAATTTACGCTGATTAGACATGATATCAGTGACAAGACATGATACTAACACAAGTAATTAAATTAAGAATATATTAGAGCACCGTCATAAATGTATCCGTAACTGCCACCAACCCAAAAACCTCTTTATATACCCCCTCATACGAAATCATATTTCCTCATCCACAATCCAGGCAAACATCTTCCACCTTACCCTAAACACCAAATTCCCTACGCTTCTTTCGTTTCCATGGCTGATCAGCCTAACGATCACAGGGTGTTTGCAACCGTCCATACCGGAGGGAGAATCATTCCTTCAAGGGGAGCAATGGCCAGGATTTCGACCCATTACTACCAAGGCGGGAAGACCCAAAACTGGAGTCCGTTGGCTAAAATGGTATAGGATATTTGGTGGCTCATCAACCAACTGTTTTAGTTTAACAATTATGAACGGGACGCTTTGTACTTCTTCGAAGTTGTGCCCCCCGATGGCGGCCCTCGTACCTTGAGGGCCTTACAGAACCGTGGAGACGTGGTCGTCCTTGCCACCCAAGGTAGAACCGTGGCGTTCATAAACATATATGTCGTCACCAGAGATGTTGTTCAAGAACTTCCGCAACACGACGGCCCAGATTCATATGTCTCCTCCGCATCAGTGTTTATGTAATATTTAGTAATTTATTAAGTAATGTAGTGTAGGGACTATGTAATTTAGTGTAGTATTTAGTAGGTTATGAAGTCTGTTACTGTATGAATATATATTGTCAAGTAGGAACCTGATAATGTCATATAGTGACTACATATTGTCAGGTAAATGTCAGATTGCCAAATGAAGCATGTTATGTATTTCTGTTTTATATAATATAGTATGTTATGATAATGTCGCATGAAATAGTACTTTATGACATGAAAGACGATAGGCCAAAACAGTTAGTATGACAGGCCCAAAAAAATGCCATATTCGGCCCAATTTTTGAGCGGTTCCTTGGAGCACACAATGCCATATTAGGGCCAATTTCGATCGGTTTAACAATTATATTAAGAACTTGTTATGAACCCGGTTTAACAGACTATTATATATACAATTTCTGAGCGGTTCCTTGACTTTATTTCATCTATCTCAATTTGGGTAAGTTTTCTAGGGTTTGTCGGGATTGAACAGCCGAAATCAAATTGACCCCATTTGGAGAGAGTTCAACCACAATCAACACCAGTTCACTCACGAAAAAGGAAGTCCAGGTATTATTATACATTTAGCATGGTTATTTTTAAATTGTTTCGAAAAGTTTACCTTGGATTCGAACAGATGGAGTTGCTAGACCTGTACAAACACGGGCCCGGGCAGGGCCTAGACCAAATTTTAAGCCCGTTTTTACGGGTACGGGCCGGGCCAGGCCCGTTTGTCAGGCCCGGACTGCTAATCGTACCCGCCCGCAAGTTCGGGCCGGCCGCGGGCAGCCCGTTTTTACTATTTGGCTTAAAACCTGTTTAAAATACAAAAAACATTCTTAAATCCATTACAAGTTAAATCCAAAAACCTACTTAAATCCATACAAGAAGAGTTTGAATACAAAATGACAATGTTATTAAATCCATTACAAGTTTACAACCAAAAAACACAAGTAAGTGCATCCGGTCGTTCTTCATGCAACTTCTTTCATCCTAAGCAACAAACATTCATGGTCCATCTCTGATTCTCTGCATATAACAATTTATACACATAAACATACCAACGTAAGTTCCTCATCTCAATTACCTTGAAAGAAATGTTGTTTCAAGCTAAACGTTTATCAAGCCAACTTTAGTAACAAATCAGATCTACAATTGTGAATTTATTTAACAAATTAAAACTCATCACTTCATCAGTAACAAATCAGATCTACACATCTATAATTAAAACTCACATACAGGACATGAAACAAAGGAACAAGTGAACAACATCAGTAACAAAGTGAAAGAATTGAGAGCACAATAACGCATTATCATATAAAAATATCAAATCGAAACAAATCAAGTACAAAAATTAAACGAGGTCAGGACCCATTTGATTCACCCTTGTAAATTGTAATAAACGAGGTCAGGACTCAGGACCCAGAAATTAAACGAGGTCAGGACCCATTTGACTCACATACAGGCCAGGACATGAAACGAACCGGAGATGGCTGGTCGGAGGTCAGAAAACACTCAAAAATATCAAAGAACACATCAGCACAAAAACGAGGTCAGGACATGAAACAAACATAAACCGAAATAAATCAAGTACAGAAATTAAACGATCAGACGAGGGAGAAACTAACCAGAGAATCGGAGATGGCTGGTCGGAGGCGGGTCAGTCGGAAAATGCGAGAGATATAGAGGAGTCAATCGCTTGTGGTTGCCTGGTCGGAGGCGGGTCGGTGGTCGCCTGGTCGAAGAGGCGGAGATATTGGAGATGGTCGCCTGGTCGGAGGTCGACTCGGGAGAGGAGATGGAGGCGTGGTGAGGTGAATCGGGACTCGGGAGAGGAGATGGAGGCGTGGTAACCACTGGTAACGAAAACAACTGAGAGGAAGGGAATTTAGGTTAGAGCGGAGATGGAGGCGTGGTAAATACATTTTATATAATTTAAATTGAATACGGGCCACGGGCCGAGCGGCCCGTACGGGCTTAACTCTATTACCGTACCCGGCCCACCTACCCGTACGGGCCGGAATCCTTATCCGGGCCCGTAATTCTTGGTGGGCCGGGCGGGCGGGCCGGACCGGGCCGGGCGGGCCGAACCGGGCTGGGCCGGACCGGGTGGGCCGGACCGGGCGGCACGGGCCGGGCGGACCGGGCCGGGCGGGGCCCGTGTCTGTCGCAAAAAGTGGGAATCGCTACAGATTTGGAACAGGCTGGAGGCAATTTGTAATTGACAATGAATTGGAGATGAACGATGCATGTGTATTTGAAATAGTGAGGCGCCGCAATGTTATATACAACGTTACCATATTCAGAGATTTATTTTGAAATTGAAGAATGTAACTCTATGGTGATGCTTTTGTTGGTTTAAAGTAGTTGTGTTGAACATCGTATTAGTGTTAATACATGTGAGTGTCGTGAACACATAATGTCATGTAGTGACTATGTAATGTCACGTAAATGTAGTGATTTTAAGAAGCATGTTATGTATGGTCGAGGACGGTTTATGTTTTTCCTGTGTATTATTCAGATGCCACTCATGTCGGTCCGTTGGTTATTTGAAAGCATATTGAATTTGTCATGATAAATATGGAAGAATAACAAGTGGGGTCAAAGGGTAGGTATAGAATGGAGTGAAACTTCTGTCATATGAATTTAACCAAAAGTAGTCAATATTGACAATGTCAGGACATAAATATAGTCATGACAAGATAGTGTTACATTAATTAACCGCATATTAACAAAATACATATCATTTATACAAAAAGTAATATGGGTGGTAAGAGATCCTTCAAGAGTTTGGATCTCTTAATACACATATTAACAAAATACATAATTCAAGAGGTAACACAAGAAAACACATATTAACAAAATAGATAATTGAAGAGGTAGAACAATTAACGGCATCATGGGCCGACTGAGGGGTTAGGACAATTTCGTGAGTTATGGCCGACAGTGCCAAAACTTCCACACTTTCTCCTCGGGCCCATGTATTCTCCCCGTGACGGGATTCTTTTCTTCCTTGGTCTTCCTGATTTCCTCCTAACATCCGGGGGCAAACATGCTCTATTCAAGACCGTGTCAGGAACATCCCAATGCTCAAATGCAGGAACCGGATCTATAGTTTCCTTGTACACTTCCTTCCACATTTCAACAGTAAAGAGGGGATGAACAAGAGTGACAGGATCTACACCACAATCCTTCGCAACCGCTATTTATGCGCACAAGGAATTTGGTCAACTTGGAAGACGTTGCAGTAGCAGGTTCGAGCATGCAGATTTACCAAGAATGTAGTTCCATTGGCATGCACTTGAAACTCATATTGATTTAGCCTACTCACAATCATTGTCAACGATTTCAAATAATTACCTTCTAGCTCACGACAAACTGTCGGGGTCAGAAGATCAGAATGTCGCTCTCCCTTCAATCTCCTGTCACAAAACCACTTACTCGTGACATTCAGTATACCATCAAGAAACTCAATCAACGACATTCGACGCGGACCCAGTAAGCGACTATTAACGGATTCCGCATTGTTGGACGTCATAATGTTGAATCTGTTTGTGGGCATATGCGACTTTGTCCACGCTTCAAATCCAACACCCCTGAGGTAGGTACCGACTTTCGGAGACTGGTTGCAAAGTCTTGCAAATTCACGATTGAAGTCTTGTTTGGTGTACGCTTGATTTGCCTTTTGGTACAGAATCCACAAGTCATTCCTTTTAAACCTCATCTTCACGTTTTGAAATAGGTGAAGTGTGCAACAACCATGCTTTGCGAAGATATAGCGCTCTCTTAAACCTTTGTAAATGCTTCCATGACGATCAGACACAAATACGAGGTCATGATCATCGACAACAACAGAGCGTAGGTGTCGGAAGAAATATGACCATGAACTGTCATTCTTGCTGTCAACAACAACAAAACCCACTGGATATATTTGTCTGTTTCCGTCTTGTGCCACTGCAACTAGAAGTGTCCCTTTGTACTTTGATCCTAGATGGGTACCATCCACAGTTATGACCTGCAATAGTTTTCACTCAGCTTTACAAAGTGATATATGCTACAATGTACTGTATCAATTTGACAACAGTATCGTGGAACGTGACAAAACTTAAATATACCTTTCTTAAAAACTGCATTCCATTGCGCCAAGCACCCAAGTTGATGAAACAATACTTGAATCGACGATTAGAATCTATTTCAACATGTCGGATTGTCCCTGGATTCATCCTTTCGAGCATGTACATGTATCCATGAATCCTATTGTAGCTTTCTTCAGTTGTGCCTCTTATCTTGTCAATGGCGGTTAAACGTGCTTTGTTTGCCTTGTCGTAACTAACTGCCACTCTCATCTTCTTCATGATGTCTTGAATTTCGGCAGCACTAGGTCCAGGACATGTACCGGTTGTGTTAAAGCTGTAACAGGATTGTATATGTAACATGCTAAGGTTAGTTCATATACATGCTCATAAATATATATGATCGTATTGATAGGATTGTTTACTTACCTTGACATAATATGGTCAGCAATTACGCTTGAACTTGCATGTCTGTGGTGATTATGCTTTAGCTTCATGCCACATGTATGATGTCCACAATACTTCCTTACTTCAAACAATCTTGTGCTGCCAAGAGTGCTCCCACGACAAAAAATGTGCAACTAGGATCAATGCACCTTACCACATATAACTTCTTATCAGACTTATGGACTTGCATCTGGAAGCGCCTCTGTAATGCCATCAAGGATAAACGATCCTTAAGATCCTTCTTGCAATTGAAATGCTCTCCAACTTTTATTTCCAAATTATTGTCGTTCACCCCATTATCCTCCATTGGCTCTTCCAAATCATCCAATTGCCTTTTACTAAATTGTTTGCTATGATAGTACTCGGCTTCAATCTCTTGTAGAACTTCCTCATCAATGCCTATGAATAAGTTGTCGACTTCATTAGTGTCATCCAACAATGTCCCTTCTTCAACATCTTTCTCAACATCATCCTCAAAGTCATCCCAATCAAAATCTCGTCCAACGTCTTCCCCATAATCACTCTCAATGCCAATACATTCATGTATTCTTTTCGTTCCTGTGGAAAACCTTGTTTCTCTCCCATCAGTTTCCGAGTCTGCCTCAGATTGGCTCACCAAGTCAACTATTTGTACTTCCCCATTGTTTACACGACAAATTTTTGGTTTCAGTTCATACATGTCACAATCAACTATATTCAGTATAGCTTTAGTGGGACAATTATCGCTTACCATATTGCTCTTGTCGGATTTGGTACCATTTCTGCTTGGATGACAACCTACCACAACCTCGGCCTCTGCCTCTTGAGTTTGTGTTAACGGTGGCGGAGTCAGACACACTGTGATGTCCTCGTCATCACTTTTACTTGGATGACCAGCCATCACAACCTCGACCTCTGGCTCTTTGTTTCCCTTCTTTTTCATACTCGCATATAACTCGATAGGCCAAATGTTATCTTGTGATTGCAAGTTCAAAAATTTGAACGCATCAAGGTCCTCGTCATCTTTGACATCGATTGGTTATGGCAGTGGTTTCCACGGTGACAGATATTTTATCTCCATTTCATCTATCTCGTCAATGCATTTAATCTTCTCAGCCAACTTTTTCCTCAGATTTGAGTAATTCATATCTGCATACAAAAGAAGTCCTATTGTCGTTGTGATCCCATCAAAAACCCAATTGTTTCCCTTACATATCCATTCACCACCTGTTTTCATAGTCAAGTAGTATGATCTTGAACCTGTTATACGAACAAAAAGCAAACACAAGTTCAATACTTTATGCCAAACGTTGACAGTATGACCACTACCCTAACACCGACATTAAAGGGTTTTCAAGCCATAATAAAGGGTTTTCAGGCTGGCGATTTTGATAATTCTATTGATGGTAAAAATTTGTAGGTAAAACAAATATTCTAGAATCAAGGATAAACGGGAGTTAAAGTTGGTGTAACGCTCAACAAGAAGCTGAAAGGTTGTTCTCTCGTTTAGGGAACCACAAAAGAATGTCTTGTAAAGAAGAATATGAACGTGAAAGTCAGAACTCACCCATTATTAAATTTCTTCTATTCCAAAGACATTGAAGACACTGTACAATCTTTTTTGAAGATTTGTGGATTTAAGGTCTTGTGGTGTTACGGTGGCTTTGTGCAGGTTTACAGGTTGGGTTCTGCTTGGATGACAACCTAACACGTGGGTAAAGGGGTAGAAATTGGAGGGAAACTTGTTAACTTTTAGAGGGAAAACAGAGGTTAAAAGATGGTGTGTACTACATTTTCAGAAGTCATATCAGGTAAATAGTTATGAAGCAATATTCAATAGAGAATGACATGCTCAAAAATTGAACAAAAAAACCTAAATAAACCTAAGCGGGGACCCCCGACCATGTTCCTTCTCATTTTGACTCAACAATCCCTAAACCCTCTCTGTTCGTTTCGCATTGGGTAGCAAAGATCCTTCACTGCTGCGCCGAACTTGAAGGTAACCCTCTTTGTTTATTGTGTGGTTTTCATACTGGATCAATAAGCAAGCATGTATCACTGTGTTTTTGGTTGGAAATCTTTCTTTGTTTCTGCAGTACTCGATCACAATGTCATACAGTGACAACTCAAGTTATCAAAGCGGGGACCCCCGAAAATACGAACATCCACCTACATCTCCTACACCTTCTCAAATCGAGGAGAAGTTGCAAGAAGAGTTAGACATGTTGCTAACGAATAGCCCACGTTCCAAAATGTTGGGTGAAATCATCACACGCCTACGTACTGAGATACATGAACTTGGACAAAGAATTATGGAACTCAATACAAGTGAGATGTAATTAGATCATGCAATTTGGCGACTAAATGCAAGGGTGGCAGAAGTTGAAGCTGAAAACAAGACACTACACTCCTAGGAAAACTTCAGGAACCATGTAATAATTCCTACTTCTACGTTTGGGGCTAGTGTGATTCTAGGGATTAGTGCTTTCAGCATTTGTAATCGAGCATGTAGGCATGGTTGATGATGAATTGACTATGAAGTATGTACCTCATGCTTTTGTTGTTTTTTTATGTCAGAGGATGAATTTTATTTCGAATAGTATTCATAAGCATGGTTGACTCTACATGTCAGATTGCCAAAATATTAATGTCGATCTTCATGTAAGTTTTGCAAATTCAAGCACAATGCCAACACTACACACACAGACAATTACCTTACTAGAATAGTTACCAACTGGATGCTATCATTACATTCCTAGAATGTTGTAACGTGGGCTACCATTACATTTCTAAAAAAAAGGATAGTTGTCAACTGGATGCTATCATTACATTACTAGAATCACAACTGCATGCTGTCAACCTCTTCCTTCACACGGAATGCACATCCTTCATAGGCGCTTTTTAAAACACAATCCTTTAACATTTCTTGCCAGTGCCAATCCTTACAATGACCAACAACACGGTTAGTCAATCAACCTTTTTAATACTGTCAATTACTAACACCAATGACCAACAATATAAGGGTTTCCAACAATAGTGTAAGGGTTTCCAACAATAATAAGCAACAACAATGACCAACAACACGGTTAGTTAATCAACCCTTTTAATCCTGTCAATGACCAACAACAATGACCAACAATGTAAGTTTTTTTTATCGGGAATTACCTTTTTAATAATATAAGGGTTTCCAACAATAATAAGCAATGATCGGGCACAAGTCAGGGAAAAATTTAACCTCTTCGGGTTGCTCAGTTATCCCATGCAGAAGGTCTTGTCATATTCGTCGTGCTTAGCGGTCGATCTGACGGTTGATAGGATGATCACTTCCTTTTCTTTACCCAGAAACTGCTCAACCCCGCCAATCTCAATATCCCTCATATGTAGAGACTTGAGAGCCTTCCTTATCTTTAGTACTTGTTGTGGGAAAGGGGTAATAATCCCAATGTCTTGCTCATACACATTCCTTCTTATCAGCTTCTGTACGAGCTCAACCACCTTGCTAGCTTCAATCCTATTAAACCATGATGGATTGCCCTTTTCCCTCTCATCAAAGCCTTGGATGCCACAGAACATGAAAGGGAAGTTCCCATTGGGAAGCATATCAGCCCAAGGTAAGGAAGATGAGTTACTGTCTTCTCGATATAGAATCAATGCTCCACTATAAAGTAGTCTTGAAGGAACACAAAGAATAGCAGGGTGGCTCCGGTAATTGTTCAACAACATTGTGACATAATTGCGATCCCCTGATCTGTAAACTTCAAAGTCCAACAACCTCTCCAGAAAAGATCTTCCCAAACCATAAGCCTCAGCTTGCTTTAAATGAATATCAGGCCCAAGTTGTTTGGCATCACCACAAAGAACAATAACTGTGTTCTTTTCTAAGAGGGTTGATATGGGGATCATTGTCCCTGGCTCTGAAACTTGGCTTGCATCATCTAAGATGATGTGGGAGAAGTGGCCACGGTTAACCCCTTCAGCATGATAGAGGTAAGATGCACTCGTGTATGTCGTTATTATTATCTTGTACCTGCACAGTGCATCTCGAGAAGGGCAAGTGAAGAAACCTGCACTATAGGTGCATAACCTCAACAATGCAACGTTCATTTTTTGTAAGGGACGACATGTGGCATTCAACCTATAAATATCTCCCTCCCTAAGTTTCATCCCCTCACAAAGGATTTTCTCTAATATGTGATCTATCGCGCAATTTGAAGAAGCACATACCAGTATATGAGAATTACGTCTAGTTGTATAGAGTTGTAGGATCACCTTCACCAGTGTTTTTGTCTTTCCTATTCCCGAGGGTCCATAAATCAGATAAGGAGCTCCTCCTCTGCAACCTAAAATTAAGCGAATAACATTTTTTTGCTCATCATCAAGAAGAAGTGAGATAGGCACAAAATTGTTTGTTGTAATCCTCCGCTTTGCATGATACTCATGGGGAAAGAGGAAGTTTTCATGTAATGCCTCTGCAGATAGAATGGCTTGATGGAGCTTACTGAAATTTGCCCCGTTGAACACAAAACAGATTTCATACACATTGCTATCTATGTGCCTTTGGTAAAATTCATCATCAAATTGCAATAATAATTCATCAGCCTCAACACGGTAGATCAAGCCCTGTTCAAAGAACATTGGCAAGTTCAACATGAGAACACAACATTGGCAACGATAAGTCGTGCAATTTCATAATTCATTCCGACAATAATATATAACACTTTGACAAAAATAATAAGCTACCTAACATTATCCACATACCTGATGGAGAGGGCCTTCTCCATAAACATCACCACATCTCCACGGACAACTGAGGGCCTTCTTTCACCTAGTCCTGGCACTTTAAGTGCTATAAGCCGATAATACTTTTGTCTCAAAGTAACAAACTTCATATTATAAGCTTTCACGTACTCCTGTAAACAAATATAAAAACAATCATTCAACAACTTGGTACTACGAGAGAACGATGCCATCTAGCTATCACCTCAGTCCCCCAACCCCCATACGGAGAAAATATAACACTTACCATAATCAGAAGTTCCTTCATCCCTAACAACTCATTGAAATACGATGCATAATTTTCCTCTGTTAAGCCTTGTAAGACTACTTCGAGGATTTCCTCAAACTCTATCGCTTTCCTAATCTATGGTGGTATGTTATATGGTCTCTGAGGTGCCAAAGATTTGGATACTTCATCTTCAGCCAAGAGGAAGACAAGTAGTTCAATACTCACAACATCAGTTTCGATGACCACTATAGATGTCAAAACACCAATCTCCTTGGGCACACAAGACAGTCATATAGTCAGGCTACCATGTGGCATCAAATTTCGTTCCTCCATATAAAAAGAACATACAAAATCTTCCTCGGGTATGTCATCTGGCTGGCCAGATGGAGGTTTCATCAATGACAACACAAATGAATCTTCAGGATTTGAAGCATAAATCTTCACACACCAAAGTAAAATATCTTCATCAGTGGTGTTTTCTATTGTGAATGACGTCGCGGTAACCTCGTTGACAGGAACCGATTGAGGCTTTCCTCCAGCAAATTGAAACGGCACATACACCATGACAGGACTCTCCTCAGTATGAGTGGAAGTTGTGACTAAGGGAACATCGATGAAGCCAACCTCTCCCTTCTCATCAATGTTGGAGTATTCATCATCCATACCTATTTGTCACTCAATTAAAATCCAATAGAAGTTTATGAGTCCACAAGAAAAGAACACAACCACACGAGCTACTCTAAGGAGATCAAAGAGATGAAGAGTAGAAAGAGATGGGTGAGATGAAGTGAACAAAGAGAGAGTATGACTGGAAGCATGTACAGTTGGGATAGTCAAACAACACACATTCCAATGAGATGGGTGAGATGAAGTGCCATTAAGATCTCTGTAAAAACTAAGATCTCTGCGAAGTAAAACAGTCTGAATACGGTCATATTTGTCAGTCAAATACTATTACTTTATGAAAATAGTATAAATAGTATGTCACAATGGCAATTTAAAATGTCACGGTTTTGAAATCACCAGCAGTACGAGTGGCACCATGTACCTAAAAATACTCAAACATAGAGCATTTTCTAATTAAGATATCTGTAAAGTAGATTGGTGAGATGAAGTGCAACTAATACTTATGTAAAGTAAAATTGTCAAAGAAGCAGAGCATCGGGAAAGGGAGATCTAATTAAGACATCTTGTATTTAGATTGGTGAGATGAACTATTCAGCTTCTGAGTAGAACTATTCAGCCAGATGTCACACGTCCTACCCAAATTAGGCAATAGGCAAGCATGTAATATGGTTTAATGACTAAAAACTTTTAGTTGTAGTTATGACATTATTCTGTGAATATTTGGTATGACATATATCCAATTTAAACGACGTAGTTATGACATTATTCTTATTAAGTATGACATATGTTTTACTAAGGCCGACAAAAACTTTCTATTATAGTAGGAAAAAAAACCTTCTGAATATTTGTCTACTTCAGAAAACTACTAGTTCATCTGGTTAACAAAAGTCTTGTGATTCATTTGTCTACTTCAGAAAACTACCAGTTCATCTGGTCGCTTGGGTAGCTTTGGTTTTACATTTGGTCCCTTCTGAATATTTGGTTTTACATAATTTAGCCCTAACCCTAACCTGGAAAACCGCTTGTGAATCAATCTGCTGAGTTCAACAGTTCTTCGGGTTCATCTGCTGAGGTTCTACACTTCTGTTACACAGTTAATCGCCCATCGCCATTCATGTTTAACAGTTACACAGTTCGCCATGGAGATACACAGTTCAACACTTCTTCATGTATCGTCCATCGCCATTCCTGTTTAACAGGGTATTCGTGTTCAACAGTTAAGAGGACGTTTGCAGAATGGGAGGGAGAGGGAGGGGAGGGAGGGGTTTGGATCTTTCAGTTCCAACTGTTCATTGACCGGCCAGTAGGATGGAGGAAGGCGGAATGGCCGGGAAATGGGAGGGAAGTAGGCGGGAAAAATGAAGAAAGGGACGGGATAGCTACAGGAAAAAGGGGGGAAATTTGGGGTTTTGGAGGGAAATATTACTAAATGATATTTTTCTATTTTGGGGTTTTTTGTTTTCTTTTTTGTTTTCTACAATTTCATTGATTTAATTTACTTCTGGAATTAAAAGAAAAGATTTTTTATTTTGCAAAAATACACCAAATGGTGTATATATGCAAAAAAAAAAACAGCTTCTATGTTTGCAAATGGCAAACCCATTTAGGGTATTCTTGCAAATCGGTGAAATAAAAATTAATTAATGACACCACAGTTTTAAGTTCAACCGAGGTCCGAAAATACACCGCACCGCAGTTATTCCATATAAAATGTGGTCCGAGACATAAAAAAATGAAAAATAAAACAAATTAAAACCGTACCGCGGTTATTAGTTATAAACGTGGCCCGGATATATTTCTTACCCCGGTTTAACAAAAGCGAGGCAAAAAAAGTGAGGTCTACGTCAGTTTTTGTACTAGTGTTAGCTTATCTTTAGTCTTTAAATACTTATTATTTCCCATTGAAACGATCACGTTTAATTTGCTTAAGTTATCAAAGTTGAGGTGTTCTCCTTGCTTGAGCTTTAGGCGTCACCCCTATCCTTGTTGTGGTTTATCTATCTCTCAAACTCGTCTCTTCGAGTCCAAGCTCATACCTTTGAGCCATTCACGATTATCTCTTTGATCGTCACAAGATCCTCTCTTGGATATCACCAAGGTCATCACTTTGACCTCGCTATGCTCAATCTCTTTCGAGTATCTATCCTACGATCTCCACCTCGCTATGCTCAATCTCTTTCGAGTATCTATCCTACGATCTCCTTCCGGGATTTTGTGCAATTCAACAAGGGTGTGCACCCTTCGCTTCCACGACATCCACGAAAGAAAATCCATCTCTTCGGCGACCAAGAAACCTCGAAGGCACTGCGAGACGCAAGCTTGACGCTTGGCTTGACTACATTGCGTTTCAGGGCACTTGCGAACGTGACAATGGGGACTTTCGCATCAGTATGGAAACCCCATGATTTCCATAACATATATTGTACGTAAATTCTGAGTGTCCATACCATGGGATTTCTTGTTTTGGAAACCCTGGGGACCCTAAACACCAAACCCTACATACCCTAGGTTATGTAGCGTTTCCAAACCCCAATATCCAGATATCATAGGATTTACATACCGTACGTATACCATATGTAAACCCACGGGTAGAATCGATATTTGAATAATATGATAATAAAGTTAGAATTACATTATACTTATTATATATGATATTCGAATAATATGATAATGAAATTAGAATTACGATACACTTAGTGTAACCGATATTCAAATAATACGATAATGAACTTATGATTACGTTATACTTGGTATAATCGATATTCGAATATCTCATTGATAATGAATTTAGGATTACATTATACTTAGTATGACCCTTATTCGAATGAAGTTATGATTACATTATACTTAGTATAACTGATATTCAAATAATACAACTTAGGATTACATTATTCTTAGTATAACCGATATTCAAAATTATGATGATGAACAACAATAATTTTTTAACATAGGCACGCGTACGGGACGCGTGTCTATTTTTATTTTCAATTGGTACTTGCATACACCGCGTATGCGTGCCAACTCAATTTTGTTTTATAAAAAAAAGAATATGTGACCGAATATGGATATCCGATCACATGGACACATGCATGCGTTGTGTATGTGGCCTCTTCTATGGATATTTAACAAAAAAAAGTGTGTATATAGCATTACGTCATTGGACTTATTGTAGGACTCTTGTACCTTTACAACGTGCATGGCATGAAAATCCTGCAATTGTGAAGAGTGAGTGAGTGAGTTAATTAGGTCATCCACATCAGAAAAACTATGAATTTCTTACTTATTAAGTTAAAAAAATAATAAAGAAATTAAAACTAAAAAATGTCAGATTAATTAGATTTCTCATTTTACCCTGAAAGTCTCTACTATAAGAGACTTTGATCTACCAATAAAAAATTATGTTCTGAAAATTTCCAAAAATTACTTTTATACTTTTTTAGGGCCTGTTTGGCCACATGTTTATAAATCCTTTATAAACAAAATCCATTTTTTTTTCTCCATTCACATTTTCCTATAACACCCAATATTTAAATTTCAAACACGAATTTTTCAAAAAAAACTCTTTATAAACAAAAATCTCTTTATAAACACACCTATCAAACAAACCCTTAATCTATACTTGAAAAACCAATAGAAACTTACTTGTGGATGAACTTCATTTCCACTCTTTATTGGATCATGAGCATAGGAAATCAAATATTCTATTTTTCTTAACAGATTATCTTTGCATAGGTTTATTTTTATATGATATAAGCGCATAGAGTATCAAACTACCCGTGTTCTGGTCTTTCTAACGAATATATTAGTCATACCTATTTTTCTAACTGATTGGGTAAATGTAAAAAGTAATATAGTTTAACTTTAACTAGTGCAGTACCCATACCTTATACGGGTAAACTTAAATTTATAAAATCATGAATAATTATTTATAATTGAATTAAAATTATGTTGTAATTAAGTAGTTTTAAGAAGAAAAAAATCTTAGTGATATTGTTTGATGAATTATATGAACAGAAGATTGAAAATAACAATATATTCAAACTTTTATTGTTAATTATATAAATTGTATAAATATATTATATTTTATTCATACTTATTCTCGTACAGTTATCCTTTTTATTTTTAATTATGCAATTATTGTCATACACGAGATATTTTTGTTGAAGTCGTGTATGTATTCCACTACCATTTATCGTGTATTTTCGATAAACTATATTATATTAACATATAATATTAAAAAAAATTCAATATTTTAATATAAAAAATTATAAGTCATAATTTTAGTTAAGCATAAATATGTGTACTTACAACAAAATTCTAGCTCTAAAAGTGATATGTTAAAATGCTATATTAAAAATATATTAGTTTAATATTAGTTATTCAAAAATATCACAATATTAATCATATTAGCTCAAAAATGAAAATAAGAAAAATAGAAACAATTTATTGACTAATTGTAAATCATAATCTAAAAAACATCAAAAATTTTGAAGTAAAAAAGTTTGAGATAGTTAAAATATACCAAAGGTTATTCATGTTTTTTATGATGAGTTTATTTAGATGTGTATTTGTATTTAAAGAAAAAATTATATGTTTTTAAATTGAATTTTTTTGGAATAATAAATAATTAATGCTAATAATTGTTATATCGGTTTTTCTAACCTATGTCCTAAGGGCATATGCTAAGAATTCTCGTTTTAAAAACTATTCCCTAAAAAGTAATGCTTAAACCTTTTACAAAATATTAAAATCCCTGATATAATTACACCTAACAAAATCCTTATAAAATTAAGTGCTTAACCTATGCCATAATCATAGGTTAGAAAAAAAATTGTATTTAACATCTTCTTAATTATTTTATGGAGTAAAAATTGTCATTGGAGTAGTAAAGTAGCTAATACTATGATTTATATCGGAAAGAAGAGTGAAATTATGATAAGATTTGCCATGTTCTTAGAAATAAGATTTGCTAAAAAAATAGTGGGATTATGATTTATATTATTTTAATAACAAATAAATATTAGATTAAATGGGAATTGTTACATTTAACAATAAAAAACATCACTAATACCACATTAAATTGAAAAGTTTGGTTGGTTAAAATCAAATTTGATAGTCATGTAAATAAAACATAAATAATGTAAGATATATTATTTAAAATTTGGATACTTGGTTGGTTAACATCAAACTTTGTTAATATTTTATTTGACAGATGAGTAATGTGGGTCCAAAATCTTTTTGATGGTTCAAAAATAAATTGTTTTAATATAGATATATAGATTTTGTTGATTACTTAATATAATAATAAATTAAAAAATAACACCTCAACAACTTTTCCTAAAAACGCTCTCGTAGCTATAAATGTGAGAGCTTTAATATATAGTTATAGATAGATAGATTTGATGAGATCTAGCTAAGATTTTGATAGAAATTAGAGTTTAAATTTGATTGATTTAAAAAAACAAAATAAAATTATTAAAGAGGATATTAATAAATGGAAAAATGAAAAAAAAAACAAATCATACCTTAACAACCAGAGTCTAAAAACGCTCCGGTGACTCAAAAAGGGTGAAGTTTAATATATAATTATAGATAATAATAATCCTAAAATTCAAATTAAAAACAACCACGTGTAATAGAATTACATATTACTGTTGTTGTAGGTAAAGAATATATAAGTATATTTAACACATGTGCATAACTTTTTTACAAAAAACATTTACAACTCTACTGAATTTCATTCTTGATTTTTATAGAAAAATAATGCAAACTTTATTTATTTTGTTTTGATTTTGTGGAGGTACGTGGAAAGCCCGGCTAAGCCCAATATTTGGGGATGCATGTGCCTAATTTTGTCTAAGACTTCGTGAATAATTAAGTACTTCCTATATTAAGTACTATAGAAGACTGCATGATGCATGAGATCTAGTGAAACTATAAAAGATTTGTGAATAAATAAGTCCTTCCTATATTAAGTACTATAGAAGACATCATGAGATCTAGTGAAACTATAGAAGATTTGTGAATAATTAACTACTTCCTATATTAAGTACTATAGAAGACATCATGAGATCTAGTGAAACTATAGAAGACTTCATGAATAATAAGTACTTCCTATATTAAGTACTAGAAGACTTCATGAGATCAACTGAAACTATAGAAGACTTCGTGAAAATTAAATACTTCCTATATTAAGTATATAAAAGACTGAAAGAATTGTGTCATTTAATCAAAGGTGCAATTACCGAACATGAAATATGACTATTAATGGAGATTTATAATCCGAGTATTTTAGGGATCATAGTGTTTTGCTAGAATCCAACTACGGTTAACGAGCTTAATCGGGTTAGGCCCATGGTTATAATAATCGGGTCCTATAAGGTCACACATATAGAGTTATCGGGCTGGATCAAACTGAACCGGAAGCCCATGTTGGACATGGAATTTCGGCCCTATGGCTTAAGTTGGGAGACTGGCTTTTATTATTAATAGATAAAAGTTATTATTAATAACAACTAGATAAAAGGGAATCTTATTAGAAGATATATATACAATATAAAGATATTATATCTATTACCAAAGATAAGATATGATCTTATGGGAATATAAGTAATGGCTTCCAAAAGCGAAAGCTACAACTTAACCTAATACTAGTGCACGGCCGCCCCTTCCCCAGTGAAGCCAAGCTCGTGCCTTTTCGTCATTCATTCTAGCAGACAAGACCAAAGGCGATCCAGAATCCAGACTCGTCTGGACCAAGTAGAGAAGTCACACTTGGGGCTTTCGATCTCCGCTGAAGCTCTGCCGGAACGATTTGATTCGCATCAAAAGGTATGTAACTCTACTTTTACTTGATCCGTATTGATTCATGCATGAGATTCTAATTAGATGCTAGAAAATAGTTTTTTGAAATTCCGCTTATACGCATCTAAATCCCTTCAGTGGTATCAGAGCATCTTGCATAAATTGATAGGATCAACAATTAAAAGAGTTAATTTTGATGCATGTCTTGATTCAAATTAAGTGGTAAATTGATATATAGGTTAATCTGCATGATTAAAATTGTGATTTTGATTGATTGGATTAGTAAAGTTGAGAACTTTATAAACAAATATGCATGTAAAATTGAATTTACCCATACTTGATTCATGTGATTTAATTATGCAAGAGATATGATTTTTGGCATGTTTATATCGATAGATGACAATTTTGATTTTCAAAAGATGGATCAATTCCCCAAATTTGATTAATTTTGTATGAAATGTTTCATACACAATTTCTAGAAAAAAAAAGGGGTCGACCGAATCGGATCGGATCCGGACCCGGCACGCACCACGGCTCGGAACGAGGCCGGACTTAGTCACGCAATGGCGCGTGCGGGTCCAGCACAAGTGCGCGTGCGGACGGACCCCAACAGGGGTCGGGCGCAGCTAGAGCGGTGCAACCGCTGCTCGACCGACACGCACCACGACTCGGTGCTGACCACGGGACGCGCGTGGTTCTGCGCGGTCCGGCTTGGGCGCGTGGTTTGCTGGCTGGTCTGGCTCGGTCCGGGTCGGGCACGGGCTAGACTGGTTGGTCTGGGTCGGGTCAAGTGTTTTGTGTTTTAGGATATTTTCCTAAAATACTAAAATAAGATCTTACTTGCCCAATTGGATAATATTTGATATTATTTACAATATAATTTTCTAAAAGTTGTTAGGAAAAAATCCCACTAGATTAAGATAAGGATATTTGATATCTTATCTTGTTTATGCATATCTTATCGAATAATAAATTTTAATGATTAATTATGATTAATTCTATATATTGATTTTATTTGAATTAAGATAATTATATTAAATTATTTATCTCATGAGATGATTTATTTAATTTAATAGTATTTTATTTAAAATTATTTAAATTGCTTATTGTTATTAATTGGATTAATATTATTTATAATATTTGATATTATTATTGCATGCATGATTTAATAGTATGATATTATTGCTTGCATGAGGTGACTAGTATGGCCCATTTTAGGATAGAAAATACGATCTGCGTATCGTTATGTTTTCTTGTACACGATGTGCGTATCGTTATGTATTTTTGTAATTTAATTTTCAGTAATTAGATTATTTAGAAAATTATTTAATACAAGAAGAGAAGATCCCAAGAAGACCAAGGATGTAGATCCATGAAGGGTACCAAGGATGGAGATCCATGAAGAACAAGACCCTTGAAGATTATATCTTTAATTTCGGTCTTTAGGGGTCATACTCGGATCACATTTAATTATTGCATTTTGAATGCTTTATTATTTTAAGCCTTGCATGATTGTTTATTTATGCTATTTTGTTCACTATTAGATAGACAACCATTGCATGTTTAAGTCCCTAGAAGAATATTGAGGTATTGCATTTCCATGTCATAACCCATGAGGCCCTTGGAATTCGTTGAACAGGTTTCGCCAAAGCGAGGTGTCCTTCTTTGACATTGGGATAGTGAGGATGGATCTATATAAAGGATTCATAAACCTTGATATGGTTATACTCAACAAGAGACCAAAAGGCAAAGTTTTGGATCTTGAGGCATAGAGATGAGCCTAACATAGGATATGGGCCATCAACCAAGAATTATAAGTAGTTATAATTAGTAAATGTTACTTACCTTGATCACATAAGACTTGAGGAAGTGCCAAAGTACGCTTGGGTTTTATCTCAGATAGGGTCTTGGAATCATTTTATTCACTAGGGACAAACTTAATCTGAATAAAATCCGCATTAGCTTAAATTTTAAAGCATGTTTAATTTTGAGCTTTTGCATATGAAGCATAAACTTATCTGCAAGTTACTTCTTTTGTAGATATCATGTCTAACAACGATAACTTGAAATTCACCCTACGCTCAATTGTTGAGAAGAACAAACTCAATGGAATAAATTTTCTCGATTGGGAACGGAACTTGAGAATTGTTCTCAGATCCGAAGGACGTGAGGACGTCCTAGAGACCCCTATCCCTTCCTTGACTGACGCTTCTACTACTGAGGATAATGCGAAAGAAAAGGAGATAAGATCTAACTCGATGCTTGTCGCCTGTCGTATGCTAGTTGTTATGGAACCTGGCCTTCAAAAGAGGTTTGAACGTCAGGATGCTCATACAATCATTGAAAACCTGAAAGTACTGTTTCAGGAACATGCAAGGATTGAGAGGTATGGGACTCACAAGGCCATATTAGAGTGCAAACTTGAGAGGGGTAAACCAGTAAGTACCCATGTATTTGACATGATTCATCTCTTTGACCAAATGACAAGACTGGGTTTCCCATAGAGCCAAGAGTTGGCTACTGACATCATACTGTACTCCTTGCATGATGGATTCACCTAATTCAGGATGAACTATCATATGCATGGAATTGGCAAAACTCTAAATGAACTCCATGGCATGCTCAAAACAACTGAGCAAAATATCCAAGTTGACAATAAGAAGTTCTTTTGGTCAATAGAGGGAAAGGGTTCAAGAAGGGGCCTAATGGGAAGCAGAAGCAACAGAACCAAGGGAAAGGCAAGAATGTTACCAAACCCAAGGTAGCTGAGAAGCCAAAGGTGGTTGTTGAGCATGACTGCTTCTACTTCAAGGCCAAGGGGCACTAGAAGAGAAACTGCCCCAAATACCTGGAAGACAAGAAGAATGAGACTGTGAGCTCCACTTCAAGTATTTTTGTTATTGAATTCTTAACAACCAAGGCTACTACTACTTGGGTATTGGATACCGGATGTGGTTCTCATATTATTTCGAATGTTCATGGACTAAGAAGTATGAGGCACTTGGAGAAGGGAGAGATAGACATGCGCGTTGGAAATGGAGCAAGAGTTGTTGCGCTAGCCATAGGAGATTATAGTCTATCTTTACCTTATGGCTTAGTTTTAGAATTTAATAATTGTTATTTTGTTCATTCAATTACAAAGAACCTTATTTCGACTTCAGTTTTAGATCTTGAGGGTTTTGAATTTGTCATTAAAAATGGATGCTTTTCTATTTTCAAGAATGATATTTTCTATGTCAATGCTCCAATGAGTAATGGACTCTATGTGTTGGACCTCAAGTCTGAAATTTATAACATTAATACTAAGAGGCAAAAGTTGAATGATTTGAGTGAAGCCTATCTATGACATTGTCGCTTGGGTCACATTAGCTTGAACCGTATGAAGAAACTCCATAAAGATGGAATTCTCAAATCAATAGATTGTGAATCATTTGAGACATGTGAGTCATGCCTAATAGGCAAGATGACAAGGTCACCTTTCACTGGGACAAGTGAAAGGGCTACTAAGCTACTGGCCCTAATACATACTGATGTATGTGGACCAATAAGCACATAAGCTAGAAGAGGCTATCGATACTTCATCACATTTACTGACGACTTGAGTATATATGGGTATATCTACTTAATGACTCACAAATCTGAATCCTTTGAAAAGTTCAAAGAGTTTCAAAATGAAGTAGAAACTCAAACTGGCAAGAAGATAAAGGCACTTCGATCCGATCGCGGTGGTGAATATCTAAGCCAGGAGTTCGATCATCATCTGAGAAGTTGTGGGATAATAACACAATCGACTCCACCAGGCACGCCACAACTGAATGGTGTATCTGAAAGGAGAAACATTACCTTGTTAGACATGGTCCGATCAATGATGAGTTTTGCTAACCTTTCAGTATCCTTCTGGGGATATGCTCTCACAACCGCTGCGTTCACACTAAACAGGACTCCATCTAGGACTGTAGACAAGACACCATATGAGATGTGGACTGGAAGAGTTCCAAGTCTATCCTTTCTGAAAATCTGGGGATGTGAAGCTTATGTAAAGCGTTTACTATCAGATAAGCTTGCACCCAAATCAGATAAATGCTTCTTTATAGGGTATCCTAAGGAAACCAAGGGATACTACTTCTACAATCCCACTGAGCACAAAGTGTTTGTTGCAAGGGATAGTGTCTTTTTGGAAATAGAATTTATTTCCAAGAAGCCAAGTGGGAGAAATGTTCATCTTGAAGAAGTTCAAGATAAGCAACAAACTCAACAACAAGTCGACATGGACGATGTCGGCGAGGAGACGCCAGTATCTAGAGGCATAAATTCCCAATGGGAAGTCGTCCAGGTACCGGAACCAATACCTCAAGAACCAGATTCAAATAAGGATCCACAAACAGTTATGGAAAATGCTCCAGTTGTCGAACCCACACGTAGATCAAACAGGCCAAAAGAACAACCAAGACGATATGATGATTTCATCTTGACTGCAAGCCTTGATGTTCTGCTTTTAGAAAGCGGAGAACCTGCCACCTATAAGCAAGCAGCGACGGGTCCAGACTCTGAGAAATGGCTTAAGGCCATGAAATCTGAAATGGATTCTATGTCTGAGAATCAAGTCTGGGACTTGATAGATTTGCTAGATAGGGTAAAACCCATTAGACGCAAATGGGTTTTCAAACTCAAAACAGACAAAGATGGAAATGTATCTGTTTATAAGGCAAGGCTAGTTGCCAAGGGTTTTAAACAGATTCATGAAACTGACTATGACAAGACATTTTCACCGGTCGTAATGACCAGGTCCATCAGGATACTCCTAGTTATTGCCGCTCATTATGATTATGAGATTTGGAAAATGGATGTCAAGACCGCTTTTCTAAATGGATATTTAGAAGAGGATGTGTACATGACACAACCAGAGGGTTTTGAAGATCCAACAGACCCTAGGAAAGTATGCAAGCTTAAGAAGCCCATTTATGGACTTAAGCAAGCATCCAGGAGTTGGAACATTCGATTTGATGAAGCTATAAAAGAGTTTGACTTCATCAGATGCGAAGAAGAGCCTTGTGTTTACAAGAAGTTTAGTGGGGGCAAAGTGGTCTTCTTAGTCCTGTATGTGGATGACATACTGCTCATTGGAATGACATTCCGATGCTAGAGTCCGTTAAGGGATGGCTGAAGAAATGTTTTTCAATGAAGGACCTAGGAGAAGCGGAGTACATATTGATGATCAAGATCTACAGAGATAGATCTAAGAGACTGCTTGTAGTAAGTCAGGAAACTTATATAGATAAGGTTCTTGACAGGTTCAAAATACAGGATTCCAAGAAAGGATTTCTACCCATGCAACATGGCATATACCTCAGCAAGAAGCAGTGTCCTAAGACACCAGCTGAGCTAGAGAAGATGAGCAAGATACCTTATGCTTCTGCTATAGGATCTATCATGTATGCCATGATATGTACACGCCCTGATGTTGCATTTTCTCTGAGCATATGTAGCAGATACCAATCGAATCCCGGATATGCACATTGGTGTGCGGCCAAGAACATCCTGAAGTACTTGAGAAGAACCAAGGATGACTTCTTGGTATTTGGGGGTGATGACGAGTTAGTCGTAAGGATGTGCAAAGTGCACACAGATGACAACATTGCAGATCCACTGACCAAGCCTATGCATAGGCCCAAGCATGAGAGTCACACTAGGGCTAGGGGCCTCAAGCACATTGGAGAATGGATTTGAGATTGCATTGTCTTACATTATGAACTTTGTTTTATGAATGTCAGACACATTTTATGCTTGATTATATGATATACAACTTTCATACTTATTTAATCATTGCTTGGAATTAAATAAAATGTCCAAATAATTTATAATTCGCAAATGGGCTCATCATAAGTGTTTTGGTGAATGAAACTCCATTAAGTGAACTGAAGTTATGAATTATTCAAAGTCCATGGTCTAAGTCATCAACTTGGACATAAATGACTTTATTAAAGACTGTATTGTAAGTTTACTAATAGTGCTAGGTTTCATGGGCTATATGGACATAGAGATGTCTAGTCAATTACATAGATATGTATGGATGATACATATAGGACTGACTCACCTTAAGACTCTCCAAAAGGGCTTGAAGAGTTATAAGTCAAACCATGATTGGTAGATTCCTCAGACATGAGTATGATATGGTTTCTCTTGATGATTGGTATGTCTTTGACGCTGTTAAACGCTGACCGTAACAGACAGTTATAAAGGCAGTGATTGGGATTGTCAAAAGTTGAGTGAGAGTTGTAGTCATACAAGACTGGAGAAGTCCTCCTCCTTCATGTATACAGTGATGCATGGACAGGAATGGTGTCTCGGCCACTTGAAGAGTGAGAACTGAAAAATGCATGGCCATGCTCGGATGGATTATCTGTAATCATCCGTTATTTGACAGTTCAAACTCAAGAGTTCAAGAAACGCAATTGATAAGAGATATGAATGTCATCATATCATCAAATAAGACACTAAGAGACAAAGGAATTTAGCATTACACACTTGTTTTAAGGACAAGTGGGATATTGAAGGAATTGTGTCATTTAATCAAAGGTGCAATTACCGAACATGAAATATGACTATTAATGGAGATTTACAATCCGGGTATTTTTAGGGATCGTAGTGCTTTGCTAGAATCCAACTACGATTAATGGGCTTAATCGGGTTAGGCCCATGGCTATAATAATCGGGTCCTATGAGGTCACACACATAGAGTTATCGGGCTGGATCAAACTAAACCGGAAGCCCATGTTGGACATGGAATTTCGGCCCTATGGATTAAGTTGGGAGACTGACTTTTATAATTAATAGATAAGAGTTATTATTAATAATAACTAGATAAAAGGGAATCTTATTAGAAGATATAGATACAATATAAAGATATTAGATCTATTACCAAAGATAATATATGATCTTATGGGAATATAAGTAATGGCTTCCAAAAGCGAAAGCTACAACTTAACCTAATACTAGTGCACAGCCGCCCCTTCCCCAGTGAAGCCAAGCTCGTGCCTTTTCGTCCTTCGTTCTAGCAGACAAGACCAAAGGCGATCCAGAGTCTAGACTCGTGTGGACCAAGTAGAGAAGTTAGACTTGGGGCTTTCGATCTCCGCTGAAGCTCTGCCGGAATGATTTGATTCGCAACAAAATGTATGTAACTCTACTTCTACTTTATCCATATTGATTCATGCATGAGATCCTAATTAGATGCTAGAAAATAGTTTTATGAAATTCCATTTATACGCATCTAAATTCCTTCAAAGACTTCATGAGATTTAGTTTATAGAAGACTAATTTGGGAATAATTAAGTACTTCCTATATATATTTTTTTTTTTGATAAAGTAAGAATTCGAAGTGTACAACTTCGAGATGCCAGAAACTGACATCCGGACTAACCGGCAATACAACAACAATCAAGAGAAACAAAAACAAACAACAAAGAAACAAACTAAAGCATGATAAAGCAAAGCAACCAAGATATGAGGTGAGTAAAACACAAACAAACGCTGTGCCGCCGGAAGGATGGTCATCCTCTACCAAGCCGGAACTATAACTCGATTCATCGTCTAGGCAAGCTCCATCATCCAAAGAGTGTCTCTCAACAGAACAAAAAAAAAATGGGTCAAAAACAAAAAAAGGAAAGCGTCGGAGGATTCAACCTCTCAATCCCCTCAATCATAAATTCAAAACCTCATCTCCTCTTATCTTCTTCTCCGCCCCAATCCAAATCCACTTTTTTCTCCCTCCTCCTTCTCACCCCCAATCTCACCTCTGTGAATGAAATTTTGAACCCTATTTATGAGAAAACGAAATCCCAAACAAGAGGAGGACAAGCTTGAGAAGGAGGCGGGAGGGATAGAGGAAGTCGTCGGCGTCTTCCCGGCGAAGGCGAAACAGAGAGATGCATCGCGGTGCTGAGGGAGTCGACGGGTGCCGGTGAGGCACGGGTGACGGTGAGGCTCGGGTGCCGGTGGGTTCGGTTGGGTTTTCGGGATCTGAAATTCCGGATAGGGGGGGGGCGGCGGCCATGGGCCATTGGTGTTTAGGGTTTTTTGCTTTTTAGGATTGGGAGCGTTGGAACAGTACATATTTTATATGTTAAGTACTTCCTATATTAAGCTGCCTAATTTTGT
>WOAB01000237.1:0-35308 GCA_027886185.1 Rheum nobile | reverse complement strand
CGGTTCGATCCCCGTGGGCAACAACTACCCATTTAAATGGGGGAAGGGTTGGGTGTGTGGGCTGCATGCCCTTGGACAACCAGGCGGCACCAGTACCGGCGCCGGCACGTTGGGTGGCTGGGCGGCTAGGGTAGCTTGGCCTGGGATGTTACAAACATCGACATATATGAATGTGGCACGGGCTCTGCGTTTTCAGGGTCATTTTCCAATAGAATTTTGGGGGCGAATGTGCTTTGGCGGCTGCTATTTAATTAATAGGCTTCCTCCACCACTAATAGGAGGGAAGAGTCCCTATGAGATGTTGTATGGTACTCGTCTAGACTATGGCACATCCGAGTTCATGGGGTCTCTATGCTAATATGCAAACCAGAACAAGGTGGAGATAAGTTTGCCACTAGAGGAGGAAGTGTATATTGTAGGTTATCCTTCCGGGAAAAAGGCGTGGCGGTTATATGATCCTATACTAAGGAATTTTTAACTTCCAGAGATGTCATATTTTCCGAAACAAAGTTCCATTTGCAGATCTCCCAGATAAAAATACAGAGCCATATGGGATGACTTTGATGCCACTTGCCATAGATGATGATGAGATGAATGAAAATTTGCACTCATCGAAGAGAATTCAGACGACAGGAGGGGTGAACAAGTTCCCATGGATGTCCATCTACAGGAGACTCTGAAGACGGTTTAGATGAAAGAATGGGTGATGAACCAATCGACTCTCAGAATCTTGAGCCAGCGCCTGATCTAGCAATCACTAATATCGATGAGCAAATCGCAGAACCATAAGAAGGGCGAGGATGTCGGATTAAAATTCCTTCAAGTCGATTGCGTGATTATGTAACCAATACTATACAATTGGTGAAACCTAAGCGGCACAAGGCAGGTACTCGTTATCCCTTGGCTGTATATGTGAATTGTGACAGGTTCTCCCAGAAGCATCAAAGTCTCTTGGCGGCAATCTTTGAAAACAGAGAACCAGGCACTTTCGCTGAAGCAGTAACTGACCTTAGATGGAAACAGGCAATGCAACAGGAGATGCAAGCCTTGACAGAAAATCAAACATGGTCTCTTTGTCATCTGCCCCCAGGAAAGAAGGCACTAGGGTATAAATGGGTTTACAAAATTAAATATAAATCAGATGGAACAGTCGAATGCTTAAAGGCAAGACTTGTGATACTGGGAAATCATCAAGTTGCCTGTATTGATTACTCGGAAACGTTTGCTCCGGTGGCAAAAATGGTCACCATAAGAACATTCATGGCGGTTGCTGCTGTCCGTAATGGGGATTTACACCAAATGGATGTGCACAACGCATTTTTACATGGTGACTTACACGAAGAATTATTTATGAAACCACCGGCAAGGTTTCGTCCTTCTGACTCGCGTCTTGTCTACAAGTTGCAGAAGTCGCTCTATGGATTGCGCCAATCTCCCAGATGCTGGTTTGCTAAACTTTCCTCTGAACTTCGAAGGTATGGGTTTCAACAATCCTATCACGATTACTCTTTGTTTACAATGAAAAATCGAGATATCCAGTTATATATCTTGATTTATGTGGACGATTTGATAATTTCTGGGAACGATAAAGGTACAATTGCTGATGTGAAAGAGTATTTGAGCAATTGCTTTAGAATGAAAGATTTGGGGCCATTGAAATATTTTCTTGGTGTCGAGGTGGCACGATCGCCTGCCGGAATCTACTTGAGCCAGCGCAAATATGCCTTGGATGTAATCTCTGATGTTGGACTGCTAGGTGCTAGGCCAGTAGACTTTCCAATGGATTCACATCATCACCTTGGCTTGTCTACTGCAGATTTGTTGGATGATCCTGAGAAGTATCGTCGGCTTGTAGGCCGCTTAATTTACCTGTGTTTTTCTCGACCAGACTTGGCTTATTCGGTTCACATTTTGTCCCAGTTTATTTAAAGACCCACACTTGATCATTGGAAGGCTGCATTACGTGTTGTTCGTTACATTAAAAGTCATCCAGGACAGGGGGTTCTTCTAAGATCAAATTGCTCTTTAAAGTTAACTGGTTGGTGTGACTCAGATTGGGCAAGTTGCCCTCTAACACGTCGTTCTCTCTCTAGATGGCTAATTTTTCTGGGAGATTCTCCTATTTTCTGGAAAACTAAGAAGCAATGGGTTGTGGCAAAATCATCGGTTGAAGCAGAGTACCGGGCAATTGCAATGATCACTTGTGAACTTAAGTGGTTAAAAGGGTTATTACGGGATCTTCAAGTTCCACATCCACATCCAGATTCTATTCCACTTCATTGTGACAGTGAATCGGCCCTTCATATTGCCCAAACCCCCGTTTTTCATGAACGGACTAAACACATAGAAGTCGATTGTCACTTTATTCGAAATGAAATCTCGAATGGTGTCCTATCTCCTGTGTTTGTTCCAACCACGATACAATTAGCCGATATTTTTACAAAAGCCTTGGGCAAATCACATTTTCAGATATTCTTGTCCAAGCTGGGCATTTTGGATCTCCATGTTCCAGCTTGAGGAGGGGTGTTACGAAGTACTCAAGAAGATTATTAGATTAAGCTTATGTATTGTATTTTATATTAGTTATGGTTTGTGTTCTTGTAACTATCGAATAGGGAAGTTAAGGGGTAGTTACATGATGTAACTGTCAACTGCAACTATCCTGATGTTGTATATATATGTGCCTCTGTGCAATAAAAAAACATAGCAAGATTTACAGCAAATTGATTCTCAAATTGTTTCATATATATATTTTATGTTTAATATATTTTAAAAAGCATGTATATAAATAAATGCATGTGAATATTTTACACATTCTTTCTGTTAAGATTCAGATTTTAAAATTTGTCAAGATATATTTTTTCTTTAAGATATTTTAGCCAAAATTTACCCCTATATTCATTTCCTTCAATCTATACTTTTTTCTATATAGACTAATTATTTGTTTACTTCTTTGCACTGTGATTTTATATGTGTGTGCACATAGAATATTTTGGTAAAAAATAAAAGTTTCTTAACTGGTGTGACGATGTCTAAAAAGACAAGTATATCTTAAAGGATGGAGTACTAATTATAAACCTTTAGTGTAATAAATATTAACTTGTAGTACACTAAATGTAAAACCCAAATACAATTTATAGTTATTAACTATGCATATTTTATATGGGAAAAGATAAGGTGAGGATGGGGATTTAGGAGAGGAGTGAAGACGCTCCAAGACCATCGGATCAAGAAGAAAAAAACGCCCATATCAACCAAGGAAAAAATTCGGAAAAAAATTGGCACGGTCGAATTTTTTGCGAAAAAAACGCATCTCTGCGTGCACACACATTTTAGTCTATATGCACACATACGTTGTTTTGCATGCACACGCACACGTTGTTTTCATGTGCACACACATGTCATTTCGTATGCACACGTAGGTTATTTTCGTTGGTTTTCATACGTATGCACACATGTTATTTCGTATGCGCTTTGAGCCATTTTCTCATGCACAGATATGTTATTTTCATGTGCACACATGCATACTTACGTTGTTTCACATGCACATAGGGGCGGATTTAGGGGGGGCTTGAGGGGGCGACAGCCCCCGCTTCACCCGGTGAACCCCTTAGAATATGTATTATTGAGTAAACCCATTTTGAAATTTCAATTTTCATTATGTATACATAGAATGATAGCTAAATTACAAGGAAAATACATTGGTCTAATGATTTTTGTCTTGGAACTTGTGTAAAAAGAGCAAGAGGTCATGAGTTCAAATCTTCAATCCCTCTCAACTGTTCTTTGTTTTATATTTTTGTTAAAAAATTGGGTCTTAATGGCCTTATTAAAATCTTTAAGTTTATTAAACATGTTTATTTCTCTTTTGTTTTTTATTTTTCCTTCCATTTTTACTTTTTTATTCAAAATAAAATTAAAGATCTTACATTATTTAAAATAATTTTTAAATATGTGGAAAGATAGAGTATGTATTATATGAATTAGTCAAATTTTAAAAGGTGGAATGTCATATTTTTTTAAATTTTAAAATACTAATATAAATATCGATCCATGAAGCGGAAAAAAAAAATCGAACTAAAATCGCCCCCCTTCCATAAATTCCTGGATCCGCCACTGCATGCACACATAGCACGTAGTGCATTTCGTATGAACAAACATGTTATTTTCACTTGCACATAGTAGTATACTTCGCATGCACACAATCGTATTCTCATGTGCACACGTTTTGTTTATTTCATATGAACGCACGCGTTTTATGCATGCACACAAAAATGAACTTCACGTGCACACCGTAGTGTATTTGGCATGCACACAAATCCACATTTTTTGAAAACTGATTTGGACACTCCGTTTGCCGATGACTCTCATGCATCCTCATTCCTCTCATCCCTTCCCATCCTCATCGGGTCTCAACCCCTTTTATATTTAGTATATTGAATTGTATGTTTATTAAATGTGAATCTTTAACATACTAAACATGAGCTTCAAGCATACAATCAATTTGTGTAATTTGAACAATAATGTGAACATTCATTATCAAAAAACATTAATGTCACTAATCATTGTCACATAAAAAAAAATCACAATACTTAAAATATCATTTTGTATCATATATACAATATAGTACAACTTTAGTGTACTAATATGCATGTGAACATGTAGTACACTGAATGTGAACCTTCATCTACAATTAACCCCAACAAAGAAGTCCATACTATTTATATAAATGTTAGTGTGTCATATACTTTTTTAATCATGGCAATCTATCCTCCTTGATCTAGTTTCTCAAATTTGTCCCCATTTTTCATCATAAGCCCATTATGCATATGATCTCATCTCTTAGGATATGTTTGGATTCCATTTAAAATGCATTATCTTGTATTAAATTGATGATTTGATGTAAGATAATGCATTTTAATGCATTAAATTGGGAGATTCAAACAGACCCTTACAAATATAAGGTAGACGGTAATAAAAAAATTAGTATGCTTGCATAAATGATAAGCAATTGTAGTGTGAAATAACAATCAAGGTTAAAAAATTTAGTCGCCAAATCATAATTAGTATTCACTCCGTTAAGTTTTACTTGTCTTTGTAGAGTTCAATTACATACATATTAAGGAATCCATTAAATGTGTTTTAAAATTTTATTTTTCTTTCTAAATTGTATCACTCATCACCCTTTACAACCAATGGATTAAAAGAAAAAGGTCAAAATAACTAAATTTCACTACAAATTGTATGATTTATATGTGACAAATTGCCTTGAAAATCTATAAACACATATATAAATGAACAAATTTTAAATTCTAAAAAGACAAGTAAAACATTACCGAGAAAGTATTAATTAAGTCATATTAATTGAATAACATTTACTTCATTTTTATTTTTGATTTTAGCTTTATAATCTTGTTCACCAATATTTATCTTTTTAAATTTACAATACAATTCATTATAAGTGAAATAAGAAAATCGCTTGTGTTGATTTTCTATCCTTCCAGTAGGATCTAAAGATAATGAACAAGTGGGTTGAAGGTGTGATTCATGGGAACAGTGGATTGGTTCATTCAAACACAAATTGCATTGTTCAACCGTTAGATCGATATACGGACTAATAAAATTGACTCTTTCTTTTTAACTCTTGTTTTTTCATTTTTAGTTATATCGACAGTTAGACTTGTTGCAAAGTGAGATTCACCAAATTTCAACGGTTGGAATCTTTGAAAACTTATTTGATGACTAGCTCGGTTGGAACATTTTTAACACCATTAGAACATTAATGGGAAAAATCATAAATATTCTAATAGTGAGAGAATGTATAACTTATAGACTCTAAAATAAGGAATCAACCAAATAAGTTGTTTTTCCACTTCTAAACTTTAGAATACGAGATAAAAAATCTCAAGAAACTTATTTTCTTCCAAGAAATGGATTTGGAACTAAAATCATGAAAATATGAGTCTTTATTCGTAAAATTTGTAATCGAGGGGATGTTAATTCGTTTTTTATGAGTTTTGGTCCATATTTGATTGTTAAAATCATACAAGTACATGCAAAGGGATTGAATGATCGATTCTTACAAGTTAAAAGTACGTTCAAGTACGTATTGATCCATCAGCGCAGAAATTAACAATGAATCTTCCCACAATGTGGTTTTAATTCATGAGTACCATGTAAGTCAATCAACGTACGAACCAACTCGATGGATCGGACGTACTAGAATTGAAGCGGTACAAGAACAACCACACACATAAACATACACTATTCCCCTTCGACATGCACACTTGTACGTATATGTACTACATAAGTAGTTAATATACGTACAAGGGAACTAAGCTACGTAAATATAACATCACTAGCTATAGTTTGATGATGTATATGTATATAACAATAGCTAACAAGGGAAACTTATTGAAATTGACACAAGCGATACGTTAAATTAAGGACATTCATACATATAGCTAGGTGCATCACTAGGGCAAATTAGACGCAAACGTAGCCGGACGGGAACTCAAAGTCGGTGCATTCGCCAAGGGTGTCTTTGATGTAAGCGGTGGCGTCGACACCCAGCCCCAGGACACAGATATTAGCCTTAATGGCAGCGCAAAGGCAAACTGCGGCCTCAAGGCTAGTTATGCCAGTGAAGCAACTGCAGCAAGCGGATCCGGGTAAGATGCAAACAGCGAGTGAGGTAAGGCTGATTGTGGAAGGGCAAGTGGTTGCGGAAGCAACCGCAAAGAACACAAGGTTGATGACAAGGAAAAGGGCAACTGGGGACTTGTTGGAGGAAGCCATTTCTACTTTCTAGGTAGCTAGCTAGGAGATTAATGAGTAGTGAGTAGAGAAATATCTTAGAAGGAGCTAGAGAATGGATGTGGCCTGTGAAGAAATTAGTGGGAGAAAATTGTGTATTTATAGGCCAAGAAGTGAAGCTTATTCAAGTCTTCTCTAAATTAATTACACCCTTCCCATGTGCCAAGAAGCATCTTTCTAGGGCATGTATTAGATACTTCTACGTACTTGAAACGCATGATGTTATATACATGCATGGTGGGTAGAATTTAAGGGCCCGTTTGTTTTAAATTGCGGAAACGGTAATGGAAAGAAAATTAATTTAGTGTCATTATTCATTGATCAAAATGATGAAATTGTTTCATTTCCCCTTCACTTGGCACTATGATGGAGGTATTTGTATCCCTAATGCAAGGGTGAGTTATAAAATGGTAAAATCATTTTCTTTCTCCTTTCTCTTGACACACAAATTTTAGAGCCCCAAGCCAAGATAAAGTTTTTGATCAATACATCATGATGACAAAGTGGACTAGATTCGTTTCCTTTCTGTTACCGTTTCCATAAGTTCAAACCAAACGAGCCCTAAGTGTCCACTTTTTATGCATGACCATGATATTATATAGGGATATATTTTTTACTTGTCCAGCTTGATTATTTAGGGTTAAAAAGGGTAAGATTTTTTGTGTGCCAAATACACTGCCATGGTATTGTTAGTTTATAAGTTCACTAGAATATAAGTCCACTTTACATAAAAAATGAGTGAATATCAATGTCTAGTATATAAGCTTAGTGGATTACTGCTCTTATTGCCAATTTGTTTTAGGATGTTATTGCAATAAGCTTATGTATTGGAATTGTCTGTGCTTATGCGACTCATACGTGCACGACCCCCCAGTCTACCTATTTATCTATTGGACCACGAGCTTTAAAATGGTACCAGAGCAGGTCCATTTCTTGGGTTGATTGGGTCTGGCTATAAAGAGATTGAGATGCCCACCCATACTCGTTTGTTCAAGTCTCAACTAGGCCAGACTCGTTGCCCGCGTGTTACACTTGTAGGGCATGTTAATTAGAATATAAGTTCATCTCACATCAAAGTATGTGGATATCAATGCCTAGTATATAAGGTTGGTGAGTTACTCGTGCTATTGTCAATTGACTTTAGGATGAAATTCCACTAGGATTATGTATTGGGCTTATCAACACATATTTGCCCGTATAATCCGCCCCTAGTCTATCAGTCCACGAACTCTTTCACATGGTATCAAAGACGGTTCAGTCTTGGTTTCGTTTCTTGGGTTGATTGGGTCTGGCTTCAGAGATATTAAGATAAACACTGACAGGGGGGATAGTCGTCGTACCCCTAATCAAAAGTAAATCCTAAAATCCTCACTAAACAAAGTATAGTAAGTAAGTCAGGGTCGATCCCACAGAGAAGGAAGGAACCAATGGTGGTAGCATGCAATGTCACAAAGGGGGGTTTATGATTGTTTGGTTGCAAACAAAACAAACAAAACAAAGTAGAATGGATGAAATATCAATAGAGAAAAACACTTAGCCAAGTAATGTCCACATAAGTCATTCAAAGGTTGTTCATTGATTAAGTCCTATCTTCCTATTCGGTTATTCCTGTCCCGATCTTATGTAAATTCAGAGGGAAACCTTCCACAAAGAACCCTTATCAATGAATAACCCTAGTACCACTAAAGGTTCAACCCAAAGGCAGCAATGCATATAAGAATTAACCAGGATACACAGAACGCTCGCTCAGATGCATTTACCATGTAATCAATTCCCACATAGATATAATCCACAGATGCAGATAACAATCAATGCTTGCTACTTATACTAGAGCGTTAGCCCAACAGTTCCCTAGTATTAGCAATAAGAATGAAAGCAATAAACCTAGGTAATCAGTCTAGATAAACCAACAAACATTCAAATATGAATTTGCTCAGAGAAAAGATATAACTCAATAGGATAGATAGATAGGAACAAAACCTCACAACCAGATGAACGAACTCATGCTTCCATTACCGGACTAAGCCAAAGAGGCTTAGCTCCTCATAGACATGGTAGAAACTTCAAACGAAATAAACAACGATGAATTGAAATTACAACTAAAGTCTGGATCTAAAAAGTGTATCTAACCCTAATGCATAAGGAGAGTATTTATAGGGCCCTAACAAATGACCTAGCCCATTAAGAAAAGTAACTGAAATAGAAATAAGAAAAAGGGAAAAGAAAACTAAAAAGATAATTCGGAATAAGTCCGAGCTTCTGCCGTGTCAGACCCGCGATCGCGGGTGGTGGACCTTGGTCACGGCCCATGTGGCTCCGCGCCCTTCAATTTCTCCGTGCCCGCAGAAAACTCTCGACATGCTCCGAGGCCCGCGATCGCGGCACCCATGCCCGCGATCGCGGTTAATGCTCGGCATTCTTGTCCTTTGCCTTGCATCAACCCGTCTCCTCTTTACTCCTTGGCGTCTTCTCTTGATGGCTTCCTTCCTCAGTGTCTTCATGATCTCCAAAGTAGCTCAAACAGCTCCAAAAACACCAACTTCGCCTCTAAACGCCATACACAAGAATGTGTCTAAATCTACCCGAATGGCACCAATAAAACCTCTAATAACTCTTAGTTAAGCCCTACAAAGTAGTGCTTATCAAACTCCCCCATGCTTAGACCTTTGCTCGTCCTCGAGTAAACTAAAAGAAAGTCCACTCCTCCAATGTAGCACCCAAGGTCTCAGGAAGCATATCCTCCAACTAAGAGTTACCTAACCCATGCCAAAGCTCCTGGCACCAATCTCATCTACAACACATCCACAACTCAATAAACCTGAGGGCAAGCAGAGTACTTTCCCCAAGCTCAACCCGGACATCCAATAGTGTAAACTGACCTCTAATCCTAGCCTCCATCTATGACTCCTTATGCCTCCCAGAGTGACCTACCCGACAATCCTTCTTTGTCTCCTCTTCTTATGTCGCCCCGTCGGTAAAATGAGATCCTAGAAACACTCCTTTTCTTTTCACTCATTTTGCCTAGGAGCCCTTTCGGGTTTTCATCCTAGCCACTCATATTTTTTTCATAGATGTGCTCACATAAGCTCACGTTACTCAGACACCTTTTTATCCCAGCCTAGCGATGGTCCGTGTCACCTGCTTTTTACCCAAGCCGCCCTTTCAGGTTTTCAGCTTGTCCTAGGATTTTCGATTTTTTTATTTATTTATTTTTTTTGAACGAAAATGCTGAAATTCGAAATGCTAAAAATCAAAGTACAATACTGGAAAAGAAATATGTACAAGATAGATAGTGAATACTCTACTGCCCCATGCTTAAATCATGCATTGTCCTCAATGTATGGAAGACAAGAAAAAGATAAGGGGAAAATAGAAATACTCACTGGGGTGGAGGCCAATACCCATAAGCGTTGAAGAAAGCCTCAGCTCTCCTCTGCATCTGAGCCACCTAGTCCTCAACAGTGGTGAGGTGACTGTCCAGGCGGTTGGCGTGGTATGCAAGGTTGACCTCCATGTTGCGCTGCCACTCAGCGCTCCGCCGCTCCTGCTCATCCAGGCGGGTGGAGACTTGGCGTTCCCACTGAATGCTTCTCCTCTCATGCTCCTCTAGCCTCTGGGAGATGCCGCGTTCCCACTCGGCACTCCTTCGTGTATGCTCGGCCTGCCTCAACTGCAGGTTGGCCATTCTGTCCAGGAGCTGGTCCCAGGGCACCCCTCCAGATCCACTACCAGACCCAGATGCCTGGTAGGTATAGTCAGGGTAAACAGGTGAGCCCCTGGAACGCAGCGGGGATGGTACATCGCTCTCCATGTCCACCGCTGCAGTCGCTTCCTCCTCCTCCTCCTTGTTGTCGTCGTCGTCCCCTTCGTCTTCGGACGACGACCCCTGCTCTCCATCGGCATAGAGGTAAAAATCCCTCGCCCGGGGCCCATAAGGCATCGGACGAGGCAACCTCATTCGGTGGGTCCTTTCCTTCTTGGAGAGCCAGGTGTACTCTCCACCACGGACTTCCAGCAGATGGGATCTCCGCAGCAGTGTGATGTTGTAGGTGTAGATGTCGGCGGGGAAATCCCAATGGTCCGCGATGTTCTCGTATTGCTGGGCGATAAGCGTCACCATGCCCCCATGGAGATCTTGCCGCCCGTCTTCTCCCTCAACCCGAGACAGCTGGAGAGGAACAAATCGACCCAGTCGGGGGTGTTGTGGCTCTCTGGTGTCAAACACCAGAGCACTGTAAGGTCCAGCGTCGGAACCTTGTTCACCTCCCCCTGTCCCAGGAAGGACATGGCGAGCACTTTGTGCGCCAGCCTCAGACAGGGGTGCGTCAGCTTGTAGTTATACTCGCCGGCGCTGGGGTTGAGTACCTCCCGGGTCGCATCCTGCCAGAAGAGCTCTGGCAAGGTGCTTGCGGCCTCCCAATCCTCGGCGGGAGCCGCAGTAACGCCAAACAGGTCCCGCAGACCTTGGTAGGACATCATCCTCTGCCGCCCCAGCAGGTTGAATGTGATCCCGTCGTCGTGGCGCTCCAGCGTGGCCAGAAACTCCAAGGTCAGCTCGTGCGAGGACGGGGCGGCTAGGTCAATGAAGTTGCCGAGCCCTCCGTGGCTCAGCAACTGTTGTGTGCAGTCCTCCAGTCTGAGTCGTTGCAGCGTCGGCCGATCGAAGAACTTCGTCTGGACGAACTTCCGTGCGCTGAACGTCTCGTAGTAGCACCTGTGCCTCTGGCTCCTCATGTTGCCTACGAAGGCTGCCATGGTGGGAAAAAGGGACGAGAAAGCACAACAGAAAGAGTACCGGAGGGACCCGCGATCGCGGGGTGTGGGGCGCAGTCGCGGTTTGTGCTCGACTCAAAGCTCACTGGAGAAGATGGGCCGCAATCGCGGGGTTGATGCCGGTGATCGCGGTTTCTGGGTTTGCAGCGAACTTCGAGAAAAAATGGCTACGGTGTATTGCGGTGGCGCTGCGGTGGTCGCGGGGTTTGGCGTGGGTCCGGCGATCGCGGCTCGTGAGGCTATGAGAAATCCAAGAGTTGGAAAATGGAGATCTCACCCAAACGACATCGCGGCGTCGGAACGATAGTCGCGGGGCTGCAGGGGGGTGTCACAGTGGTCGGGGTCGGAGATTCGATCTAGTGAGAGTGAGAGGTGGTGGTGGAGGTGTTGTAAAATGTATCCACCGCCTCTCGCCTTTATAATTGCCGCGATGAACACCCGCGATCGCGGGGCTGAGGGCCCGCGATCACGGGCTTAATGCCCCTGCGTCCGTAATAGTCGGCGCGAGTTATGAGGCGTTGACTGTCTCGAAAAATGCGCCGTTTTTATTAAACCGTGGGCTTTTTTTCTTTTATTTTCTTTTTTTTTTGCTAGAACTCGCCATGGATCGCCGAGGGGAAACCGCGATCGCGGGTGTGACACCGTGATCGCGGGTGCTGGATTCTGGCCTCCGCTGCATAGTTAGTTCTAGTGCCCACAGAAAAAAAAAAAAACAAGTGCAAAGAAGAAGAAAGAAAAATAAAATCTAAGTCCTAAGAAAAGTAAAAACATAAATGAGTTCAACAACTCATACCTCGGGTTGCCTCTCGAGCAGCGCCATAGTTATCGTCGCGGCACGACGTCCTGCTGTACCTCTCATCCGGGGTTGCCTCCTGCAACCGTACTCCTTGCTCTTGTATCTGGAGGATGCTCCGGAATGTTCTCCAGCCTATACTCTGTCTTCCTCTTGTCGAACTCCATGCTGATTGTGCCTCTGCCCACGTCGATCTTTGTGTTAGAGGTCTTAATGAAAGGCCTCCCTAGCATTACTCGTCCTCCTCGTTCCCCTGTGTTCATGACAAAGAAGTCTGCAGGAAAAACAAGGGTATCGACGCTTACCAGTACGTCCTTCACAACGCCCTCAGGAGTGATGACGGAGTTGTCAGCCAGTTGGATGACGATTTCCGTGCTCTCTAATGGTCCGACGTCGAGGTTGTTGTAGACGGACAGTGGCAAAACATTGATTGAAGCTCCCAAATCCAACAATGTCTCGCTGAATTCAGTCTCCCCAATCTTGCAGGGCACGCTGAACATTCCAGGATCCTCACACTTCTTGGGAATCCTCTTTTGCACCACAGCCGAGACATCCTTCTTGACCTTTGGCTTCTTCTTAGATTGCTCCTTTTGCTCCGCTATGGTCTTGCGTAGCTCTCTCAAGAAGGGGCTCTCCGGGTAGCCCTGGTATATCTCGCAATATATTTCCGTATTCCCTTCATCTTCTAATGCTACAGGGAATGGCACCGGGATGTCAAAATATCCCTCCGGATAGTCATACTTGTTCATAAATGTCTTGCGAGGCGGAGTGCTTTCCGAGAGTTGATTGCGGGTGTCAACCCGTGATCGCGATTCTCGCACTGGTTCCCCGCGATCGCGACTGTCATGCCCGCGGTCGCGGTTAATGCTCGAATTTATGCTTGAGTTTTTCTCGGCTTTTGGCTCCGTAAACCCGCGATCGCGGCTGTCGCCCCGCGATCGCGGTTTTGCCTCGTACTTCTCTTTTAATTCCAGCTTCTCTTCTTCATTCTCCCATCTTGGCCTTGACGTCATGCAATTGACGTTTTGCCTTGGATTAATCTCAGTTTGAGATGGAAGTGCTCGTGACTCTCTAGCTTCGAGCTTGCTGACCGCCTGGGAGATCTTCCCTACCTGCTTCTCCAGGTTCTGGATATTGGACTTGGTTTCATGTTGGAACTGAACCATGTTTTGTTGCATGGTTCCTACTGTCTGCGTCAGCGTGGTCATGTGCTGCGCCAGTGTATTGACCTGGTCCTCTAGATTCATAGCGCGGGGAGCTCCTTGTCCTTGCGGTCTCTGCTCTGCTAGGCCTCTGAACTGCTGGCCTCCTTGGAATGGTCGTTGGGGGTACTGCTGCTGCTGCTGGTATTGCTGAGGGGGTCTTGGTCGGAACTCAGGGGGGTTCTCCACATTATGCGTGTTCCCGTACCTCAAGTTAGGATGGTCTCTCCACCCCAGATTGTAGGTACTGGAGTAGGGGTCGTACCGTTGTCTTTGTTGGTACCCCCAACAGCGTTGACTTGCTCAGTGGGCTCCTCATGGAGTGTAGGACATGCGTCAGTTGCATGCATGGTGGCATAGCAAAATTCGCACTCCTTGACCCTCTGGGGTCCTTCCTTCCTCATCAAAACCTTGATCATCTCCTTCATTTCGCTCACTTCCCTCGCCATAGATGGGGGAACATTCTCACTTGAAGTGGCTTTCACAGCCTGGGCGCCCGCCCTCTTGTTGAATTGCCTTGAGCCTTCCGACAACTCGCTGAATATCTCAAATGCAGCGGTAGGGGTTTTGTTCAGTATGTTTCCCCCACACACCGCGTTCACCATTCGTCGCTCTTCATCCAACAATCCCCCGTACAGATATAAGACCAAATCCTGGTCTGAATACCCGTGATAGGGACAGCTAGAGCACAACCTCTTGAAACGCTCGTAGTACTCGTAGAGCGTCTCTGTCCCATGCTGCTCAATGTTGCTCAGGTTGCGCTTGAGACTGTTCAGCTTCGTTGCTGGAAAGTACTTTTCCAGGAACGCCTTCTTCATTTTCTCCCAGGTGTTGATGCTTCCTGGGGTGAGGTAGTAAAACCAGTCGTTGGCTGAATCCTTAAGTGAAAAAGGAAAAGCCCTCAACGTGATTCGATCCTCAGTGACATTCCGTGGCTTCATGGAACTGCACACGGCGTGGAACTCCGAGAGGTGCTTGTTTGGGTCCTCTCCATCTAGCCCATGGAACTGAGGCAAAAGATGGATAAGACCAGACTTGAGCTCAAAGTTCACACCCGTGCCTAGCTCAGGGAATTGTACGGCCAGTGGCTGCTGCGTCAAGTTAGGCGCAGTCAGCTGCCTCAACGTAGGTGGTGGTACCTCGTCCGCCATCTCAAAAGTGGGATTCTCAAAGACCAAACCTCGATTCACTCTGCGTCCTTGGGAGAAAGTTCTCTCAATCTCTGGATCAAGATCTAAAGGTGGAGAGTCAGCAGTACGGGTGTGGACCATAAGATAGGTCCACACACACAAGCAAACACACGAAAATCACATAGGAAAAAAAATTCGAAAACACACAAAGCATGCAAAACACCAAAAATCCGCAATTGCCTTCCCCGACAACGGCGCCAAAATTTGACAGGGGGGATAGTCGTCGTACCCCTAATCAAAATTAAATCCTAAAATCCTCACTAAACAAAGTATAGTAAGTAAGTCAGGGTCGATCCCACAGAGAAGGAAGGAACCAATGGTGGTAGCATGCAATGTCACAAAGGGGGGTTTATGATTGGTTGGTTGCAAACAAAACAAAGTAGAATGGATGAAATATCAATAGAGAAAAACACTTAGCCAAGTAATGTCCACATAAGTCATTCAAAGGTTGTTCATTGATTAAGTCATATCTTCCTATTCGGTTATTCATGTCCCGATCTTATGTAAATTCAGAGGGAAACCTTCCACAAAGAATCCTTACCAATGAATAACCCTAGTACCACTAAAGGTTCAACCCAAAGGCAGCAATGCATATAAGAATTAACCAGGATACATAGAACGCTCGCTCTGATGCATTTACCATGTAATCAATTCCCACATAGATATAATCCACAAATGCAGATAACAATCAATGCTTGCTACTTATACTAGAGCGTTAGCCCAACAGTTCCCTAGTATTAGCAATAAGAATGAAAGCAATAAACCTAGGTGATCAGTCTAGATAAACCAACAAACATTCAAATATGAATTTGCTCAGAGAAAAGATATAACTCAATAGGATAGATAGATAGGAACAAAACCTCACAACCAGATGAACGAACTCATGCTTCCATTACCGGACTAAGCCAAAGAGGCTTAGCTCCTCATAGACATGGTAGAAACTTCAAACGAAATAAACAACGATGAATTGAAATTGCAACTAAAGTCTGGATCTAAAAAGTGTATCTAACCCTAATGCATAAGGAGAATATTTATAGGGCCCTAACAAATGACCTATCCCATTAAGAAAAATAACTGAAATCGAAATAAGAAAAAGGGAAAAGAAAACTAAAAAGATAATTCAGAATAAGTCCGAGCTTCTATCGTGTCAGACCCGCGATCGCGGGTGGTAGACCTTGGTCGCGGCCCATGTGGCTCCGCGCCCTTCAATTTCTCCGCGCCCGCAAAAAACTCTCGACATGCTCCGAGGCCCGCGATCGCGGCACCCATGCCCGCGATCGCGGTTAATGCTCGGCATTCTTGTCCTTTGCCTTGCATCAACCCGTCTCCTCTTCACTCCTTGGCGTCTTCTCTTGATGGCTTCCTTCCTCAGTGTCTTCATGATCTCCAAAGTAGCTCAAACAGCTCCAAAAACACCAACTTCGCCTCCAAACGCCATACACAAGAATGTGTCTAAATCTACCCGAATGGCACCAATAAAACCTCTAATAACTCTTAGTTAAGCCCTACAAAGTAGTGCTTATCACGCACCCACGTCCGTTTTTCCAAGTGAAATTGGGCCAGTCCCATTGTTTGTACGTTTCACTTGCAGGGGCGTGTGAGAATATACGTCCATCCCACAATAGAAGTGTGTGGATATCAATGTGTAGTATATAAACTTAGTAGATTACTCCTAAAACCAGATAGAACCCTACTAGACTTATGTACTAAGCATATCACGTAGAGCTGGCCAATCCTGAACCGGAACCGGAATCGGACCGGGTCAAACCCTCAACTGGACCGGAACTGGACCGACGGTTCAAGGTCTCGTCCGGTTCAGGTTCCGGTTCAAGGCCTAGTTGAACCGGCGAACCGGCGGTTAAACCGCCGATTCATGAACTGAAGGTTAAACCGACGGTTCAACTGAAGGTTCGAACCGCCGGTTCATGAACCGAAGGTTCAAACCGGCGGTTCAAACCTTCGGTTCATTGAACCAGAGGTTCAACCGGCGGTTCAGGCGAAATATAAATATTTGAAAAAAAGAAATATCCATTACAATTACCCTAAAATCCAAAACACCCATAAAACCCTAAAGTCCTACATCCTACTATTCCTACTAATCCCTTTAAATCTAAAAAAAAGCTACGAAAATCATAAACACATTAAAAAATGTTTAAATAATTAAATATAAAAAATCCTAACCATATAGTTATACAAAACCTTAAAATACAAACCCTTAACCCTAAAACTATAAACCCTAACCTAAATCATATAGTGTTACATTACCCTTTAAATCTTAAAAAAGTTACAAAAACCATGCCATAAACACGTTAAAAATGTTCAAATAATTAAATATAAAAAAACTAACCATAACCCATAAACTATATAAAACCTTAAAACACAAACCCTAAACCCTAAACTATACACCCTAACCTAGAGTCCTAAATTTTTCATTACCCTTTAAATCTTAAAAAAGCTACAAAAATCATAAACACATTAAAAATGTTCAAATAATTAAATTTAAAATAAAACCTAACCTTAAACCATAAACAATACAAAATCTTAAAATACAAACCTTTAACCCTAAACTATAAACCCTAACCTAGAGTCCTAAATCCTATATTTCCCTTTAAATCTTAAAAAAGCTACAAAAAACATAAACACGTTAAAAACGTTCAAATAATTAAATTTAAAATAAAACCTAACCATAAACCATAAACAATACAAAACCTTAACCCTAACCTAGAGTCCTAAATCCTACATTATCCTTTAAATCTTCAAAAAGCTACAAAAAAACATAAACACATTAAAATTGTTCAAATAATTAAATTTAAAATAAAACCTAACCATAAACCATAAACAATACAAAACCTTAAAATACAAACCCTTAACCCTAAACTATAAACCCTGACCTAGAGTCCTAAATCCTACATTACCCTTTAAATCTTAAAAAAACTACAAAAAACATAAACACATTAAAAATGTTCAAATAATTAAATTTAAAATAAAACCTAACTATAAACCATAAACAATACAAAACCCTTAACCCTAAACTATAAACCCTAAGTTAGAGTCATAAATCCTACATTACCCTTTAAATCTTAAAAAAGCTACAAAAAAACATAAACACATTAAAAACGTTCGAATAATTAAATTTAAAATAAAACCTAACCATAAACCATAAAAAATACAAAACCTTAAGGAAGAATTGAAAAAACTACCAACTTTTGAAAGGCCGTTTGCAAAAATACCAGATTTTAAAAAGTATAGCAAAAATGCCATAAAGCTGCAGAACTTTGTTTTTAGAAAAAGATAAATTCATATTTGATTTTACCTTTTCTTTTGATAAAAACTCTACTTTTAATAACTGCTAATTACTTCTTAACAATTGATAATAGGGTTTACTCTTCTCCCCCACATATACCCCTCACCTTCCCCTCAGCTCCAATGGTGGCAGCCTCGGCATCAGAAGCAGAGGCTTCTCGGAGCCTCCTCAACACCTCCTGCTTGAAAGCCCTCTTCCCCCACTGCCTCAGCCCTGCTCGATGACGTGGATGGCTGAGCCGTATCGGCCGTTGGAAGCTGAGAATCTCGAGTGAGCATCGGCGGAAGCGATTGAAATCAACGAATTGATATCGACGCCGACATGGTGTTCCCGCTGGGATCTCGGTGAGAGATGTCGAGATTGGTGTCCAATTCCACGGCGACAAGCGGATCTTTGGAAAATCAGGGGAATCTAGGGAGGCCGAGATGAGATCCGTCAGAGAAGGCGAAGGATCTAGGGTTTGAAACGACGATGAAGGCGAGGCCGTCGCCGGGAGAGCAGAGAGGAGAGGATCGGGTGATTGAAATAGTGCTCAAAGTCCTTATCTTGCAAAGAGAGAAGGTCAAATCACTACCAAAATAGGGTCATTGGGTTCGTGCACAATGGAGACGAACAAGTCCATGTGGAGCAGTCAAGACTTACAAAATCGAGAGCTTTATCATAGTCACAGCAAAGTCCCCTCTAAAAAAGGGGGTAGATGAGGCATAGGCTTGGACCCAACTTCTTGTTTCCTCCCCTGAAGTGAGTTGTTGATCAACAAAGAGAATTCCTCTGTTACGCAGAAGGCTACGGTAGTAAAGGCTTCCAAATTGTTCACCAGGGCCCTCATAGTCCATCCTCAGAACTGAATTCTTGGACAAAGAGGAGAACAAGTCAAGGTGAGAAGGCTCTGGCGAATGTGAAGGTGACGGTGGTAGTGTAGAGAATGGTGATTGTATTGGTGACAAGTGTGGAGATGGAGATAGGGATGGGTAAGAAGCGGGTGTCATCTCACTGTCGCTGCATACGGATCTCATGTGATTGAGGAATTCAGGATCCAAAGAAGGGTCAGGTATCAAAGTTGTAGAGCCGGTTGATGAAGAAACTGCAATGGACCCTCCCACATACTAGATGAACTTTGTGATCACGTTTCACAGAAATCAGACTCCAACATATTAGATGAACTTTGTGATCACGTTTCACAGAAATCAAACTCTGGGCAATTACCGAAGCCTAGCACGAGAGTCTTCAATCTTGTTCTTGATGCTTGTGTGAGGTTTCAATCAGCTCTCAAGGGTCAAAAGAGTATAGAGTTGATGACGAAAATGGGGATAGTTGCTGATATAGAGTCGGTTATCGATGTGTGGCTTGTCATTACAAGCTATTCTATGATAATCTGCTCAGCTTGCATTTTAAATTTAATCTCCAGCTCACTGCATTTAGTCTCCAACTCTCTGGTGTGAGCCAAACTGCTGGAAGTCACTTGGTCAATCACGGACTCCTCCCTTTGCAACTCTTCCTCCTGATAATCACAAAACTGAGGTCCCAGTTGACTTAACTCAGGTCCAGATTTACCGGGAAAATCATCCAATAGACTAGTTGGTAAATCATCATGATCATCTGTTGTCACTGAATACTTTCTTGCCTCCTTCAGCTTAAGCGCAAGCTGCAAGTTCTCTTCAACGAGTTCATTGCAGTCATTCTCCAGCTCTACCAACTTCATTTTCAGCAGCTCAACCTCTTGTGCCAAATCAGAGTTATGCCCACTGACAGAGCATGATTCCTTGTTTTCCTGAATATTACTAGACTGATATTTCTTTGCTTCAAGGTCGATGTAACATCTACACCATTCTACAGGAATCCAATAGAACTAAACTGTAAGGAAAAAACTCGAAAAAGTTTAAAAGCAACCTACCTAGAAGTATGACTATCTCCCTCTTATGAAATCCTCTCGATGTTGTTTGGAGGTGATTTTGAATGATTTAAGAGTCAGGTTTAAGTAACTTGAGCATGACAAAGACGATGGTGTGGTCAGATTTTGAATTTAATGAATCGAGAGGTGTTTTTCTTGGGGTCAAACAAGGCTTGGTGGTGATGTATATAGACGATGAACAAGGTACTTTAAAACTTCAGAACATTATGTACTTTATCAGACCACATGTGTACGAAGTCAGGCCACATTTGTACGAAGTCAGGTCAATGCTCTGTTATATCACAAAATTTCAAATGTTAGCCAATTTTAAATTTCAGAACAATATTGACTTTATCAGGCCACATTTATACGTAGTCAGGTCATTACTCTATTATATTAACTTTAAGCGATTGAAACACATAAATTTGCATTTATTAGTTGTGATTTTCGTTGAATTGATAACCACTCATAATATTTACGAGTTTTGATAAGAGAAATATGCCTTAAACCACCATTCATACTTGGTTGGTTCTGTAATAAGAAACACTAACCACCATTAAAAATTGATTTTGTACTTGTGTCATTTGAATTCGGATGGGTCAATTTATGCAAGCGTTGAGACAAAAAAAAATGAATCGGGAGGCTTGTGTTTTACGGGGTGAAATATCTTTATCAGACCACATTTATATTTTATCAGGTCATATTTATACGAAGTCGAGTCAATGCTCTGTTATATCACAAAATTTCAAATATTAGCCAATTTCACATTTCAGAGCAATATTCACTTTATCAGGCCACATTTGTACGTTGTCAGGTCATTACTCTGTTATATTAACTAACTTTAAATTTGAAACAATAGTATTGCAAAGAGCATTGACATGACTTGCTGCTCAACTTCAAGATAACGATGAGATCGTCAAGCCCGTATGCCCGGAAGAGCCCGCCCGCCATTGGATTCTATAGACTTAACTACGGGAAATGATTGCTAGTTTAAACGTATATTTCTCTTATTTAAACTCGTAAATATTTTGAGTGATTATCAATTCAATGAGAATCACAACTAATAAATGAAAATTTAAGTGTTTCTTGTTACAAAACGAACCAATGTGTGTTTCAAATATAAAGTTAATATAACAGAGTAATGGCCTGATAGCGTACACGTGTGCCTTGTTGTGATATTTTAATTTGTTTGAGATGCTTTTGTTACATAACAGAGCATTATGTACTTTATCAGGCCAAATTTGTACGAAGTCAGACCAAATTTATACGAAGTCAGGTCAATGCTCTGTTATATCACAAAATTTTCAAATGTTAGCCAATTTCACATTTCAGAGCAAAGTATTGGATCATGACTGGATTTCTTTGCTGAATGATTCTCCTTTGGAGGGCTTTCTACAGGTTCATGGGTATTATTCAGTAATGGATTTCGTTGCTAAATGATTCTCCTTCAGTGGGCTTTCTACAGGTTCATGGGTACTTCTTTAATGTTACTAGGTATCTTTGGTTGGATATTTGCATATGGAGTAAGGACGCATCTCATGCGCGACTTCTGCAGAGATGATAGAGCTCGATCCTAGCCATGAAACAGGAGTTGTCGTTGAAACGCCTCCATTGCCACCCAACACTTGCCCTTCCTCTCACTTGTAATTGGTACTTGAAGTTAAGGCAAAGAAGACAGTGCTTGTTTGTGTATATGTGAAATGCTGTCATAGTGAAATAGTATGATGTTGGTGTTGAGTGTTGACAAGAGAATAAAGTATGATTCTTTTCTCAAGGACAATGCTAAATAATATGTAATTGTGTTTAGAGTCCTTTTATTTTGGTAAATTTTAGTAGTGAATTTACAACAATTAGTATTGTTTCTGTCAGTAGAATGCTCCAACTGCAGCTGTTTCTTCCAAGCTAACAAATAACTGTATGAGAATTCTTAAACACTAATGATGGAAAGCTTGTTATCAGCTTCAGTAATGTGGCTTGCGATCAAGTGGTGGACAAGGGTCTGGAGGTGGTTAGGTATTTTAGTGCAAAGTCTTATGTTATTGTCACATTATGTCTTGCATTGTATTTACATGTCGTGGGTGGAACAAGGCCTTTGTTGGCTTCTTAAACTATAGGCTACTTTTCTCCTTGTGAATCATTCTATATGTATGTATATATATATATATGAAATTCCAAGGTATTTTTGTTGCGTTTATACATTGTGTATCAGATATTTTTCGTGTTGTTTGTCTTGTGTATATGTTGAGAAAGTCGACCAATATTTGAAACTAATGTTGGTATTAAATTTAAGTAAATATTTTTAAGTGATTACCAATTCAACGAGAATCACAACTAATAAATGCTGATTTAATTGTTTCTCGTTAGGAAACCAACCAATATTCATTTGAAATTTAAAGTTAATATAACAGAGAAAAGACTTGACAACGTACAAATATGGTCTGATAAAATGAATATTGCTCTGAAATTAAAATTGACTAACATTTGAAATTATGTGATATAATAGAGCATTGACCTGACTTCGTATAAATGTGACCTGACTTAGTTTTAATGGGGCCTGACAAATTTCATAATGCTCTGTTATGTAACAAAATTTACGAAAATGAAGTTTTAAATGTTAGTCGGTTTTAAATGTCAGAGCAATATTCATTTTATCAGACCACATTTATACTGAGGCACTGAAGAGTGTACAAGAAAGTCTAATATATAAGAAGGTTGATTTGGCAATTCGAATCTTTTAGAAAAGCATCGGAAACAGACGATTTAGCAATTCAAATATAGGCGGAATTGCAAAAAAATACCAACTTTTGAAAGGCTCTTTGCAAAAATACCAACTTTTAAAAAGTATTGCAAAAGTACCATAAAGCTGCAAAACTTTTGAAAACTTTTGCAAAAGGCCACATTTGTATGTAGTCAGGTCAATGCTCTGTTATATCACAAAATTTCAAATGTTAGCCGATTTTAAATGTCAGATCAATATTCACTTTATCAGGCCACATGTATACGTAGTCAGGTCAATGCTCTGTTATATCACAAAATTTCAAATGTTAGCCGATTTTAAATGTCAGAGCAATATTCACTTTATCAGGCCACATGTATACGTAGTCAGGTCAATGCTCTGTTATATCACAAAATTTCAAATGTTAGCCGATTTTAAATGTCAGAGCAATATTCACTTTATCAGGCCATATGTATACGTAGTCAGGTCAATGCTCTGTTATATCACAAAATTTCAAATGTTAGCCAATTTCAAATTTCAGAGCAATATTCAATTTATCATACCATATTTATATGTTGCCAGGTCATTACTCTGTTATTTTAGTAGCCAATTTCTTGTAGTTACATATGTGCAGAATCAATATACTACAATCAGAGTTACTCCACTACATATACTTGTCCTTGTTCATTACTTGTCAACTGTCTCCTTGATCTCTCTACAAGTTACGCTTCTAAAAAAAATATTTCCAAAACGTTAGTCACAGATTCACAATCCAAGTTTAGTTTCTGAAAAATGGCTAAGTTGAATAAGCATATAGCCAAATTGAAATTCATAGCATGCCAAACGAACAATTTGATGAACTTGAGAAATCTTTGATATAGCTTTAACAAATCCGAAAGCAGCTGATGTCCATGTCTTGAGCTGAAAGTTATCAAGATCTCTTCTGACTGCATACCGAAATGTGAATCCGAACAGAGCGCAACTAGCGAAGGTGATTGAGAGAGGGAACAACAACTGCGCAAGATCGTTCGCGTGCACTAGGGTGATCGGGAGGCTCGCGACGGATCCAATCAGTGCCGAGATTGATGCTGATTTTACAGACTCCAATCTCTCTGCATCTTTGCCAATTTCACCGCCGCATGCGGATCCAACATGTGCTCCAATTGACAGTGAGAGCTCAGCTTCTTCAACCATGGCTCTTGCTTCCTCAACTTCCCTCTGGCACTCTGCAATCTTGAAATTGAGCAAACATTTCAACACTATCAATCATTACCAAATCATTCAAAGCAATTTCCGTAATGAATTCAAAATCGGAAGCATGTTCAGCAGCGTCTTCCGGAAATGGAGTTTCGAGGTTTACCTCGGCGGCTCTGGCTTCCATCTTCTGTATATACTCATTCATCACTTTGGCTTTCATCTCTTGCCTCTCAATTTCGGCGAGCTCATTCCTCGCCTTCTCCACTCTCTCGCTTGCGACGTTCAGCTTATCCAGTAACTCCTTGTTCTCTTCCCTGTTGAAAAGCTCCTCCACACTCTCTCCCACCAAATTCGATAGCGCGCCTTTCAGTTTCCCGCTCTCTCCATCTCATGCGCATCTAACCAACACCTCCGACTTCACAACGAATTGGCCGGCGAATCTGATAGTCGTCGGGAATCGAAAGGTCGCCGGTGAGAGAGATTTATGATTGAGAGCGATTGTCAGATTGGGGGTTAAGGCTCCTGACATGGCAACCGGCAAAATCTCTTTGCAAAATCTGATAGTCGCCGGGAATCGGAGGGAGCAGCGACGGCGGAGCGGACGAAATGACAGCGCCATCGGGGAAGAGGGAAGCAGAGGAGTGAGACGAGGAAGACGGTGATTAGGGTTATATTACTAGATTAAGATTTTCTTTTATCTTTTACTTTTAGAAATTTTAATGTTTTATCTGACTTTTACATTTAAAAGAAAAGATAAATTGAACCCTTATTAATTGCAAGAATCCCAGAAATCTGGTAGTTTTGCAATACTTTTCAAAAGATGGGTTTTTTGCAAGTTGCCTTTGAAAATCTAGTATCCTTGCTATTACGTCAAACCTTAAAATAAAAACCCTTAACCCTAAACTATAAACCCTAACCTAGAGTCATAAATCCTACATTACCCTTTAAATGATGAAATCGATTTTAAAAAAGCTACAAAAATCATAAATACATTAAAAACATCAAAATAATTAAATATAAAAAACCTAACCATAAACCATAAACTATACAAAACCTTAACATACAAATCCTTAACCCTAAACTATAAACCCTAACCTAAATCATATAATGTTACAATATTCTTTAAAATTTAAATCTTAAAAAAGCTACAAAACCTAGCCCTTTTTTATTTATTTTTAATTTTTAAAAAATGTTTTATTTTTTAAAAATTTTTATTTATGTTTTTTTTAACCGGATTCCGAACCGGCGGGAACCCAGTTTCCTTTTTTTTTTAATTTTTTAAAAATGTTTTAGTTTTTTTTGAAATTTTTGTTTTTTTTGAACCAGATTCCGAACCGGCGGAAAACCGGCCAAACCTGAACCGCACCGCCGGTTCCGGGGGTAGCCGGTTCAAGGATATATTTAACCGTGGAACCGACGGTTCAAAGCGGTTCGGAACTGGCGGTTCCAAACCGTTTCAGAACCTCCAATTTCAAACATATTAGCTAAGTGAATTAAGATAATAAAGATAAGAGGACTACGTGGGTTTTGATGTCTCTAACCCGGAGAGAACACGTAAGCAATTTAATTATGTTCAAACCCTTTATTTTTCCATTTTTTCCCCTTATAATTTTATATAAGGGCAAATGCTTATTATATTTTTTAGTTTAAGAATATATTTTATAATTAAAATATAAAGATTAAATGATTAATGTTAATATTTTCTTATTTTTTTATATTCAACTTTTTTTGGATATTTTTTATAAAAAATATTAATTTTTATCCGGTTCGGAACCGGAACCGGCTCAAAACCGGCCGTAACCGAATCCGAAACCGCAACCATAACCGAAACCGGAACCGGCAAAACCGGATGGAACCGGACTTGGTCGGTTTCGATTTCGGTTCATGATTTTTTGGAACCGGAACCGGCGGTTCTAGAACCGGAACCGGCGGTTCCAGAACCGTGAACATCTCTAAATCCACCCCTAGGCTCTCCCCTGATTCCATCATTCTATAATAAGTGCTCGTTTGGTTGAATAGGGGAAGTGTAATTCCTAGAAAATTACTTTATGTGAAATCAAAATATGGGAATTTGAATTCATGGGAATTTGTAAATTATGTTTGGTTAAAATCTAAATCATGGGAAATATGAGAGAATAAAATCTTACCCACCCCTCCCTAGGTAATTGCACTTCCTATGTTTTGTAGGAATTGAAAATCCCATGAATTCAAATATCTGGACTTTAAAAAAATAAAAAGTCAACCAAATACATATATTTGATATCACTTCTCAAGGTATTTAAAATCATGTGAATTTACTTCCCAACCAAATGAGCACTTAAAGTCAAACTAATTTGCTCTATATAACACTATTTAGATATGACACGTAGATTTTTTTTTGCTAGTTACTTATTAGTCCTTCATATTTATTGTATATTATTTAATTTTTGCACATATTTAAATGTATTTCATATCAAATTACCTTTATCTTATGTATAAGACTTTTGAGTTTTATTTTAAGAGTTTTCTTTTATTATTCCATATAATTTAATTTCCTTATATAAATCCCCGTCATATATCATTCTCGTGTCTTTTTTTCAGTTGTATGAGATGTCTTTTATTATATTATTACATAGATAAAAATTTATTATGAGTTTTCTTCTATACGTATATGATCTTTAATACACATAACGATATGGTTGCGTTTTATTTATTTTTTCTTTACTACTCTTTCAAAGTATTTCATTCGTTTATGATTTTCTTACAAATCAATATGTTATACATGAGCTTTATCATATCTCTGTTTCAATTAAAAATATAATAATATTATATAGATAAGGGTCGTATAAGAGCGTTCAAATGATGACGTGAAAATGACTTTTTTTCATATACACATAGGTAGATATGTACATATAATGAATATATATATATATATGCTCTAGTAAAACATGCTCTTATAGTGAAACGGGTAAATGATTCTAGTGCGTTGAATGTTGATGAGATTGGTGGACAAGATTTAATGGAGAGAGGTACAAAATAATTTAAATAGAAGGCACACACTAGATTACCTAATTTTATGGGATTTGTTTTCCCCAATTTACTCTCTCTCTCTCTCTCTCCACTCCACCGATTCACTTTCCCATTAAATCGTCTCTCCCTTTCTCCTTCTAAAAACCGTTCATCGTCTCCCTCAATGCTCTCTCTCTCTCGAAAATTCTTCCACCTCCATTAAAGCATCCGGTCAAGCATTGATTTTCACCGCCGTTCTCTCTCGAAAAACCGTCAGCGGGTCTGTGAGGACAGCGGGCAAGGGTTCTGGTTTGTGTGGTTCGGTTGGGTCGACGGGGAGGTCCGGCGAAGTTGTGGTGTGGATCTGGTTGCTGAAAGGAGATTAATGTTGAGGGTGAGATGGGGTGACGGCAGAGAGTGAGTATCGAGGGGTGGTTCTGATGTGGGTCTGGTGTTGGTGTGGCTCAACGAGGAGCGGCCATGGCAAGAGCGGCACGGTTGGTCGACGGGGAGGTCGGGTGAGGGTGAGAGGGAGATATGGCGAGATGGGAGCAGCCGATCATGTATAGGGGCGGCGGCAGGGATCATGGCTCTAAAGGTAACCCTAAAATAACTGCCCCACTGATATTCCTTGTCCGCACTCTTCAAATTTCTCCATCGTCTTCAATTTCGGTTTCTCAATCTTACTCTAATTTTTTGAATCATATTTTTTTGAACCCTAAATCCTTTTGGTCTCTCAATCTTTTCAATTCGTCAATGGAGAAGATGCAGGTGTGCCAGATAAATTCGATGGGGCAGGCGAGGAGCGCGGCGGCGATGTGGAGAAGGGTGGTGTGGACATGGAAATGTCAGTCGGCGAAGGACTGCTTGAGAACTCCCGCGGCGGCGACGTTGGGCGTTATGATATTCATGTTAACAGTGATGTTATTCAGATATACTTGTATGATATGCAATTTATAAATATAGATTATTTCTTTTGGCCATCAATTTGATATTCATTTGTGTGGATGAGATATGTATTTTCCATATAGTGATATGCATAATATACTTGTATGATATGCAATTTGTAATTATGGATTATTTCCTTGGCCATGAATATGATATTCATTTGTGTGGATGAAATATGCATTTTTTATACAGTGATATGCAAAATATATACAGTGTATATATTGGTTTTCCCCCTATTTCATCATTATCGTCTTCTTAATCGTTATGACTGAACATCAGTATGTATTCAGAGTTTATGAATATCAGTTTGTATACGACTGAACATGATAACGAATAACAAATATTCAGAAATACTTGAACGATATTCAAATAATGTGTTTTGATATGCACATTTTTTTTTCAATTCAGTGGATGCATTATATACATAATGAATAAGCACTCACAATATTTGAATATCAGATATAAGATAGTGAATATCAGCATGAATACGATGGAACATGAACAAAATAAACAGATACGAAAAGAACATTTAACGATATTCACAATTTTCGTGTCGATATGCATAATGTTAATTTTCACCTAATTAAATGTATTGATATGTACGAACTTCCACTGAATATGCATATTAACTAAAAACACAGTGAATAACGCGGATCTTGGTGGAGGCTTGAGGAATAACGTTGATGGGGATATGCAATATCTTTCTCTCTCCAAATCTACATTTAACTTCCTATTTTGGAGGTGGTTAATTAATAAAATTCAAAAAAGTTTTTTGTGATATTTATTCCATGATTCACACCCCCACTACACCATATTTTATCTCTCCTAATCTAGCCATTTATCACCATCAATCCAACGCTCCAAAATTGTCCACTCGTTTTACCATAAGAGTCGTTTTACTAGAGCGTCCCTCTATATATATATATATTATGAAAAAAGTACGCATATTCACACATATGATCCACTTAGGAACATTTGAACATATATTAAGAAAGCATATGGTATGAATACATACAAAGAAAGCATAGGAACACATACTAAAAAACCATATGAACATATACTGAGAAAGCATAACCCCTCATACTACAAAATATATCAATACACGTTTTCAATAAACATATGCACACATAGTAAGAAACACAATCACATGGATGTGCTTCCAAGAAAAATACCATAAACCTCACCTCTCAAACCCTAAACTTCATCAGCCGCCACCTTCACCACCACCTCCCTCCTTTCTCACCCTCTCATTCTTCGTTTACACCACTCCGGAGCGGCCTCCATCAAAGCTTTGCCTATGCTTAGATCGGACCCCCGACGACCACCGAACAGATCCACACCTATACTGACCACCAAGCAATCCTCCGACGACCACCGAGCATACCTCATCCAACCTCGGCGTTCTTGTGACCACCGAGCAGACCTCGACCCACCTTCGCTTAGATCAGAGTTGCGCATCCGCCATTTCTGCGGCCGCCTTGTCGGTCCAGAACTCGACCCACCTCGGCGTTCTTTGACCCCCAAGGCCGATGCCGACGCCGTCCGTACTCTGGCGGGAGGAGTTGGGGACCGAAGAAGATGACCAGAACCAAGGATTCCGATCCATAATTTTTTATTTTTTATTTTTGAACAATTAATTTCATTTTTATGTAATTTTAGACTACCAGATCCAAGTTTATATAGAACAACTGATCCAAGAACAATTATGATGAAGCTAAAATTTTTTGTTTAAAATCATAGAAAAATTACAAATCCTGGCTGAGGAAGCTAGTTTGGATAATTTTTTCTTTTGAGATACGTTCGTTTGGTTTGGGGTTTCTTCTTGGCGCTTGGTTTGAGTTGATTGTTTCGGTTGAGGTTGAGGGCATGTATTTGTGTTTCATGTGGTTTCCTTGTGTCATAATTCTGCCGAGGATGGTCATCGCTTTTCCAATTGAAAGCCTTGCAGATTGCTCGTCGGCGGTACGACGTCGTGTTACTTTGTTTCTCTAACTTGTGTTTTGCCTAACTCATCCATTTTCCAGGATTCGTGAAACCTTGCTAAACCTTTTGTGTGTTTCTTTTTTTACTAGATGGTTGTATTTGGATTAGATGTTTGTTTTTGTGACTGTATTTTTCAGTCTGTCCGACTGCAGAGTTATCGGCCCATTGATGTATCAGACAATGGTTTGTCTTGTATTTTGAATTTTTACCTTATCAAAAAAAATTCACATGGATGTGTTCATATGCTTTCTAGATATGTGTTCATATAACCACATCGTTCTCACATCCGGATCTAAACGGCCGTCTGCATGATTGTTTTGTATTTATATACGAAATACATTATTTATTTTTGTATATAGACCTGCATAAGGCCCCTAAAATTATTTTAGTTTTACTAAACAAATAAAAGTTGTTTTTATTAAAGGTGTACGTGATACATATGGGTAATCTTTTTTTCTTTTTTTTTTATGCAATGTAAATAGTAGGGGCCCTTTAATTACAGACAGGCAGCCCTTACGTAAGGGTAATCTTGTCAGCTCCAAAAATAAATTTTTGGGTTTTGGGATGGAGGGCGTAGACTGTAGGATATTCCTATGAATATCCAAAACATATATTTTGACGCTTTGGTGAACATAAATTTTAATCAAATTAGCATTTATAAAGGATCTATGTAGTATGGTCGAATAGAGAGATTACTTCTACATCGAGAATGATTTGTATTTTTTGGTCTGTGAATGCATTTAATAAAATCTATATTTTTGACGCTTTGGTGAACATAAGTTATAATATAGTATCTTTCTAACCTATGCTCCTAGGTGTAGGAATACAAATTCTATTTTACGAAACTATTACTTTAAAATAAAATACATAAACTCTTTATAAAAATTAAAATCTCTAAATAAATAATATCCAACAAAATATTTTCAAAAAAAAGTTCTAAACCTTTATCCTCAAAGGTAAGTTAGAGAAATAGATATACTCCATCTGTCCCATAATGTTCGTCCTGTTTCCGTTTTGGGCATTTCCTTTTGTTTGTCCTACTTTATTTTATTTTCTTTTCTATCCATCTTTTCTTTTCAACATTATCCTTATTCATTCCATCTTTTATCCAAAATACTACACATCTAATCATTCACATCCAATCATTCTCACCTACCATCTTCATCCATCTCAAACTCCATTAATATCCACCATTTTTATCCATAACCTATAACTTAATAAACCATATTACATTAACCTAATTAATTAAAATTTTAATTAATTAAACTAACAAAATTAACCAAACTACTCCTAAATCCATTAACTTAACTCAAATCCATATTTTTAACCAAACTAACCCAAACCCATATTTTAACCTAACCCAATATCTCTAACCCATATTAACCTACCCCCTAATCTACCCATTTAACCCGGCCTAATCTACCCAGCCCAATTAACCGAAACCCTAATCTACCCAGCCCAGCCCATTTCCCACCCTAACCCTAAATACCCTAATCTGCCTCTCACTCTTCACTCACAGCTCTCTCGTCTCACTCTTCGCCGCTCTCTTCTCTGTCTCCTCTCTCATTCTCTCTGAAACCCTAGATCTGAGCTCTCTCGTCTCCTCTCTCGTCTGAGCTCTCTTCACCTCTAGATCTCATTTGTGCTCTCATCTGACCTCTCACTCTCCTTGAAGGTGCCTCTCCTTCTCTACTCTCTCTCTCTCTCTCTCTCTCTCTCTCTCTCTCTCTCTCTCTCTCTCTCTCTCTCTCTCTCTCTCTCTCTCTCTCTCTCTCTCTCTCTCTCTCTCTCTCTCTCTCTCTCGTATGAGCTCTCTCTAAAACCCTAACTCATCTGAGATCTCGATGTGTTGCAGATCTTCTCGCCGACGGTTAATCTGCTCCGGTTGTCCCCAAAACACTGAAAAAGCTTGCTCCTCGTCTAGATCTATCCATATCTCCCAAAACCCGCCCAAAAAAACCCTAAATCTCAGATTTGAGTGCTTTGAAAACCCCGGTCCCCTGGGTTCCATTCTCTGTTTGCATTCATGGGTGATTCAGACCTATTTAAGTCCGATGGGTCCTGGACTTCTAATGCACTTTTTATTGCTTGCTCTAAAGCTCCACAGTGCGAGTGGGGTGGCGATTGTATTGGGGATCACAGCTTCACTCATGTTGGCTCAGAGGAAACTGTGGAGGGGAAGATGCGGGAAGAGCCCCCAGAGATCGTTGAGCTCTGTCCTACCCCTGAGATCGTTGTCCTCCCTGATTCCCCTGAGATTATTGTAATCCCTGATTCCTCTGACGATGAAGCTGCGGGAAGAATCGTCCCCGATTATGGTGATGTTGCCTCTAATTCTGATTTTTAGCTAAGTCTCACTCTTTTTAAGTTGTTTATGCATGGGTACTTTTGCTGAGATTATTGCTCTGAATTATGCATGTTGTTGAATGAGTTTGTTGTGCTGTTGACTGAGACATTGGTGTTCTGTTTAAGTTGATTCTCTGTTTTGGTGTGTTGGTGTTCTGTTTTGGTGTTGCTGTTCTGATGTTGGATTATATTGTGTTGCCTCTGTTAGGTAATCGGTGATGATGCATGATAACTGTGATGCAAAACCTTTATGTTCACTGGACTTCTGATGTGCCATGGCAACACTGTGTCACATGTAATTGATTGATGCTTATGTGTATGTTAAGGTACTGTGATTGGTATTGTATCTATGAGGGTTATGGGGACATCCGAGATTATTTATGCATTTCAATGATGAAGTCTTGAAACTGAGATGCAATACCTTAATGTCACTGCCTTAATGTGCTATAGCATAAATTTTACATGTGGTTGATTGTTGCTTATGTGTATGTTGAGTTTGTGATTGGTCTTGTGTCTATGATGGCTATGGGGACATCTGAGAAAATCTACAATTGTGATTATTTATGCATTTCCCTTGTCTGGTTTGTCCCGAAATGTTTGTCCTAAAGTTCTAAAAGCTCTTGTGATTGGTGGTGTTATTCTCTTTGAGTATATCTATGATGAAGTCTTGAAACTGAGATGCATTCCCTGCATGTTCACTGTCTTAGTGTGCCATTGGAACACAGTCAAATGACTGATTGATGCTTATGTGTATGCTAAGGTATTGTGAATGAGTTTGTGTCTATGATGGTATTAGGGACATCTGAGAAATGCATTGTCATTGTTGTGCCATTACTTGTGCTTGTTTACAAAATTACACAAGTTCTTGCTACCTTACAAAATGTTCAATCTTTGTCATATATTGCTAAATAAACTGACTGTCTTCAAGTGCTTCTTCAGTGTCTTGATCTTCAACTTCTGTTGTCCCTTGTTGACTCTATTGACCTGCTATTGATGTTCCTGCTTGATGTGCTTATTGTGCACCCCCATGCACTATGTCCCATGCTTCTATGATAGCCCACATAGGTGCCTTGATCTCTCTTGGTAGATTTCCTTGAGCCATTAATTTCTTCTTGTTTACATGTGGCAAATCATACTCATTGCCTCCCTTGCATTTAAGTATTTCATTCATAACAATTGTAGTGTCATCCACACATCTCTTAGAGTTGTAGGGGCCAATTCAAAAAATGCTTCATGCACTGCTTCTATCATATGATCAATACTTTTTGGCATCTTCTTGTGCATGAGTGACTGAATGCTTCTGAAAAATCCTAGATCTAAGATGTTTACATCTGGACTATAGCTGGTGTTGTATTAAGATGAAAGTGAATCCATCCTGAATGTATACATGTTGCCATTCTGGATCTCTTTGAGTTATATGGGCCTTTGCATTGTCTTGTTGTATGAATATAACTCTTGAGCTCCATCTTGTGGCCATTTTGCCTTGATTGCTGGAATGATTTGGTTTATCAACATGTTCCTTGTCACTTGCTTGTTGACTGATTCAACTAGCTTTGTAACTAGTGTCCCCTTCTCTCTGTTTTGGATGACCTTTTTGCTGCTTTTTGATATGTGAATGGAAAGATTCCTATCTTCCCATAAAAATGCACTGTCCCTCGCATCAAATCTAGGCCTTGCTACAACTGCAGTGAACATAACTTTGGGAATGAATTTAGATTAATTTGCAGCTCTGTACTTGCCCCTTTCATTCTGTGCTAGATATACTCTCTGTGATTTCTTTGATAGAAAAAACCACTTCTCATCCAAGTGTACAAAATCAAACATTGGATAATACACTGATTTTTCTTCTACTGTATCCCCACAAAGTAACTTCGTACCTAATCAACCTAGCCTTCTTATGTCCCTCACTCAAACCAGGATGGATTGGATTTGATATGGCTTTATTGTACCTTGCTTGACCATCCTATGCACTTTGGTCTTTGAAAGACTAAGCTTGCTAGCTAAGTCTCTAATGCATGACTTGTCTCCCATGCCCAGTGCTGTGATTGAATCCATCTCTACTTGAATTCCTTTTCTACCACAGTTGTGATATTTTGTGCTTAGATTGTACCTCTGTTGTGCATTATGTTGCTTCTTTGATGTGTTTCCAATTCTGCATATGCCCTTGTTGACATGTTGAACTCTTGTACATCTTTGTTTATTACACCATGTGGTAATTGTCCCTCTTTAGATCTGTTAGCAGAGCATTCAATATGTGCATTTTTTTATCACTGTTGAGCCTGGTATTATGTGTTGGCTGATGATGTGTGTTGCCTCTGTGTTGTGCTCTGCTTCTGATGACTGTCCCTCTTCATCTCCTGGTTCCTGGTTGAGATCAAAGCTATGTTCATCTTATCCATGTCCCCTGATGACTGTCCCTCTTCGAACTCTTCTCCATCATAAATCTACTGTTCATCTGGAAGTGGAGCTTCATTTAAGTCCCATAAGATGAGGCCATGACACCACCAGGATGTGATGCAGAGATTGTTTACTTGCTTAATTTTGCTCTGAATTTTACTGAAGCTTTGAATGTAAATTCTGTAAATTCCTTTGGGAATGCTGTACTCCCCTTTTATACTCTGTTTAGGGGCAATTTTGTCAGGGCAATTATTGCCCTAAGTCCCCTGCATAATTCCCCTTTTATTTAGGGAAATTCTGTCCTTAAGTCCCCAAAATTTATAAGTGATCCGTGTGCCCTAATGCTCCCCTTTCATTGGCTAAAATTTGATCTGTGGTCAATAACCACAGATTGCACTGTAGCAGGTCATGTCCCCTTTTGTATTGTCCCTAATTTTCTTAATTAAAGAGCTTTTTGTACTTTAGGACAACATTTTGGGACAGAGGGAGTATAAATTAAGCGATTAAAGCTTTATTCATTTTTTCAGAAATTTATTATTTCCATTAAAATAATAATAACGTAACCGTTATAATAAATCCCCAAGACCAAGAAAATAAGACCAAACTAATGGATTAGCTTCATGTGAGGAGCACCCTTAGGGTGAAAGTGAGGAGCATTATAGGCCATTCATTTTATATTATCATACACCCTACCACAATCAATTCCGGTCAATGGTCAACGTTGAACGGTCAACGATCAACGGTCAGCGTTGACCGGTCAACGC